>SJYH01002100.1:136855-148414 GCA_006408735.1 Sylvicapra grimmia | reverse complement strand
TTCATGGCAAATAGATGGGGAAACAGTGGCTGATGTTATTTTGGGGGCTCCAAAAATCACTGCAGATGGTGATTGCAGCCATGAAATTAAGAGACGCTTACTCCTTGGAAGAAAAGCTATGACCAACCTAGACAGCATATTAAAAAGCAGAGACATTACTTTGTCCACAAAGGTCCATCTAGTCAAGGCTATGGTTTTTCCAGTAGTCATGTATGGATGTGAGAGTTGGACGATAAAGAAAGCTGGGCACAGAAGAATTGATGCTTTAGAACTGTGGTGTTGGAGAAGACTCTCGAGAGTCCCCTGGACTGCAAGGAGGTTCAACCAGTCCATCCTAAAGGAAATCAGTCATGAGTGTTCACTGGAAGGACTGATGCTGAAGCTGAAACTCCAATACTTTGGCCAACTGATGGGAAGAGCTGACTCTTTGGAAAAGACCCAGATGTTGGAAAAGATTGAGAGCAGGAGGAGAAGGGGACGAGAGAGGATGAGATGGTTGGATGGCATCACCAACTCAATGGACATGAGTTTGTGTGGACTCCGGGAGTTGGTGATGGACAGGGAGGCCTGGCGTGCTGTGATTCATGGGGTCTCAAAGAGTCAGACACGACTGAGCAACGGAACTAAACTGAACTTAACTCAAGATTTGTTGCTTTATCTCTTTTTTCCTAATTCATATGTTAATGTGGATATTTCAATTTCAAGGTTTTTTTGAACAATGAGCACCTCACTCAGATTTGAGACAATAGTAAGTACTCTCAATTTTCCTAAAATCTCTTTCTAAATTGTGTTTCAAAGCTGTTAGTTAGCAATTAAATTTAGATTGCTCTATAGAAGATGTTTGCGAAGACAAGCAGACGGATCAAACACTGCTCCAAAAAGTCAGTCAAAAGAAGCCATGATATCATTTTGTGTATAACATACGTATAGAATCATAGAACACAGAAAGTTATTAGCTTATCCAGAAAGTTAAAAGGACAAACACGTTATATCATTCTAGAATAATCCTAGAATCCAGATCGTAGATTTCAGAAAGAGAACACTGCTTTTTGTAATAACAGTAGATTTCAACTGTAAGACTCAAAGCCTCAGAAAAGAAGACTGATTCTGGTTCCAGGAAACCCGCCCGTGACACATGGGTCCACAGCCCGAACTGCATTTTCTCTGGAGCAATTCATTCCAACATAAGGTTTACATGGAAACATTCTTCCCAAAACCAAGACTGGGTTTTACATAGGATTTCTGCTCTCTGTGCCAAGAGAAAGCAAACAGTCCCAACGTGACTGCATCTGAACACGGACACCCTCTGCCATGGTTACGCTGTTGTATTCCACAAGCAAAAGCTAAATGAGTTCCACCTTCCTAGAAATCATCCTCATATGTGCTTTTATATTCAGTTATGGATTATAAATAGATTCTCTGATTTAATTGTTTCCCAAGTGAAAAGTGTGGAGAGAAAAACAGAACAGAATTTACTTCTTAATGTTAAAGTGCATATCTTATTCTAACAACTAAATCAGTGGAGTAGCAGGTCATCCCAAGATCAGGGAAGCAAATTCCTAAATAATAAGGTGTCATGGTTAAAAAAAAAGGAGGGGGGGGGAGTATGAGGATAAACTCTTAAGTACAATGTGAAATTCTAGTTTCTTCAAATGTAGTGATACAGTAGTAGCTGAGAGTGCCAGGAAAAGACCATCAAGCCATCAGAAAAGCTGCAAGTTATGAAAAGATGGTTTACAGTGAAAGAAAGAGACTCTGGTTATGCTGGTCTTTTAATACAATGACTATAGGTACCATCATGTAGTTCCATTTTTGATACAGAATAGCCAACCATATTAATTATAAAATATCAGATTTCTACTTTATTCTCTCCTGCATAAATCAGGAGAAAACATTTTAGTGCTGGGAAAAACTAAGTTACTTGAGCTTTTTCAATTTTCTGAGCTTTTGACTAAAAAATAAGGCCTTACATTTTGCCTTAGAACCAGGAAACCCAAAAGTCTCATGTTTTTGCTTTTTTTTTTGGAAATTGGTTATTCAAATAAACTTTCTTTTACAATGACAATTTAAAATCCTTTTAGATTGAGGTGCATGGGTGTGTGTGTGTGTGTGTGAGTGAGTGTGTATCTATGTTGGGAGAATGGCATGAGAGAAAATAACAACGCTAAAATGATTATCTCAGTAAAATTAATTTACCTATTCTCAAATACATACATCTTACGTGGCAGGCAGGAAAGGTTCAGAATAGCCTCATGCAACAGATGTGAAACATGTGAAAGGATACAGAGAAGGTCCGATAACAATGAACAGTGACCCTGTCAGGCAACCAGGTGCCATGCCTGCACCCGACGCCCTCAGACCACGGAAAGCCCACCGCTTTCTCCCTGGGGCGTAGATGTCCAGAATGTTCTCCACAGACGTTTATTTCAAGAACCGAGGCATAAAACGGTTTTCGGGAAACAAAGCCTGGAGGCTAGGTGGGCCCAAGGAAACAAGAGTCGGCACCACTACCACGGAATTCGATCTCTCGACTGGCAGAGGGCTGCTGACTCCAGACAGCCCCTCCGCCCCGCCCACCGGAAGCGGAAGCAGCCGGCGGCCCGCTGACGTCACCGGGGCTGCGCCCGCCGCGGGGCTCGGGGCTGAGACAGGCAGGCCCTGCCTCCAGGGCATGACTCGCTGGGAGCAGAGTAACAGCGGCTTTTCTGAGTACCTTATGCATGACTGGGGAACTTTTTTCATCATCACAATCAACATCAGTTTAATTTACTGAGAGCATATCCGAAGTACCCTTAAAACTCTATAATGTTAAAAAAAAAAAGGAAAATTCCAAGTTTAATAAAAATCGAAGGATGAAACTTGCTCGACCACTCGGTTAAGCTGTGGCAACTTTATGTATGTGATATGAGTCTAAAGTCACAGGAAACCCTCCAGCTAACTTTCATACACTTCTATTCTTGGTTATATTAAATAGTTCATTAATTTTCTCTCCCCATCGTCTCACAGCTGGAAGGTTCTTTCTAAATACAACAATAAAAGCCATTTGGAAATTAAATGTGTAGTACCTCTCTCGGTGATACCATTTTGGTCAAATGTGCTGCAAATTAAATAGTTTCGTTTTATCATATATGTAGATTTAGGTATAAAGAGTTATTTTGTCATATATAATATGATAGATAGGAAGATGGATGAGATATGTTCTAGGGTTTTTAAATTGGATCATGACCCATTAATGGGTAGTAGTAGCTTTTTGTTAACTGAATAGAACATATCACAGTTACTTACCTATAGTGAGGGAAATTATATGAAATTTTTGCTTTCATTTTGTGTGTATTTGTGTACATGTGTTTTCTCAAACGTTTAGAAAACAAATTTCTTACGAGTCACTATTTTAAAAATAAATGTATAAGAAACACTATCTAGGGTAAAATTTGTGTGTTTTCTTTTAAGATTGTTCAGGTTCAAGTTGCTCTGTTAAATTCAATTAGCTGATGAATTATTCTGATACTGGTAGACAAATAGTTGGTACAATTGGAAAAAACTAGGCTTAAACATTGTAAAAGAGTTAACAGAATGTTTCAAATCATCTAATCCACCGTACTCTGTTCATAGGCTGAGGAAATGGAAGTCTTGAGAGGTGAAGGCCCCAGACTCAAGGTTTGTTCATGTCGGCATTAGACTCAACTTATGCACCAGGCCAGATAATCTGACTGCCACTAACTGCACCAAAGTCCAAGAAAATTACCTGGCCAGAAGAGCTAGCTATGTGGCATCCTGTCCAGACGGTGCCCTCCAAGGCTCTGGCTTCCCCTGATGCCACCTGGGCAGGTGCAGGCAGCAGGGCTAGAAATGGATGGGATCCAGACAAGCTAGAGGCAGGAAAAGGCAAAGAGCCGGGAGGTGAACTACTTGCCTTTCCTCTCTACAACAGATTGGTCCAAGGCAGAGTGGTCGTGGACTACCCTGATAGCTCAGTTGGTAAAGAATCCACCTGCAATGTGGAGGAGGCCCCGGTTCAATTCCTGGGTCGGGAAGATCTGCTGGAGAAGGGATAGGCTACCCACTCCAGGATTCTTGGGCTTCCCTGGTGGCTCAGCTGCCTGCAATGTGGGAGAGCCGGGTTTGATCCCTGGGCTGGGAAGATCCCCTGGAGAAGGGACAGGCTTCCCACTCCAGTGTTCTGGCCTGGAGAATGCCACGGACACTGTATAGTGCATGGGGCTGCAAAGTGTCGGACACAACTGAGCGACTCTCACTTTCAGAGTGGTTGTGAAATACACTTGTCCCGCTGCCCCTCCACAGCACCAAGTGACCACTTCTGATTTGTGCTGAAGCCGTGGCCGACCCAATGACACATCTCCCTGTACCACTCTCCCACCTTTCCAGGCTGATTCATTTCTCCCACACATTCTTGTTGCCCTGGAATTGCATGGTCAACCAGCCCCCTCCCCCAGCAAAGTGTTAGCATATCAGTTAAGGATTCATGCTCTGCCTCCTAGAAAGCCCCGGCTAAGATAATTTCTTATAAACAAATGCTGATTCCACTGTGCATTGGTAACATGGGGGGAAAAAAAAGAGGTTTTAGATATTACCTGCATGTACAGTTTGCCTTTTATGTTTTCATATCAAGAAATCTTTCTGGGTAAATGCAAATTTTCTACCTTTTAACCTTAAATCGGGTTAGGATTCATTGCAAGCATCTCAATCACAGTCCAGCTTTGGCAATCTAGTTGTAACAGTCAGAACAAGTTAGATTATGAAGCAGTAACATCCAGCTCCCAAATTTCAGGAGCCAAAAACAATAGGGATGTATTCTTTACTTGTACCTCGTGCCCACTGGAGGTCAGTAAGGGGGCTTGGCTCACGGGAGNAAAAAAAAAGAGGTTTTAGATATTACCTGCATGTACAGTTTGCCTTTTATGTTTTCATATCAAGAAATCTTTCTGGGTAAATGCAAATTTTCTACCTTTTAACCTTAAATCGGGTTAGGATTCATTGCAAGCATCTCAATCACAGTCCAGCTTTGGCAATCTAGTTGTAACAGTCAGAACAAGTTAGATTATGAAGCAGTAACATCCAGCTCCCAAATTTCAGGAGCCAAAAACAATAGGGATGTATTCTTTACTTGTACCTCGTGCCCACTGGAGGTCAGTAAGGGGGCTTGGCTCACGGGAGTCACTCAGAGACCAGGCTGAGAGTCTGCACGTTCGTGGTCATGCAGAGATGGAAAATAGTGCAGCGATTCGGGCAAAGTACATGCTGCTGCTTAAAGCTCCTGCCTATGAGTGCATGGATCATCTCTACTCGCATCTGGTTGACCAAGGCTAGCCACAAAATCACACCAGATTTCAGGAGGGATGAGACGTGCCCTTCTACCACAGGTCTGGAAGGTAAGAGAGCCAACCCTTGGTAGAAGTCTGAATGACTAACACAGACAAGGTATGGGGTAAGTTATCTCCACTATAGGGGCACTTTATGCTTGGTCTCTACTCCAGTGACTTGCTGTGGTTTCCAATGGGCTGTGTAAAGTATATGTAATGGGTTAAGTAAAGAGCTGACTCATTTGAAAAGACCCTGATGCTGGGAAAGATTGAAGGCGGGAGGAGAAGGGGATGACAGAGGATGAGATGGTTGGATGGCATCACCAACTCGATGGACATGAGTTTGAGTAAACTCCAGGAGTTGGCGATGGACAGGGAGGCCTGGTGTGCTGCAGTCCATGGGGTCGCAAAGAGTCAGACACAGCTGAGGGACTGAACTAGCTGACTGATGTAAAGTATTGGAGCATTTGGGAACTTATCTTAGAAGTCAAAGTCACATACACAGTTCATCACAGACATCCTGGTAGAGTGCAAAGACAGAGGGAGAAATCTGGGCTGAAATTCTGGTTGTGCCACTTACTGTCTTGGCCTTAAGAAAACCCGTTAATGTATCCTAGTCAGGGTCCCATTTCTGTAAAAGGGGAAACAACATCCACCTTATAGGTTTGGTGTAGGGTTGAGTGATAAAGGGTTTCCTGTCCCACACTGGGCCTGGCAGACCGGACATGCTGAAATAAGGCCTCTGGCCCTGACGGTGTTTTCCAGGAGCTGTGCTTTGCCTCTTCTGTCAAGAGGAATCCAGCTGTGTTATTATTCCCTTTTGCCATATTTATATACTTTATTATTAACATAGGTGTCTCACTTTATAAACAGAATTTTTTAAATCAAATTTGCCAATGAATTAAAACTGCAGAAAGATTTAGAATTTGACAAGATGCCCTTTAATAAAGATTTTTTTTTTTTTAAGCCCTCTACTCAGGTTCAGAAAAGTCAGCTGCAGCAATCCAAAAGAAAGGCGAATCTCTAACTGAAGTTCATGCGAATTAGTGAGGGATCCTGGTTAACTGCAAGCTCACCATGAACCAGTGAGACAGGGCTGTCCCTCAAACCTAAGTAATCCTAGCCTTTAATTAAAACCTAGCGTCCAGATCAAGGGATGCAACCTTTGACTTGCACTGTATATAGACAATAGACGATTGTGGTGCTTGGGGTGTCCTCTCGTGACATTCTCCTGACAAATGAAGGGGGCACGCAGGATGGGGGTCGTGCAGAAAGCATGTCAGATGAGGAATGGCTGGGGGAAGAAAAAACCTGGAGCTGTTTAGGCTGGAAGAGAGATGGTCTTAGGAAACCTGATACCTGCCCTCCAACACCTGAAGGGTTGTCCAGGAGAACAGACCTTTCTCTCTACTACTCTAGGGAACAGGAAGGGGACGAAGCCATAGGGATCACCCCTTGACTGATGGTGCAATCATGTCCAAGCAGAGACCAACTGCTGACCCACTGGGGGGACGCAGGTGATTCCAGATGGGCTGGAGCCAGAGCTTATGTGCTTTCTCTCCAACCTCAAGCATCTATCAGCCTCTGGATCTGCCGTACTTGTTCTAAATAGGCATCTCCTCCTTTCCTTTTTAATAAAGACATTATAACAATGCTAATGTAATGTGCAGGAATTCATTTACCCTGCTCATGCTACAGAAACCGTGATTTAGTAGATCTCCCTTCAGATTACCATGTCGGCTGCTGGCTGCAAATATAATAAAGATGCTGACAGTTGTGAATTACTGGAGTTCTACAAATGATCAACTCCAACGGTAAACAGGAGAGAAATAAAAGGTAAAGTTCGGTGGCCAGGTCAACGCGGGTGATGCCGGCCTTTTCTACATAATTGAAGGCCTCCTGAACAGGCTGGCGAATAGGTGCCTCTTGGCAGAGGAGGAAGAGAACGTCCAGATGGCTCCGAGTTGCAGGACACGGAGGTTAATGGAAAAGTGGGAACGGCCGTGTTTTATGGGCCCTGCGGAAGATGGATGGCGGGAGATGGGCAGGAGGAATTATTTCTTATCTGGGAGAGGCCGAGGTGAAGAGAGGGAGCAACAGGGAGGAGGGGAGAGCCCCCACGAAAGGGGCGTGGCTGCAGGGGGGCCGGGGGACAGCTGAGAGGCCAGGTCAGCCTTGCCCGGGGGCCCTGGCCTCATCCGTAGTTAAGCGTAGGGCTCTGAAAGCGAACGCCCCACACCTGCCCGCCCAGCGGAACGCTCGCCCCCTCTCCTGGACCACCCTCTGTCGCGAGCGGACGTGCGGACCCAAGGGCCCTCTGCGTGTGCGAGGACGCCTGGGCGCCGCGGGGACCTCCTGCCCATCCACCTGCCGTATGGCTGTCCTGCAAGAGCGATTCGTCAAGCCTCCTGGTTGCCGGACATGCGGGCTGGAAACTGCCAGGTGGAAGAGAGACCACTTTTAAAGAGCAGTTTTAACAACCTCCTAATCTTCCCTCAGAAGCCTTGTCTCCCGGCTCTGGACACAAGATGACTTAAGGTGTTCACGCCACCATTAACGTCTGAGCAGACAAAGACCGTGTCCCCCCNAGAGAGACCACTTTTAAAGAGCAGTTTTAACAACCTCCTAATCTTCCCTCAGAAGCCTTGTCTCCCGGCTCTGGACACAAGATGACTTAAGGTGTTCACGCCACCATTAACGTCTGAGCAGACAAAGACCGTGTCCCCCCATCCACCCACCCAGCCCCAGTCTCCAGGTTGTCTTTCTGCTGTGTGCACAGATTTTTGAAAAGAGAGTACAATAAATCCCACGCACGACGGCTTACTGCTGGCCAAAGAGTGAGCTCCTGAGATGCGCCTTTTATTTATTGGGGTTGGGGAAGGGAGGTGGTAATGTTTCCTGTATTGGACGCCCTATACTTTGCAGACCTTTGGGGACTCATCTCTGCTGAATTCTTTAACAGCTGAGATGACAAGGATGTCCATTACCCAAATGGACAGCACTCGCTATTGATCAGGGCTCCACTTAGCAATCTCATTTGTCAGCCTGTTGTCTCTCATCTTCCCGGGTCTCCGTGTGAAGGGGGAATCTTTTTTTTTCAGGTGTTGGAAAGTTAATCCACATTCCAGGCACAGCTGAGCAATTAAAACATATAATGAGCAGAACACTTTAGTGGCTGCACCTACAGAGAAGCCTGAATTGGGCTTCTCCCTATCTCCCCAACACAGGCCAGAGGAAGTTAAAGAGGTAATCCACTACCGGAAAAGCCCAGAAGAATAACTATAATACTCTTCAAACCTTAGCTGTGTCAAGTGCTTGCTTTGCCTCCATTTCTGCTTTCAGAAACTCATTTTAAAAGATAAAAAGGAATATTACAGGAAGAAAGCCCAAATCCCAACAAAACAAAGGAAGGTCTACCTAATCTTGCCAGTTAATCATTTGGGGAAAAGACACGCTCTGCATCTAATTAGATCTATGCAGTTAAACATCCATCAAGAATTCTCCTAGAAAGAGTATGTTTTATGGAGTTCTCATATGAGGGATTAAATTGGGCATGTGGAAAGCAACCTTGATCCATTTAATGGACTCCCCCCAAATATACATCAGCATCCATGTCACGGAGCTAGATGGCTTCTTTATCCTCTCCCCAAAATGCAATAACAGAAAATAATTAAACATCTCTCAGACCTGAACGGCACAGTCATTAGGCCACAGCCAATGACTGGAACTGCCATGAGAGCCTGATCCGCACTGTACCCTGGCTTTTCTGGCCATTTCAATTCAGAAAGCTTTCCATATCCGGATCTCCCCGGAGAACCATTTTATGATGCTATAAAGACTGTCAACCAGAGGGGAGCTCCCTAACACCTGAGCCACACACAGAACTATCAAATGACATTTAATTGTGAGCTGACACTGTATGTCTGAGCCTGCATTCTGATCTCCAAATATTATCCATGCTGCTGTCTACAGAGATAAGACTGTTATGATAACAGCAGATCAAACCAATTAGACCCGGGAGCAGCAAATACATCAAGATCTTGACTCTCACCAGAGAGTTTGAGGGTACATAAACTAAAAGAGGCCTGATGTTATCTCCCTTACGAAAGAAACAGGACTGGAGGCCTCTTTCCTTTTGTGTTTGTGGGTGAGTGTTTTCATGTAAACACATGAGCTGCAAGCAAGCAACACATGCAAAGTGCATGAGCTACTAATTACTTTTACATCTAGTGCTGATGAAAAGATGATGAAGACTGTAAACCTAGGTCATTTTTTTAATACTTAATATTGATGGTGGTTTCATTGATAAATTCAAGCAGGCTATCCTAAGTGTACTCAGCACAATTTTCTTTCTTTCACATTTCAGCATCTTTTCTGCTTTTTAGCAGACAAGATTCTACTAGTGTCTCTAGCTGTCTGTACCATATTACTTCTGCTTCAAGGTACGCTTGCAGGACCAGAGCCAAAACGCCAGGTGGAAGTGCCAAGCCTTAACCCCAAGTTACTTCTGGTAGACCACAGATAAGGAAACAGCGCTGAACTGGGGTGAAATGAACAGTATACATGAGATCCCCAGAAACCTTATCAAAATCTGACAGCTAAACAGGATACCAGGAAATTTATCAACCACATGATGTTCTAAAAGAAAACAAACTTAATAGAAAGGGGAGTGGGATAGCTTCAAAGGGAGCCTGATTCTATACAGCATGAATTTTCTTTTCATGAAAAATACAGTGTAATGGAAGTTTGTCACTAAAGAAAATATTCCATTTTCTTTGTAAAAATGCTTTTCTATACTTTTTGTGAAAAAAAATATGATATATTCTCCTACAGGTACACTTTTCTGATAAGAAGGGGGAAAAATTAGGACCTATTTCATTTAGCTCTGTCTCACACCTGGGGTATAAATAGAGGATAATAACCTGTATTGTCCAAAAGAGGAGGGAAATAGCAGAGTAGCATTCAATAGTGGTGGTGGGCAGGTAGATAGAGGACTTCAGACTTAGAAAGAAAAACAAATATCACACGTGACAGGTGAACAATGATTATCTGTAGAGAGGAAAAAAGACTGGAAGCCTAATGGTCCCCACAGAAAAAAACAACATAGTGTAGAGTTTACAAAGAAAGCAATTTACCAGTAGCATCAGATAAATAATAGTGAAAAACGTCAATGCAATTGTTCTATGGATCTGACTGCACTCTTCCTAAGACTATGATGAGGCAAAATACAGAATAGAGCTAAGAATAAAGACTAGAAAATAAAATAAAAAGTTTGAAAAGCATAATACCAATCTTCATTACATAAGAATATTTTACAGAGAATAGAGACTAGGCATTCTTCAGTTCAAGATACTCAGGGTTCTCTCAGAGTAGCACAAACAAATTTTTTTTTTTTTTAACCAGCAATAAAAAGAAATGTCCAGATTTGGAAAAGTCATATGCAAAGAAAGTAGTGTCTGGTCTATTTTCTTACTTGGTGACAGTTGTTACCTTGAGGCTCTTTTGGACTAAAGAGAGAGCAATTAATTTTAGGCGGCATTATTATTCTCACAGTTACCACTGCTGGAACAGCCACTGCGCCAAGATCTGGAGGAAATGCTAATATCCCTCCTTTTGCAAGTAGCCAGCAGCCCTTACTCAGAGTCCAGTCTACACTTCTTGTCTCTCTGGGAAGTTCCTACTTCATCCTCTTAAGTCTCTCCCAGCCCTTGCAGGGCACACGGCACCCTGTCTTCTCCTTGACCCCAGAGCATCTTCTACAGCCCTCTTCTCACTAGCCAAGCCCCCTTCCGCAGGGGACCCCTGCTTGAGCAAGTCTGCGCATGCAGCACAGCGTGCTTCGCATGCAGGAGGCAGCCACACAACTCCTAGGAAGGCTCAGACGGCGCCACGGAGCTGCTCCCCTCTCCCTGTTCATTCTCTGCAACACTCCTACTCAGAGCAGCAGCTGGCTAAAAAAGACACGAAACGATGGCATGTGGAAGCCTTCAGGAACCCACTTCCTGTCACACTAGTCACCTGTAGCAATGATGGGCAGACTCCCTACACAAAAAAAGAGATCCTGATTTAATGGGTCCAAAGCCCCAGTATCTGAATTATGAGGGGCAACTCCAGAGATTCTAATATGTAACCAGAGTAGAAGATTACTGGCAAAGAATTATAACTTCTTTATCAATTTCTTTCCTTCATTTCCTACCACAGGCCATTCAACTGCATCTTTATGCTGCTTGTGGCCAAG
>SJYH01002100.1:74679-103358 GCA_006408735.1 Sylvicapra grimmia | reverse complement strand
TAAGCTTTGGGTCTTTCCCAGTTATGCTTACAAAACTGTGAATACTTTTTAGGAAAAGAATATTGATCAAATTCCGCGCTTTTACTACACAATGAATACCTCCAGATATATTCCTAAATGCCCTCCTTTATGACCCCCTTAATTATCTTTGCCAATAAGATAATAATAATAAGAAGAAGAAGGATGGTCCAAAATTTTCTGTCCTCAATAACCTTCTTACTAACCTTCATACTACAATTTCCTTTTTTAAGTTTTCATTTGAATTTGATGTTAATATTTACTTTTAAAAATCCACAAAATTCTATTCAATGACTACTTGAACTTTTACAAACTGTTGAAAGAATTTAAAGCTAGATATGAATTCTCTGAAGTCAACGGAGTAAGAAAGAGTTGTCGTACGCGCGTAGCACAATCTTCCCTGTGTCCTTTATAAGAAGCAGGACTCTGGTCATGCCATGATGTCACTGATATCCTGTACAAAAAAAGTCCCCTCAGACCAAATTCCACTTCCTTTCTGTATTGCCAAAGATGAAATAAATCTTCAAAATGCAGGGGAGAAAAAAAAATGTATATGAGTTCTTCAAGAATATATGACGGAGCCTGCAGGGAATAATATTAAAAAAAAAAAAAAAACCAGCCTGGTTTCCACTTTGGCTGATTTACTCTCATGACCTTGGGCTTACCCTCCACTAGAAGCAGAAAGACGTGTGCACATGTGTGTGATATACTCATGCCCTGGTAGCTGGACCAGTCATCTGTCTACTCTGGAAAGGGAAGAGAATCCCATGTCAGATAAATGGAGACAAAGCTCTCTCCCCACACCTGCTCTGGGCTGGGCTGCCTGAAAGGACACACAGGCTCCCAAGGTATGACAAGGGGCAGGCATTCCCCCCCAGCGGGGGCAGGCATTCCCCCCCAGCTGGAACAGCCTTCTCTGATCTCACGAGGCTAAGAGCACCAGTGACTTTCAAACACCAATAACCGAGTTTTCTGAAAACATGGAAAGGGAAAACCTAGGCTGAGGTCTACTCAGCATCTCTAGGCTCCACTAGGAGATTAAGGCGTGCAGCACTGGGCACTGAACTGAGTCCTGGGTGCGGCAACCTGAGGCTTGGAGTGAAGAGTGTGTCTCTAACATTTACATTCAAGTTCTATACCAACATCCATATACCCCTCTGCCTGAACACAAATATACCAGTGGATCTCAATATATACATTTTCCTTCCTAAGGGCAGTAACAGGGGACACCAGAGGAAAGAAGAAAGTTAAAGATCAGGGGCAAGAAGGACCATGGAGAGCTGACAAAGAGAGCTAAGAGACAGTGGGCTGGGGAACCTGCAAGGTCACACCCAAGGGACACACTGAAGCAGGTGGGTAAAGGAAGAACCGGTTAAATAACGCCCCCCATGCAGCACTATGCTGACAGAACAAGCAAAGGACAAAAACCGAGCAACGGAGGAAACCTCGGGGCACCCGCCAGCTGAGGTCCCTACCGCCTCCACTCAGGGACGCAACCACCCTGCGTCCGCCACGCGCCCTCAGACGCAGGGCCAGAGTGCGCCGGAGGCCCCTGAGCGAGGCCCTCCCGGACCAGGGCTCACACCCGCGCGGCGCCTGACAGCACCAGGAGTGCCCCCACAAAGAAAGCTCGAGCCTCTGCTAGCTGGTGCAGCTCTGTGGTGCAGCCAACTATTTCAAAAACGAGGTCTTTATAAACTCGGTAATAGAGAGTATATCTCATGTGTAAAATAAAAAAAAAACTTCCGCACTATAGAATTATTTCAAGCCCTCCATATTTTTTCACAAATCCATCTCAGTTTCCAGATGCAGCAGCAGATCTATGAGGGGAACCGGTTCTGAAAGACTTTAGAAAGGACAACGTCAGGATAACCCAAAATACTTTTTATAAAAATCACTAATTCCTCCTACCCTGATGTTTTCACTTAGAGACTGAATCTTTTTCCTGAGCTTATAAGTAAACACATGCAGATATACACACAAAGTAAGCAGCACAGATGTGTGTGTATGTATGCATATATATAAAATGAAAATATATATGTGTATATACTCGTATGTGTGTGTGTGTGCGCGCATACATAATTACATCTATACTTAGCATACCAACTCCAAGATGGGCATAAAGACACACGGTGCTGCTCATACTAGTCAGAACTGAAGCCAGTTCTGGAGAACTTGAGCAGAAATGGGGTTTCCTAAAGAGAATCACACGTGTCACAAAATCTCCTGCAAGATTACAAGGAAATGGACTCAAACTTAAGAACACAGTTCCTGGAGCTACCAGCCCTGGTCACACCTGGTCACTCTCTCCTGGGCTGCTGGCCTCAAGACTCCCCTGCCACTCGACCCCCGAACAGCAGACACTGGAGCCCACAGCCAATGATGGGAGCTCTAGGGCAGGGGTCCCCAACCTCCAAGATCGAATGCCTGATGATCTGAGGGGGACCTGATGTAATAATAAAGGAAATAAAGTGCACAGTAAATGCAAAGCACTTGAATTCTCCGGAAACCATCCCTCCCTGCCCCCCACCATCCATGGAAAAAATTATCTTCCACCAAAAACCCGCCTCTGGTGCCAAAAAGGCTGAGGGCTCCTGCTCGAAAGGAGCCATGATTCTCTGTGTCCATCCCTCCAGATTCCAAGTCGAGGGCAGACATCAGACTGGTGAGTTCAGGCCACATGCCTGGGCCCAAGCTGATACCACCCCAGGGAACAAGAATCCGGCTTTGGGGGCTTTCCTACTGAAGGTGAGCCCTCGCATCTCCGATGGGAGGTGTTCCAGCCTGCCGGGAAGGGCCGTCAACATGCCAGCCACATCCACAAATGTGACAGCTCACTTGCACACTCACACACTGGGAAGCAGTGACACACTACTCCTTTTTCAAGTGAAATGGACAGTACTAAATTTATTAACAGAGAGCCTTACAGATTACCTTTAAAAAAAAAAGGCAAAAAGTACCAGAGAAAATGGTCTCCTAGAATAGTAAACTATTAAATTCCTCTGCCTAGGCCAAGCATCTACTAATTTTTATAATATATACTGAGTTTGAATTCAAACATCAGAAAGACCTCTGACAGAAGAAAACTAGGACAGAATGATCTGGATTTTGGCCCTAACCCCAGGGACTTGACATAGCATAATCAAGGCCTCCTTAAAAGCAAGCTGTGTCTGTCCAACACCAAACTCTGAGCAGAGGGCTACCTCCTAATGCTGAAAGAAACTGTTTCCACATTTGGAGAGGCAAGACCCATAAAGGAAGGGCTTTTAATTTCTAGTAATTACCTTGGTACCTTAAAGTCGGTAATTGCGTAGAGAACCATGCCCTGAGCCGGCCTTCATTTTGTTCCAAACCCAGCGCGTGTAATTAGCCTTGATTAATATCCCACATTTCACATCAACAGAAACAGTGAATCCAAATGGTTCCCCACATTCTGCTGCCTCAGGAAACCTCGCTGTTCGAAGTCTGTGTCTTTATCAAGGGAACATGCTGAGCAAATGGGATCAAATGAAGCCTTGGCACCCACCTTGGTCTAACTATTCAGAGGGAAGCAGCAATGCCTTTCGTGTAACCATCTTAATCCCTTGTATCAACTAATTAATACACAGAGAAAGCTTTTACTTGCATGTGAGCAATTATAGCAAGTTCCTGGTCGGTGTCCAAATGGATTCACAATATAATTCATGGACAATGAGGCTCTGGGAAGAACAGCGTCTAAAGATGACTTTTAAAAAGCAAAGGGGATTGGCGGGGGGGGGGGGGGGGGGGACAAAAAAATTAGTAGACTATGGCACCCCTTATACCAAACATGGCACCCCTTGGAACGTTCTTTGAATGCTCTGTCCCCAAAGACTTGATGCCAACTTTTCACTCAAGATTTTGGGATCATGTAAGTTCAGGCCAACTTAACACAAGTGGTTCAGTAAATGAATGAATGAGATTTGTACTTAAATGTTAGACCAAGGAAGTGGGAAATCAATAATACCCTTCACTTTAAAACAGTATCACGCTGTACAGATAAAGCCTGTAGATCNGTCGCTTCTCCAAAAGTGTTTTAATTTCAGAACTCTATTTTGCACGTGCCTTGCTTAAACAGGTCCATTTATGTGGACAAAGAAAGACCCAACAGACAGCAGACAACTTTGATTTTGTGTCCTTACACAGCTGAAAATCCAAGGAGTTTCTTTACAAGGGGCTTGAAAACAACGAAAACGGAGGCTTTTAACTCACTGCTGCTGCTGCTGCTAAGTCGCTTCAGTCGTGTCCGACTCTGTGCGACCCCATAGACAGTAGCCCACCAGGCTCCCCCGTCCCTGGNTCTGGTCAGGGAATGAAGATCCCACATGCCACGTGACGTGGCCAAAATATACAGAAAAAATTTTCTAAAAAAAAGGAACAGGCCAGGAAGTTGACACCAGATGGAACAATCAGCTGTATTGTTGGTAAACAGGACTGGAAAGCATGACTTGGATGGATGACTGTAGGGGCTTTATTTTTATTTATTTATTTGTGTGTTTAAAATTTTTTTTAAACTTCTTATTTTTATATTGGAGTATTGTTAACAAAGTACAGCAAAGTGATTCAGTTATATGTGTGTATGTGTGTATATATGTATATATGGGGCTTTTCAGGTGGCTCAGAAGGTAAAGAATCTGCCTGCAATGCGGGAGACCCGCGTTCAATCCCTGGGTTGGGAAGATTCCCCTAGAGAAGAGAATGGCTAACCACTCCAATATTCTTGCCTGGATAATTCCAGGAATAGAGGAACCTGGTGTGCTATAGTCCATGAGGTGGCAAAGAGTTGGACATGACTGAGCAATTAACACTTTCACTTTTCACTTCATACATGTATCCTTTTTCAAGTTCTTTTCCCATTTAAGCGATTACATCATATTCAACAGAGTTCCTTGCACTATACAGTATGTCCCTGTTGGTTATCCATTGTAAATATAGCACCCAATCCCAAACTATTTATTTATATTTAAGTATAGTTGATTTACTGGAGAAGGCAATGGCAAGCCACTCGAGTACTCTTGCCTAGAGAATCTCATGGAAGGAGGAGCCTGGTGGGCTGCAGTTCTTGCTGTCGCTACTAGTCGGACACGACTGAGCGACTTCACTTTCACTTTTCACTTTCATGCATTGGAGAAGGAAAACGGCAACCCACTCCAGTGTTCTTGCCTGGAGAATCCCAGGGACAGCGGAGCCTGGTGGGGTGCCATCTATGGGGTCGCACAGAGTCGGACACGACTGAAGCGACTTAGCAGCAGCAGCAGCATAGTTGATTTACAGTGTTTCAGATGTATAGCAGAGCAATTCAGTTTCTTCTTCAGATTCTTTTCCATTATAGGTTGTTATAAGATACTGATTATAGGAGGTGCTTGTTGTGTAGATGCCTGTTGTCTGAGTCAGGTGTTGGGGTGAGAGACTGGGTTTGCAGGACAGCACTACCGCAGCCATCCTTTTGGAGCTTTAGAGACCACTCACTAATACCCCCTGAACTCAGACACATAGGCCTCTAGAACTACTTCTAGAAACCAGGCCCTGGCTCCTGCCCTAGGTGTGCCCCAGGAAGGCAAGAATGGGAGAGAGAGCCACCAGCTTAAGGGCTGGGCCTTCAAAGATCTCTGTGTGGGCAGTCTTTCTCCTAACCTCACTAATTTGATGAGTCACTCGGCCTGTAACGAGTTATGTAAGGGTGGAGGTCGCCTTCCTGGGACTTCTAAGGGAAGTTTATATTCTGTGGGCTTGGACAGGGTCCAGTGGAAAAGGAGAGAATAGTTCCCTCTAACGGTGGCGTGTTTCAGTCTACTCTGGAGACTTGTGGTAGCCGTGTGGAGAGCAGATTGGAAGTGAGAGAGACTAGAGGCAAAGGGATCAGCTTTGGGGCTTGACTGGAGCCGGTGGCACTAGAGATCCTTTGGAGAGATTACAGAATACAGAGCCAGGAAGATCTGGCAGCTCAGTGTGAATCAAAGACCACTGAAAATTTCTAGTTTGGAAAACTGGACTCTCAGTTCTTTTCTGCCACACTGACTTGGTCACTGCAGCTTTTATATGGTCTTTAATGTCCTATTACTTTGGCAAAACTTATTTGTAAGTTGCATGTGCTATTCAACCTTTTCAAGGCACCAGCCAGCACCTTCCCTTCCCCCCCGAGATGATATCCCTTGATTAGGAATTTTATTATTCTACCGAAATGTGTTAAAAACCTTCATGCTTTTTTTTCTTTTGTGGCTGTACCGCATGACATTCGAGATCTTAGTTCCCCAACCAGGGATCACACCCTCACCTCAGTAGTGGAACTGTATATACTTAACCACTGGACTGCCAGAGAAGTCCCTCTCCCCCTATACATTTAAACAGGCATCCAGCATCTGCTTTCATAAATTGTCCTGATTATATATGTATATATATATATATATATGTATGTATATATCCTTACCTAGAATGAGTTTTTTGAAGGTAGGGACTGTGTCTTAGCTCAACATGTGGTCTCTGAGTGCAGTACATAGAGTGAGTTTATAGTATGGCTTCCCTGGTGGCTTAATCAGTAAAGAATCTGCCTGGCAGTGCAGGAGATGCGGGTTCGATCCCTGGGTCAGGAAGATCCCCTGGAGAAGGAAATGGCAACCCATTCCAGTCTTGTTGCCTGGGAAATGCCATGGACAGAAGAACACGGCAGACTAGAGTCAGACACGACTTAGTGACTAAACCACGAGGTTAAAAAGCCAAGGACACAAGGAAAAGTGTGAGAGCTTTCTCGGCCTGCGCTGACAGCCCCTGGAGAGCAGCGGGTGCCGTGGACCACTCCTCTCCTCACCGTGGCAGCAGCAGCAGCTCAGGCCAAGCAGGAAGGGCCATGGAGGAGATGGAGACCAGACAGGGATATTCTTCTCCCACTATTTCCGGCCTTCATGTGCACGTGCTCCCTGTCTTGGCAGCAAGGGGGCCAGGCCAACCACCCCACAGCCGCTGTGGTGACGGAGAAGCAGCAGATGTTGGAGCAGCACCTGCAGGACGTCCGCAAGCGTGTCCAGGTAAAGCAAGTCTAGGGCGGGAAGCCTTTTCTTGGGGAAGTGGCCTGTGGGTCCCATGTGTAGCTTTTGTGAGGTTGTGGCTTTATTTTAATCCTACTCAGAAACTTTCTTTTCTCTCTCCCGAGGGCAGTCCTTTTTTTTACTTCTGTTTTGATTGGTTTGTTTGAAACAGGATCTAGAACAGAAGATGAAAGTGGTAGAGAATCTCCAGGATGATTTCGATTTCAACTATAAAACTCTCAAGAGTCAAGGAGGCAAGTGCATATTAGAGACATTAAAATTCCCCATATAAAGTGAATTTGTGTTACTGGAGTCTCAGAGCTGGCTCGTCTTGACTCTGAGTTCAGACTCAGGGGAGGGGTCGCCCAGGGGCTGCTGGCAGTTAAGGGAGCCCAGTTACTGAAGCTAGGCGTATTCCCTCAGCTCACGGAGGGTCTCCTTCCTTCTCAGACATGCAAGATCTGAATGGAAACAACCAGTCGGTGACCAGGCAGAAGATGCAGCAGCTCGAACAGATGCTTACTGCCCTGGATCAGATGCGGCGCGTAAGAGCAGTGGACCCCTCCCCATGCCTGGCTCACTCACCTTCGGGAATTGGGCAGCTCCGGGAAGAATTTGCCTGTTTCCTAATCAGTTCCTTCTCTGGAATTGACTAAAGAGAGACAGTCTGTGGTTAGAGACAGTCTGGGGGAATGTTTTCTGACTTTGTTTTTTGGTTTCCAACCAGAGCATCGTGAGTGAGCTGGCGGGGCTTTTGTCAGCGATGGAGTATGTGCAGAAAACTCTCACGGATGAAGAATTGGCTGACTGGAAGAGGCGACAACAGATTGCTTGCATTGGAGGCCCTCCCAACATCTGCCTAGATCGGCTAGAAAACTGGTATGACAGAGAAGAGAAGTTTCCCCTTTCTTTTCAGAGAGCTGTGCTCAATTATGTTCAGAGCTGCATAAAGAGTTGCTACTGTATTTCGGTAGAGAAGGGCATGGCAACCCACTCCAGTACTGTTGCCTGGAGAATCCCATAGACAGAGCAGCCTGGCAGGCTACAGTCCATAGGATCGTACAGAGTCTGACACAACTGAAGTGACTAAGCACGCACATACTGTATTTCAGGAGTGGGGATTTCAGCATACTCAGATTTAGTCTAAGGGTTAAAGCTTTTAACTTTATTTGGACAATTTTTTAAATGAAAATGAGAGAAGGCACCCCACTCCAGTACTCTTGCCTGGAAAATCCCATGGACGGAGGAGCCTGGTAGGCTGCAGTCCATGGGGTCGCCAAGAGTCGGACACGACTGAGCGACTTCACTTTCACTTTTCACTTTCATACATGGAGAAAGAAATGGCAGCCCACTCCAGTGTTCTTGCTTGGAGAATCCCAGGGACGGGGGAGCCTGGTGGGCTGCCGTCTATGGGGTCTCACAGAGTCGGACATGACTGAAGTGACTTAGCAGTAGCAGTATTTATGTTTGCCATATTTTAAATATATTTTGCTAATTTAAAGTTTTTGGTTTAACTGTTTTTAAACATGTAGACTAAATTTTAAATTTTAGTTATTCTAAGACTCTCAAATGACATGTGCTCTTCATAAGGGAAAAACGTTCAAATACGAAAAGTTAATAAAGAGCAGAAAAGACTTTAAAAATCAAATCATGCAGAGATACTTAGAGGTAAACATTTGGTGACTGTCACTCCAGACATCTGTTATTATATATACACATACAAAGATAGAAATCTACGTGTTTATTATATATATACATATAAAGATAGAAATCTATACATTTTACATTTGTAAGGTCATTCTTTATATACTCTTCTTTTACTTTGATTCACTCAGAAAATCTTGACTGAGCACCCTTGATGTCCAAGGCCCGATACTCAGTATGTGGTACCAGCCTAAACTGGGAGAAACTTGACCTTGACCCAGGATACGCAGAGTGAAATTGGAAATTTAGGATAGCTCTACATGAGATGCCTGATTGTTCATCTAACTAACCCTGAGCTTTGCTCATTGATTGAAAGCAGTTTTAAATGCTTTCTAATCAGGGAACCAAATAACTTATAAGTTCTAGGAATGTATTGAGATGTTTCCATAACATCTTATGGGAAAACCAAGCAAACATTTTGGCCAACCCAGTAGGTGCCAGAAGGGAGTCTGTGAGCTCAGGGGTCCTGATGCTGTCTTTCTCCACTCCTTGCCTTCTACTCTGTCTCTTTGGGATCTTTACTAAACTAGTGGGGGACCATCAGAGAGAGCCTCTGATATTCTCCCTCCTTGGGGGCAGACTTAATCAGCCTTTGTCTCCCTGTCTACTTTTTCTGTATGCATGTTATCAATATTTGGAAACATAATGTTACATCCAGTCATCCATGGAAGATGAGGTTTAAAGGGCTCCTGGGGATTGTGCAGTTCAACCCTGTCTCTCAGGCAAGGGGACATCAAGGTCCACGAGGGTGAAGAGACCTGGCCAAGCTTGCATAGACAGTGAGGGACAGAGCTGTTCAAACCTATCTTTTTGGGCTGTCAGATATCCTGCGTTTCCCCAGTCCTCACATTTGGTACAAAAACAAGTTAGGCTGAAGAAAGTGAGCACCAAATTCCATATTTCGTGTTCTCTGTATCTGGGTTCTAACATATTAACTTTCCATTGGTTACCTCACTCCTAGTGGTGTAAGTTTTGGCATGTCTTCCTCTGTGTCTGCCTCCTTCTTTGAAAAGTAAACTTTTAGGAAGTGAAATGAAGGTTGCTCAGTTATGTCCAACTCGTTGTGACCCCATGGACTGTAGCCTACCAGGCTCCTTGTCCATGGAATTCTCTAGGCAGGAATACTGGAGTGAGTAGCTGTTCCCTTCTGGCAGGCCAAAGTTAGGACTTGGCGCTTTCGCTGCCAGGACCAGGGTTCAATCCCTGGTGGGGATCCTGCAAACTGTGCTGCATGGCTGAAAAAAAAGGGGGGGGGGCGGCTAAATAAGTTTCCCTTTTCTAATCTAGTGCCACTGAACTGTATATTTAGAAATGGTCAGTGTTATGCTACTCATATATTCCCATAATGAAAAAAATGCTCCTTTCTTATGTCGGATGACTGCATGAGAGTACCTGTGGTATTATTCCCTTCCCCTTCTCCAGCTCATTTATATACAACCACTTAGGTAACCGAGAATAAGATAAGTAATCCTTATCTTATTGGCAGGATAACCTCATTAGCAGAATCTCAGCTTCAGACCCGCCAACAAATTAAGAAACTGGAGGAGCTGCAGCAGAAGGTTAGCTACAAAGGGGACCCCATCGTACAGCACCGGCCAATGCTGGAGGAGAGAATCGTGGAGCTGTTTAGAAACTTAATGAAAAGGTAACATAGAGCCCTTGCCCGTTTCCCCCATCACCTCCCCCACCAATGTTCTTCAACGAGAGCTTGTTCGACTTCTGAGGAATGGGACAGGGAGCAGCGCACTGCATCATGTGTGACCCACTGCCTTTCTCTGTCCCCTCCAGTGCCTTCGTGGTGGAGCGGCAGCCCTGCATGCCTATGCATCCTGACCGGCCATTAGTCATCAAGACCGGTGTCCAGTTCACAACTAAAGTCAGGTGGGCTGCGGCACCTCCTCTTCTGGTGGCTATTGTATCAAGGGACACCCTCAGGGCCAGACCAAAGTTGGTGGGCAGGGTTGTTCTTTATAGCCATCGCAGGCAGTACTGTGATGGATAGGGAATTTTTTGGTGTAATATCAACTTGCCCTTTGATTGTCCTGTCAAACAGGAATCTTTCTGAGGTTACCTGGATATATTCCTATGATTCAGTTTCACTGTATTCCTGATTCCAGACCTAATGTCTTAGGTCATAGCATCTCCATCTACCATGCGAAAGGGGCAGAATAATGCCAGTTATCTTCTGATCTTTGAGCCTGCTTTTTCCTGAGCATTTGAAGGGGAAGAGTAAAGCTTAGTGATAATAGACACTAAGAGATCACAGGGCCGGTGGGTGGGGGACCTGCAGGTAGAGCATAACTTTCACGTTCAAGTCAGAACAGGTAAGCTGGGGTTTGCCCTTCTGCAGTGAAATTTCCCTCCTCAGAAAGGTAGTACTCTGTTGGGTTTCCGGTCTAATCGAAAGAATACCAATTTCAGAGCATGTGTTCCTGTAATGTTTTTCATGATATGGCTTTCATTATCCTTTTGTGTGTCTCTCACAACTTTGTCCAAGTTCTTAGTTCTTAGGTTTTTTTTCCCCGTCCCTTTTGGCCTGAAGGGGGTGACGCTTGACTTAAAATGAAAGGAAACACTGGCAGGAAGAAAAATTTGGGATTATGACTCATCTCTTTAGAATTGAAGAGTTATGAATTTTAGATTCAACTAGAAGTTGCTGGAGGAGCCTAGTGGCTGTTTTTTAGAACTGGATTTTTTTTCCTTTGCTCTGAAAGTTTTTTCCTTTTTTTTTTTTGACATAGATTGCTGGTTAAATTCCCTGAGCTAAATTATCAACTTAAAATTAAAGTGTGCATTGACAAGTAAGTACTCTTTATCTTAGCTCCTTTTTTTTTTTTTTTTTTCCTTTTCTTCAAATGAGGGACAGAGAAACAAGAACTTTGATAGACATCATTTGAACTTAGAGGCTTTATCTATATTCAGAGATCTTTTTTTTTTTTTTTTAAGTTTTCAAAAGCCTTGCTGTGGATTGTCATTTACGTGCCTGAACAAAACCACAAAGCTGGCGGTAGCGATTTGAGTTGTGATTGTCATTGTGACCTCAAGTCCCTCTTTCTTTGTTTTTTTACTTATAACTTGTGCATATTATGTAAAATTGAGAATATATGGGAAAATTGATTTTAGTTGTTGTTCCACACTTTACCACATAATGGAATCCTCTTCCAAATTTGACAGTACCTTTAAAAAAATTAAAATGCACTTATCCTCTGAAGACATTAGAAAAGAGAAAATGTAGGTGATATAATTATTCATCTGGAAATTCCATGAGAATGAACTAGAAAATAGTTATGCAGCCAGGGACTTGAGGAAGGTGGTAGGTTTCATAAATGAATAAGCAAAAATTAATGACTTTAACCAGAAATTAGCGTAAAAAAATCACCTTCTCACTAAAAAAACTGACCATCAGAATAAATTCTAGATGTATCTTAAAAGCATAGGCAAGGACTTCCCTGGTGGTCCAGGGGTTAAGAATCTGCCTTCCAGTACAGGGGACACAGGTTTGATCCCTGGTCTGGGAAGATTCCACATGCTGAGGGGCAACTAAGCCTGTGAGCTACAACTTGAGAGTAGCCCCTGCTCACCGCAGCTACAGAAAGCCTGAGAACAGCAACAAAGACCCAGCACAGGCAATAAATAAATAAATAAGTTAATTAATTATTTTATTATTTTATTATTAAGATTTTTTAAATGAATAAGCAAATGTGTAATGTAATGGCGATAGAACGGCAACCACTTTTGGAGAAGTTTGGCAGTTTCCTGAAAAGTTAAACTTGCACCTATCCTACAGCCTAACCACTCCACTCCTAGGTGTTCATCCAAGAGAACTGAAAGTGTATGTACACACAAACAGTGGCACAGGAGTCTTCACTGATAGATGAGTGTCCATGAGTTTGTGATATATCCATGCAAGGGAAATACTACTCACCAACAAAAAGAAATAGAGTATCGAAATATGTAATACACAGATAAATCTCAAAATAAATATACCCAGAGNTAGATTGCTGGTTAAATTCCCTGAGCTAAATTATCAACTTAAAATTAAAGTGTGCATTGACAAGTAAGTACTCTTTATCTTAGCTCCTTTTTTTTTTTTTTTTTTCCTTTTCTTCAAATGAGGGACAGAGAAACAAGAACTTTGATAGACATCATTTGAACTTAGAGGCTTTATCTATATTCAGAGATCTTTTTTTTTTTTTTTTAAGTTTTCAAAAGCCTTGCTGTGGATTGTCATTTACGTGCCTGAACAAAACCACAAAGCTGGCGGTAGCGATTTGAGTTGTGATTGTCATTGTGACCTCAAGTCCCTCTTTCTTTGTTTTTTTACTTATAACTTGTGCATATTATGTAAAATTGAGAATATATGGGAAAATTGATTTTAGTTGTTGTTCCACACTTTACCACATAATGGAATCCTCTTCCAAATTTGACAGTACCTTTAAAAAAATTAAAATGCACTTATCCTCTGAAGACATTAGAAAAGAGAAAATGTAGGTGATATAATTATTCATCTGGAAATTCCATGAGAATGAACTAGAAAATAGTTATGCAGCCAGGGACTTGAGGAAGGTGGTAGGTTTCATAAATGAATAAGCAAAAATTAATGACTTTAACCAGAAATTAGCGTAAAAAAATCACCTTCTCACTAAAAAAACTGACCATCAGAATAAATTCTAGATGTATCTTAAAAGCATAGGCAAGGACTTCCCTGGTGGTCCAGGGGTTAAGAATCTGCCTTCCAGTACAGGGGACACAGGTTTGATCCCTGGTCTGGGAAGATTCCACATGCTGAGGGGCAACTAAGCCTGTGAGCTACAACTTGAGAGTAGCCCCTGCTCACCGCAGCTACAGAAAGCCTGAGAACAGCAACAAAGACCCAGCACAGGCAATAAATAAATAAATAAGTTAATTAATTATTTTATTATTTTATTATTAAGATTTTTTAAATGAATAAGCAAATGTGTAATGTAATGGCGATAGAACGGCAACCACTTTTGGAGAAGTTTGGCAGTTTCCTGAAAAGTTAAACTTGCACCTATCCTACAGCCTAACCACTCCACTCCTAGGTGTTCATCCAAGAGAACTGAAAGTGTATGTACACACAAACAGTGGCACAGGAGTCTTCACTGATAGATGAGTGTCCATGAGTTTGTGATATATCCATGCAAGGGAAATACTACTCACCAACAAAAAGAAATAGAGTATCGAAATATGTAATACACAGATAAATCTCAAAATAAATATACCCAGAGGGAGAAGCCAGACCGAGAAAAAAGAGTACATACTTTTATGTTTCCATTTATATAAAATGCTAGAAGTGCAAATAAATCTATCATGACCGAAAGCAGATCATTGGTTGTCTGGAGACAGGGATGGGTGGAGTATGGGCCTGGGGAATGGGTTGCATAAGGGAAGTGGGAAACTTGGGGATGAGGGATTGATGAATACATTCAGTCTCTTGATTGGGCTGGTGTCACAGGTGTATGACATCTATCAGACCTCATCAGCTTGTGCATTTTACATATACAGTTGATTATTCATCAATTATACATCAAAGCTGTAATACAAATAAAGAATATAAAATAAATATAGGCTAGACATGAGGGAAAACTTTCTGATGACGGGGGCTTGATTTAAGTTCTAAAATGTGATATATGGGAGGTTCCCTCGTGGTCTAGTGGTTAAGACTCCAAGCTTTTACTGTTAAGGGCGCAGGTTCAATCCCTCATTGGGGAACTAAAGTCCCACAAGCCAAGTGGCCCCAAAAAGACATAAAATGTAATGTATGGAAAGATATCTTCTAAATGGTTTAAAAGTTGATCCATTTTAGTCTATAAACTCCCATGGAATGCACTATCTAATAAGTAGTAGATATTATTAATTCTAAAAGCATAAGTGGATATATAGCAGTGGAGAAGGACTTTTAAAACAGTACTAAAATAATGTTAAAAAGAAAACACTGAGAAATGGTGACTATGTAAAAAATGAAATACTCAAAAACATAGTTAAAAGACAAGGAACACGCTGGGAAGAATATTTCCGGCTATATCGATGGGATACTCTGAGTTGCAGGTAACAGTAGACCTTTACAGAAAGCCCAGTGTGGCTTCAGTAATAAGGAAATTTGCAACCCAGTATAACTGGAAATGCAAAGTTAGAACAAGTTCCAGGTGGTGAGATCAGTGACTCAATTCCTGTCACCAAGGATCCAGAACTTTCCGTCTCTCTTCTCTGCCACCATAAGAAGCACGGGCATTCTAGGGTTCCCTCTGGGTTGCAGCATGGTTGGTTGTAGTAAAGGCCATGTGTCTCCTTGCTGATGTGCAGCTGAAGCTACAGAATGTAAATCTAGCCTGAGGGAGAATTCCTTCCCCGGCTGATTGAGACAGTGTGGGTCCTGGCCTCACTCCTGGACCAACACTGTGCACATGCTTGATTCTGTGGGCTTAGTGAGCAGGATCCCCTGGAAGTGGGGATGGGAAAGATACTTGATGGGGTCAAGGTTCTGTTAGGAAGAGGGGAGTAGAGCTTGGGTGGGGAACCAGCTATGTCTTCTATTTGAGCATGTACAAGGATGTTAGATTTCACATACACCATGTAATCGAGTCCTCGACAGAAATCCCCAGGAGAACAGCAGTTTTTCCATCAGAGTAAATGATAGATGTTCAAAATGGACTTTCAAAGAGACTTCGGGGCCTGTTTTATTAATGCTGGTTTATGTTCTTAACAGAGACTCCGGGGATGTTGCAGCTCTCAGAGGGTAAGTTCAGCATACAGGCTTCCTTCTGTTCTGTATAATCTAACTTTGTCCCTGGTCATTCGGTCACATATGTGGTTGGTCTTTTCCTCCCGTGATTCAGGTCCCGGAAATTTAACATTCTGGGCACAAACACGAAAGTGATGAACATGGAAGAGTCTAACAATGGCAGCCTCTCAGCAGAGTTCAAGCACTTGGTACATGGGAGAACCCTGGGCTCCCTTTCTTCAGGGCCTCTGGCAGGGGGAGGGGCTTGGGGAGAGCCTTACCTGATGGAGGATGCTCTCTGCTTTTCTTACAGACCCTGAGAGAGCAGAGATGCGGTAATGGGGGCCGAGCCAATTGTGACGTAAGTTTTGTTGGAGATGATAGCTGAGCAGGAGAGAAAAAGAGCCTCCATAGCAACTTCCCTGGTGGTTAAGACTCCATGCTTCTAATGCAGGGGGTGTGGGTTTGATCCCTGGTCAGGAAACTAAGATCTCACATGCCTTGCAGCCAAAACACTGAAGCTTTTTATAAAAAGAAAAGAAAAAGAGCCTCCTTACTGCCCAGAAGTAGAGACACCTACCTGCTGTTTCAGCTGCAGTCACTGCCAGCCAACGCATGAGTAGTCACACATGCCTTGGAGGAGTTCTGGCTCAGTGCATTTCCTTGATTGTCCGGGGAGTTAGCTCATCTTTAAGGAGTGTAAAGTCCCTTGCCCACACCCATTTGGTAGAAAAGGAGCCTTCCGCCTTGCCTGGGACTTTCCAAATTCCCCTTCCAAGTTCTATGCACTGACACGGCTTGTCTCAGCTTTTGGTGATCTGTTTTGGTCACTGAGGTGGGATGGGTTTCAACACATCCAAGTTAAACATTTTACCAAAAGAGAAACAGCAAACTCTCTTGTTCTTTACCCACCTTGTTTGTTCTCTGTCTCCCATTGACTCAGATTCTTGGATTCTTAGTGTTAAGAATAAACTTGAGGGAATTCCTTGGTGATTCAGTGGTTAAGACTTGGGGCCTTCACTGTCATGGGCCTGGGTTCAATTCTTGGTGGGGAAACTAAGATTCCACAAACAATGTGGCCGCCCAAAAAAGAATAAACTTAAAAAAAGAGAAAGTAAATGTGACCAAGCACTGGTCTTGAATCTTTTTTATAAAATTGCGACACCCTATTCTTGTTTGTCTCCTGAGCCATTCTTACCCTCTTCTCTAGAATGTAGCAGGCCTTTTAAAAAAACAAACTGAATCTATAAGACTTGACAGCAGTTGAAGAGTGAGGTTGTGGCATATTTATTGAGGGAAAAAAAAAAAAAGCAAAGTAATTTGAGTAGTATACTAGTATAATTGTTTAAAAATTCACTGTTTTTTGTCCATTCATGTCTACATTACAAAATTCTAGAGCAGTGTCTGTCTACCAAACAGTGTGTATGTATTTGTGCTGCTGTTCTCACCCAAAGCTACTGTATACTATCTCTGTAATATTTGCATTTAAAATTAAATGTGTATTTCTTTTGTAATGAGAGAAAGAACATTTTAAAATATGAATTGGAATTTCTAATAATTCATTGACAATTCTTGTTCAAAATAGTCACTATATTGCTGGTGTATCAATTGTTACAATCACTTTGAAAAACAGTTGGGCATTATGAAAATGAACATACCCTATATACCAGCAGTGCCACTCTCAGGATTTAACAATAGAGAAATCTTTGCTCATAGGTGCCAGGAGACTGGTGCCAGGAGACATGCATTTCATGTCCCAACAGCCTAATTGTAAGCCCTAAATACAACCCATATGTCAACAGCACTAGAGTGGATAAATGATCTGTGGTATAGTCAGGTGATGGAATACTATACAGCTATGAAAATGGATAAATTGCAGGTGTACACAATTACATAGGCGTGAAAAGCAAGTCACAAAAGAATACACAGGGTATAATTCCATATGTATGAGATTCACAACCCCCCCCCCCAAATTAAACAACACATACATTGTTTAGAGATATAAATGCAGGAAAACCATAAAGAAGGGCTAGGAAATGACAAACTCAAAAGACAAAATAACAGGCACTTCTGAGGTAAGAAGCTCAGGGATGGCTGGAGTTGGGAAGGGCACCAAGAGAACCTCCGTGGTGATGGTCTCTGCCTTAACCTGGGGGGTGGGTACACAGGTGTTCACTCTTTTGTCATTATGCTGTTTCCATTTTATCCATAACCAGTTGGATCTCCATAGTATCATAACAAAGCCGGTAAGAGATCAGGTTGTAGATCAGAGCACTGGAGAGTTGTAGAGTTGGAAAGACCATGTGCTCCAGTTGTATCCCTGGCGGATTGTGCTTCAGGAGGGTGTAGTGATGGCTGTCAGGGCTCAATGCCATCCTCTCTGAGGAAGAGCATCCTTCTCATTCTTGTAGGCCTCCCTGATTGTGACCGAGGAGCTGCACCTGATCACCTTTGAGACTGAGGTGTATCACCAAGGCCTCAAGATCGACCTGGAGGTGAGTTCTGCACAGAACTGGGTAGGACTGCCTGCAGGATGATTCAGGATGAGGCTTCTTCTAGTCAGGGTTTTCACTCCAGAAGGTGGAATGATGACTCTTTACTCAGCACTGTGTTTACATTTGTTTCTTTTTCTCCAAAAATTCGTTAGTATCTTGCCTGAGTGCTTAGAAGATACATGTCTACTCAGGTTCCAGCAAACTTGATGTAAAAACTCGTATTTAGGAATTGATTATAGCCAACTTTATACAGTTTGGGCAAAACAGTCTTTCAAACAATCTTGGCATTTACCTGCTCTTTCCCCAACTTTCTTGATCTTTAAATTAAAGATACACCTGAAAAAGCAAGAACCCTAATCTTTGATTGCTGGGACCTCTCTATTAAATGGGCAGATACAGCTTCAATACAGCAATGCAGGAGACTTGGGTTCGACTCCCCTGGGCTGGGAAGATCCCCTGGAGAAGGGAGAGGCTACCCACTCCAGTATCCTGGCCTGGAGAACTCCATGGATTGTATAGGCCATGGGGTCGCAGAGTTGGACACGACTGAGCGACTTGCACTCTTTTCACAGCTTCAATTCGTGAATGCCTTCCAAGTTTTATAAATGGGGAGTCTGTGGACTGTGAGTCCACTGTGAGGAGTCAGCTTTGTAAATTCGTGGTGATACTCAGACAGCCTCTGAGTTCAGCCTGCTCTCCACGCTGGGTGTTGAGCTGACCGGGCCCCACAGCTTCCTGAGGGCTGGCAGCAAGTGTACTCCACGACCTCTCCTTTTATTCCGAACCCTGCGAGATGCGGGTGAAGAGGTTTCTGGAGCCTCAAGGGCCCTCTGCCTCCCCAGCTCATTGCCCGCTCCCTCCACAGACGCACTCATTGCCAGTGGTGGTGATCTCCAACATCTGTCAGATGCCCAACGCCTGGGCGTCCATCCTATGGTACAACATGCTGACCAACAATCCCAAGGTGAGTCGGGGGCCCGGGTTCTCCGGAGGCTCCTTGGTGCCTCGGGGCTGCCGCCCAGCAGGCGCCACCCTCTCATCTAAAGGAGCGAATGTGTCATTTCCAATAGAACGTGAACTTTTTCACCAAACCCCCGATCGGAACGTGGGATCAAGTGGCCGAGGTGCTGAGCTGGCAGTTCTCCTCTACCACCAAGCGCGGACTGAGCATCGAGCAGTTGACGACGCTGGCGGAGAAACTCTTAGGTCAGCCCTTGACCTCTTCTCCCTTTGCTCTCCTTGCAAAAGGAATCTGGCCCGTGGGGCTGTTCATTGAGGAGAGCTGACTGAGCAAGGCGCTGGGCAGAATACGTGTGCTCCAGCAGGCCCTGGAGTCAGGACGCAGAGGAGGTTTGCGTCTGGTGATCACTTTTATGAGATGGGAGGCAGATTTCTTTTCTGTTGGTGGCTGTCTCCCTGGGTACTTTGTCCAGCCTTAGGAAGGTATTTTAAATGTATGTTAGAGCTAAAGGCTTGGCATCTCTGTCTGTTTCTTCAAGAAAATGTAGCTTGTTTTTAATTTTTTTTCCTGGAAGAAAAAAATCTTAGAATGTTTTACGTGCCATCTATGCTTTGTCCTGCGCTGCCACTAAACGTGGGCTCCCCAGGTGCCTCAGTGGTAAAGAATCCACCTGCCAATGCAGGAGACTTGGATTTGACCCTTGGGTCGGGAAGATCCCCTGGAGGAGGAAATGATAACCCACTCCAGTATTCTTGCCTGGGAAACCCCATGGAGAGGAACCTGGTAGGGCTGCAGTCAGACATGACTGAGCGCCTGAACATGCATGACTAAATGTGACCCTGTAACTCAAGCTGTCAGCTTCTTAGTGTGTTCTGCTGATCCCCAGACTGCCACACGAGGCTAGAAAGGGCAGCAGGGACTTGATACATCACCCACCACCTCTGCTGAACAACAACTTAGGGGGCATCAAACGATGGGATTGGATGTGTGGGGAGGGGCGCATATGTATGCACGCAACAGTGGCAATATTCAAATACATGAAAAGCAAGTTTCAGGGCATGTTGTAGGACAGTTGTGTGTGTGTTCTGTTTGAAGAAAGATCTAGATTTAAAACTGCAAATCCTATGACTTTTTATTTTTTTTCTTTCAGGACCTGGTGTGAATTATTCAGGGTGTCAGATCACATGGGCTAAATTTTGCAAAGTAAGCCACCGTGTGAACTCCATTCATGAGGCTGCCTCATAGGAGGAGGAGGGGGCAGGGACACTTAGCTGTGGGGATGTGGTGGAGGGCAGTGGGCCTGAAGGCCCCAGACTCTTGGTCTGGCGGCCAAGAGGATCTGCCTGAGGGTAGATGGGCTTGAGGATTTTGGTGGCACCTCACCCCCTTAAAGGAAGAGCCCAGGGAGGTGGGGAACCGAGCTTTCCCATTACTCTTTTCTCCAGGAAAACATGGCTGGCAAGGGCTTCTCCTTCTGGGTCTGGCTGGACAACATCATTGACCTGGTGAAAAAGTACATCCTGGCCCTTTGGAATGAAGGGTAGGTTGGAACTCTTGTGTCTGATAGAACGCACAGGGGTGACAAGTCCGCTACTCTCCCAGCAGGCTGGCTGCAACACAGAGGTCCCTCAGCCCCAACCTTGCTGTTGCTCCTCTCTGTCTCCAGGTATATAATGGGCTTCATCAGCAAGGAGAGGGAACGGGCCATCTTGAGCACTAAGCCCCCAGGCACCTTCCTGCTGAGATTCAGTGAAAGCAGCAAAGAAGGAGGAGTCACCTTCACCTGGGTGGAGAAGGACATCAGCGGTAAGCTGAGCGATTCCCCACCCCAGCTGGTGGCCAACACTGCTGTGGCTGGCCGCGGCTGCTACTGGTTTCAGGCACCTGCTGCCCCCTTGTGGGCAGGGATGGCCTCGCACTCCCCTGCCTCAGACGTGGAAGGTACCTGGTGATCATTTTTATGAGATAGGAAGACTTGGCTTCTGTAAATTCTTCCAGCTGGAGGATTGGTTTGCCAGCTTTATTTTGCTCCCCACAAGAGGCTAATCAGTTCAGTTCAGTCGCTCATTCGTGTCCGACTCTTTGCGACCCCATGAATCACACCACACCCAGGCCTCCCTGTCCATCACCAGCTCCCGGAGTTCGCTCAGATTCATGTCCATTGAGTCGGTGATGCCATCCAGCCATCTCATCCTCTGTCGTCCCCTTCTCCTCCTGACCCAATCCCTCCCAGCATCAGGGTCTTTTCCAATGAGTCAACTCTTCGCATGAGGTGGCCAAAATATTGGAGTTTCAGCTTTAGCATCAGTTCTCCCAATGAACACCCAGGACTGATCTCCTTTAGGATGGACTGGTTGGACCTCCTTGCAGTCCAAGGGACTCTCAAGAGTCTTTTCCAACACCACAGTTCAAAAGCATCAATTCTTCAGCACTCAGCTTTCTTCACAGTCCAACTCTCACATCCATACATGACCACTAGAAAAACCATAGCTTTGACTAGATGGACCTTTGTTGGCAAAGTAATATCTCTGCTTTTTAATATGCTATCTAGGTTGGTCATAACTTTCCTTCCAAGGAGTAAGCGTCTTTTAATTTCATGGCTGCAATCACCATCTGCAGTGATTTTGAAGCCCCCTAAAATAAAGTCTGACACTGTTTCCACTGTTTCCCCATCTATTTCCCATGAAGTGATGGGACCAGATGCCATGATCTTAGTTTTCTGAATGTTGAGCTTTAAGCCAACTTTTTCACTCTATTCTTTCACTTTCATCAAGGGGCTAATATTTGCCTAGAAATTGGTAATTTTTTTGAAATTTGCAATTTAAATTGTATTCTTCCTCTCCTTTCTTACCCACTCTGTTCATATATCTTATAAAAGTAACTATTCAAGTATGTTACTTGTGGCCCAGCTGAATAGCTTCTCCTGAAGCCGGCTGAACATTTCCACAGTGCCAGACGACTAGGCAGAATATTCAGGGTCTCGAACACTAGGTTGGCATAAGCCTTTCCCCCTTAAGGGAAAATCAATCAGGTAGTCTTCTCTAAGATCACCTGAGTCTTCTCTTCCCATATCCCATGACAGGCAAGACCCAGATCCAGTCAGTGGAACCTTACACCAAGCAGCAGCTGAACAACATGTCATTTGCTGAAATCATCATGGGCTATAAGATCATGGATGCCACCAATATCCTGGTGTCTCCGCTGGTCTATCTCTACCCCGACATTCCAAAGGAGGAGGCGTTTGGAAAGTACTGTCGGCCGGAGAGCCAGGAGCATCCCGAAGCCGACCCAGGTAGTTGTTGATTTTCCACAACAGCCGCTTGGTTCTGGGGAGAAGTGGGAAATAGCAGGATCCTTGGGGGACAGGTAATGCCTGAAGAACCTGGTGATCTTTTTTTTTTCTTTCTTTCTTTTTAAGGAATTTTCTTTTTATAATTTTTATTTGTTTATTTTTATTTTTGGCTGTGCTGGGTCTTCATTGCTGTATGGGCTTTTCTGTAGTTGGGGCAAGCGGGGGCTACTCTACATGCAGTGCGTGGGTTTCTCATTGAGGTGGCTTCTCTTGTTGCAGGGCATGGGCTCTAGGCATAAAGGCTTCAGTAGCTGCGCAGGTGGGCTCGGTAGTTGCAGTTCCCAGGCTCTAGAGCCACAGGCTCAATGGTTGTGGCACACAGGCTTAGTTACTCCGAGGCATATGGAGTCTTCCCGGACCAGGGATCAAACCTGTGTCTCCTGCGTTGGCAGGCAGATTCCTTACCGCTGAGCCACCAGGAAAGCCTAGTCTGGTGATCTTTATTCCTCTTTCTGGGAAAGAACTTTATAGCGAGTGCCTTTAGGGGCAGCTGGTGGGGTTAGAGAGAGGAGAGGAATCAGTCACCAGGCTCTGCCCCACTGGAGGCACCGGTCTAAAGGGGAAAACAGCTCACACATACCCAGACATACCGAAGACGCTACGAAGAGAAACCGAGGGCGGAATTCTCTAGAAACAGGATGCCCAGCCAGCACAGCACTTCTTGCAAAGCATATGCTGGAAGGTTTGCGACTCAGACTTCAGTCTAGAGTGCTTCCTTTCCCCATCACTGAACAATGTAAGCAGCCCAAGTGGGATGAAGAAAGGCTTTCTGGAGGAAATGAGTGTTAGCCACGCTGGAACATGGTTTAAGAGAGATTCTCAGGAGAGTGGAGACTGAAGGGGAAGACGGTAACTGGTGGGAGGGGCCAAGGCTTGGTGCTTTCAATGTGCAGCTACTGAAACCCAGATGTTTTTTTAGTGTACTTGAGCCCATGTGCTTATGTAAGTTACACATACATTTCTTCATACTAAACCCTCGCTCTCTGGTGCCATCACCAGCATGGAGGCTGGAGCCTTCTAGCCTGTTCCCATGGGTGTTTGGGCTCAGACTCGTGGTTCTCTGGCGAGATCCTGAGGAGACTGTAATTTGCCATCCTTTGTTTTTATTGAACTTTCCTTAATCATACAGCCAGCAAGGGTTTAAAGCAATTCTTTGAGTTAGCCTCCCTACCCTAACAGCTTTGGGAAAAAAAACCTGTGTTTTGAACAAATAGTTCCCCCACACAAACCTACCAGCTGCCTTCACAGCCTTTTCACGGTAATTCTCTGTGAGGCATTTCTGGGGGCAAGCAGATCGAGACTTGGAAGAAGGAGTTGGGGCTCACTGGCAACTGACTTTCCTTTCTCCTTTGTTCTGGGTTGAGTCTTGGTCACACTCTAGGCGAGCATAACTCTCATTTCCTGTCTGCTACTTATCTCTCTTTCCACGTTGTGCTTCGGTTGGGAGATCTGTTTATCAGCTCCTGTCACACTGCCCTGTTCCTTCTGCGGAAGGCAATTAGGTCCAAGTGCTGGGCCCTCGACTCGTTTCGCCTTCAAGGTCCAAGTTCCTGGTGTGAGGCTGCACCCTCCCTCACGGCTCCTGTGTGAGCAGGAGGCCAGACCTTTTCCTGCCTGGGGACTCAGTATTTCCTCAGGGGCAAGACGCCAGTCATGAGATAGAACTAATTACTCAAGAGCTTTGTCTGTCTCCTGAGGCAGCAGGAGCCTGGTGATGGCGTCAGGGGTGTGGGGGAGGCCGGTGGGCGACCTGTGGGTTCCTCCAAAGTGGAGCAGCTGACCGTTTCCTCTCTGTTCCCATCCTGAAGGTTTTATTGTCTCTAGGAGATGGCTTATCTTCCCAGGACTCTTCCCTCCTCCTTTCTTAGAAGCTCACATTATTTCCTCATGGCTTGAGGGAAAGATTCCTCTGTAGAAATGACAGATCTCTTATCTTACAAATTAGATGAAGGACATTTACAGCCTTGCACAGAGCCATAAATCAGCTTTTAATCTTCATTCTCCTTTGCTTCTACTGTGGCATCTCAGAGCTGTTTTTCTCAGCAACACTGATCACTTGGGAGAATTAAAACCCTTTTGTGTCTGGGAGTCAGCTAGAGTCAGCTCCCCTCAAGCCTGGGCCCAAATGGATTTATAAGATAGCAGAACCCTGCCTTAGTAGGGTTCTTTGAATTCTGTACTGAGTTAATCTATTTCTTGGCCCCAAATAAACTCCGATGGCAGTGCCCTTTCTTAGATTGTCATCATTCTTTCTGATCCCTGTTTCTCTGTAAGCCCCAAGCTTTCCAGCCGTGCTTTTCCTGGCCCACCCCACCCTTCCGAAGCGATCTGTTCACCTGAATCCCCCAAATTCCATGCCAGTGTCTCTGGGGCCCCTTGACCTCTTGGTATAAGCATTTAGCAGTTAAAATTCTTAAATATTCATGTTTCTAACTATAGAAGAAGAATCACAAATGACAAAGATGGGCCCCTCCATCCTCCTCCTCCCTCTCATTTTATTATTATCTTGTAAATATAGTTGATTAAAAAAAATTTTTTTTTTAATTAACTTTTGGGGGCCACCCTACACTGTATGTGGGATTTTAGTTGCCCAATTAGGGATGGAACCCAAACTCACTGCACTGGAAGCGTGTTTTGAAGATGTAACGAGGCCCCGGCCTCCTATCTCCCAGTCCAAAGCCAGTTGTACTACACCGGAGACATTCTCCCCACGGAGAGGCTCTTCTCTGTGATGTAGTTATCTAATGGCGGTTACTGATAGCCTCACTGAAAGATGTAACAGGCAGATCAGTGCTGATGGGAACAGAAGATGTCACCCTCAGCTTTGGAACTGCATTAGCCACTTCTGTGTTTTCATAAAGACCCCGTGACTTTGGTGTGTGAGCAGGACGAGGTGCCCGGCTGGGTGGGCTCAGTCCTGCCTGCGGGGAACTCATCTAGGAGATACAACCAGGCCAGGATACAATCCTCAGTCCACATACAAGCAGTGAAACTCTTCACCCTCATCTCGGGGAAGAGTGAACACCAGGCTGGCACTCGTCTGCGCTCGAGTGAGTCTGCTGAAAAGCTTTAGGGACAGAACTGGGCTTCCAGCTGCAAGCGCTGGAACATCAGAGTCTATAGTGAAGGGAAGGGCAGCCCAGTGGGAGATGGAGATTCCTTCAGACCGTCTCCGTTCAGGGATCCAGTGAGCTTCACATCGGCCCTGGGGAGGCAGCCAGCTTCCCCCTGTCTGGGACCCAGAGTCACAGTCGCTAAGGCGGAGTTTTCTTCTCCCCAGGTGCTGCCCCATACCTGAAGACCAAGTTCATCTGTGTGACACCGTAAGTGGCTTCCCTCCCCGATTTTGCCTCCATCTCTAATGTCCTCAGTTATCCCTGGGGACGGACACTGGGTGAGAGGCCTCTCGTGAAGCAGGGTTGGAGCCCTCTGAGGATGTTCGGTACTCATTTAAACTCACAGTGACCTCGTGTGTTTAAAAAGCTTGAGCTTTTATTTTTTTTCTGTTGGAGACCAGAGTTTGATGGCTTGTGTGTGTGTGTTTTGTTCTTTTTTTTTCCTCCATTGTGTCTTGTCAACCCGACCCTTCCCCCTCCTGCTGCTCCCCCTTTCCTACAGAACGACCTGCAGCAATACCATTGACCTGCCGATGTCCCCCCGCACTTTAGATTCATTGATGCAGTTTGGAAATAATGGTGAAGCTGCTGAACCCTCAGCAGGAGGGCAGTTTGGTGAGTATCTGGTTGCTGGACTCTCCCCGTGAGCTGATGCTCCCGTGTACAGAACCAACCGAGGGGCACCCAGATGGGCAGAAGGAGTTCTCGGGCAGCACTTTCCTATAGAAATGCACTCCCCATGCCAGTGTAAATTTTCTAGGAGCCAGGTTAAAAAGCAGTGAAAAGGAACAGGTGAGGTTAATTTTACAAATGCGTTTTCTTTAGCCCAACAAATCCAAAATAGTAGCATTTCTGTGTATTAGAAAAATAGGAATGTACGACATCCCTGGTGGTCCAGGGGTTAGGACTTTGACCTTCCAGTGCAGGGAGCCTAGGTTCGACCCCTGGTCAGGGAACTAAGATCTTGTAAGCCAGTGGCTTCCATAATATTAAAAAAAATAAACTATGTATATTATGATTAAAACATTAAAAGTCAGATACAACTGCTGTATGACCCAGAAGTCCCCCTGCTGGACACATACCCTGCTGCTACTGCTGTTGCTAAGTCGCTTTAGTTGTGTCTGACTCTGTGGGACCCCATAGACGGCAGCCCACTAGGCTCCACCGTCCCTGGGATTCTCCGGGCAAGAACACTGGAGTGGGTTGCCATTGCCTTCCCGCATATACCCTGAGAAAACCATAATTTAAAAAGACACATGTACCCCAGTGTTTGTAGCAGCACTATTTACAATATAGCCAGGACATGGAAGCAACCTAGATGTCCATAAGCATTTGGATAGATAAAGAAGTTGCAGTATGTACACAGGTACATACATATATATGTGTATGCAGTGGACTCACCCATAAAGAAGAACGCATCTGAGTCAATTCTAGTGAGGTGGATAAATCTAGAGCCTGTTATACAGAGTGAAGAAAGTCAGAGAAAAACAAGTTTCGTATATTAACATGAATATAATTTCATATACATGGACTCTAGAAAAACAGTACTAATGAACCTATTTGCAGGGCAGACATACAGAACAGACTTTGGACACAGCGGGGGAAGGGGAGAGTGGGACGAACTGAGAGAGTGGCATTGCCATACATCCTTTACCACGTGTAAAGTAGATAGCAAGGGGCAGCTGCTGTATGGGCACAAGGAACTGAGTCTGGAGCTCTGCGACAGCCTAGAGGGGTGGGCACCCTTTCAGAAGGCAAGACCCCGTAGGAAAGAGAGAGAATGTGGATTCTCTACCCCTTCTTGATGACTGAGGGGCAGGGGCAGGAGATTGGACGGCAGTGGTGGTCTGAGCCCCATGCCCCAGAAAGCTAGGGCTGTGTGCCCTGCCTGTTGTGGGGCCCAGGCGATTGAACCGGCTCTCCCCGTGTGTGTCCCCCTCTGCCAGAGTCCCTCACATTCGACATGGAGCTGACCTCGGAGTGCGCTACCTCCCCCATGTGAGGAGCCGAGGACGGAGGCTGCAGAGAGATGACGGATGCGCCAACCCATGTCCCACCAGCCCTTACACAGCCCAAGCCCAGATCAACTCAGCTCCCAGCTTTGCGGTTCCAGATTTTTTTTTTTTTCATCTCTCACTTTAGCTATCTCTGAGCAATCTGGGCACTTTTTAAAAATAGAGAAATGAATGAATGTGGGTGATATCCTTTTATCTACATGCAAATAAGAATACGCACTCTTGACTGTGATCAGGGGATGTGGAAGAGGCGGTGAGAGGGAGAAAGAGGAAACATCTTTTTTTGTCCTCCTCCCCCGCCCCCGGCCCCCTTTCTCAGCAGCTTGTTGTCGTTGTGAGTCAAGTGCCTCCTGGTGCCAGCTGCATCCTTCTGCCTATTCTGTAAGCTGATGCCACGGGCTGCCTCTCGCTGCATCCTCCCGGCACCACACTTTCAACCTTGCTAACGTCCAGATAGATGCTAGGACTCTCAAAGCCCCTAGGTTTCTTTTTAATCTTAAGTAATTTTTTTTTTAAGGGCAAAAGACACTGACTGTATTGGCATAGCTTCCTCTGTATTTAAGAAAGTTAATTTCCTCCTTGGTGCTTCAGGTATTCAGTTTTCTTCAGGCCGATAATTTATATAATCCCTGACATGAATTTTAGATCCAACCCTTAAAAGATATCTTCTGAAGATGCCTTTGGTTTGAAATAGGAAGGTTGAAGGAGACCCTAAATATTTTAGACTTTTTTTTTTTTTAATAAAGTTTTTATTTCCCCCTTTAGCATGTTGGCCTGTTTGTAGGTAAGGCTGGGCAGAGGGGCACTTACAACCTGATCTCTCTTTCTCCCTGGGCTTCTCCTGTTGCCAAGAGTGGGGGGGTGTCTTAGAAGGGACGGGACAATTCTTCCTTTTCCCATCGACCTGGGCCCCTCTGCTGAGTGGCTCCTTCCAGTGTCTAAAGGTCCCTTATCCTGTTTTATGCACCTGGTCTTGGGACCTTTTTGGATAAGAGGGAGACACTTACAGGTTGAACGTGAGTCAGACTACAGACCCCCAGGCAAGGGTCTAGTTGAGCTCAGGGAATACGGTTCTTATCCCAGTTTCTTGGAGATTTCCTGCTGCACCTGTAATCCCTTCTTCACGCTGTCAAGCCAGGGGCAAAGGCTTAGTGATAAGCTCAGGGTCCCTCTGTTGTGTGAGGGAATGTACACTCCCACCTCCCCCAGCACTGGTGACTGTCCCCTCCCCGTAGC
>SJYH01002100.1:48931-68491 GCA_006408735.1 Sylvicapra grimmia | reverse complement strand
CAGTCGGCCCCCACTCCCCACAATGCCCCGGGTCTCATCAGGGATAAGATTTCCCACAGACTCCCATTAAACCCCTGCTGATAGTCACCAGGCGACCCCCCAGACCCCTGCTTTCAGTCTCATTCCATCTCCCGCTTCCTTTGCTGGCCCTTGGCTTCCTGCCTCTCCGTCCCCACCCCTGCCAAGGAAACAGAGTCCACACCAAGGAACAAACCCAAGCAACGGAGTGGGGCCAGGTTGAAGAGAAAAAAACCTGTCCATTTTGCTCCCTACCCTCAACTGTGAGGGCAGCTTTGAGGGTGGAGAGGGGTGAGGGCAGTTGATTAAGATGGGAGCCCTGCCTTATCTGTGGGTCTGCGTGATCCTGCTCCTCCCCCTACACTGCAGCCGCCGCCTCCTCCTCCAAGGGCACAGAAGGGAGTCCACTCAGTGTTTTGCTTTGCAGGGAAAAAGCTAGGTCGGGGTTTCTGCTTTCCAAACTCTCTTCAGTGGTGAGCCCTGAAATCCCTGCCACGTGCCTTGTGCCATCCTGGGGACCAACACTCACAGGGGAAATGGCCCCTGGGCTCTTCCTGGGGTGCACCCACTGCTTAGCCCCGGGAGTGTGTTGGGTAGACGCACCAAGCACAGGAGTGTAGTACTTGGAGAAGACCTCATCCTTGGGCCGGTCGGGAAACACGTAGATGAGATAGTTCAGGTCCCCCAACCGGTCGGCCAGGGATCGGATAGAGAAATCCCGTGTGGTGAATGGCTTCAGATTCCACAGGTTACGGTCAGCTGTGAAAAGGCCAAGCTTATTTTCACAACCCACCGCTCTCAGGAGGAGGATCGGAGCTGTAGGGCTGGGGGCCAGGCTTGTAGAGACATCCAGGTAAAAGCTGCACTGCAACCCCACCCCTGTTCTCGGCACAGGGCAAGGAAGTGACCTGGGTCAGGACACCAACAAGCCTGGGTCAGGACAAAGAAGGACTCGCTCAGCAGTTCTGGAGGCTGTTGGGGGTAGTGATGTTAGGTTCTCCCAAGAGGAAAACAATAGAAAGGGACTGGGTTTTTGAGCAACACTCCACCCACCCTCCAAGCTCAGTTCCCATCTTTCCCAGCGGACCCCTCCTAAGGATACAGGCCTGATAGAGAATGGGAATGAGGAAATGAGAAACAGAGCCACTAGGGCGGGAGTGTGGGCAATGCAGGGAACTCACGAGAGTCAAACTTCCAGGCAATGGTGATGCCCCCAATTTCTGAGTCGCTAAAGCGCAACAAGAAGGTACCGTCGGGCTTGTTGATGAGCAGGTCATGGGCCTGTTGCTTGTTCACAAAACCTAGAATGGCCCTGGGTGCACGGAGCACACAGAGTCACTGCTGGGCCACCAGCCACTGTCCCCTGAGCCCCTGACCTCCCACCCGCCATGCCTCACCCGTCATTCCAATGGGGCTTGTGATGTTTCTTCAGCACCTCCATGACCCCATCGAACCACTGCCAGAAGGTGTAGTTCCAACCGGGCAAGTTCTCCTGAGAGTGCCCAGGAAAGCCCGGGTTAGGGCTTGTGTCCCCGTCATCACAGGTGGTCCAGGGAACACTTGGTGCCCCCATGTCCTCACCCAGTGCCTGTGTGCCAAGTCACTTCAATTGTGCCCAGCTTATGTGACCCTATGGATTGTAGCCCACCAGCCTCCTGTCCGTGGGATTTTCCAGGCAAGAAGAGTGGAGTGGGTTGCCATGCCCTCCTCCAGGGGATCTTCCTGACCCAGGGATCGAACCCACGTCTCTTTTGTCTCCTGCATTGGCAGGCAGGTTCTTTACCACTAGTGCTACCTGGGAAGCCCATCCTCTCAGACACAGGGATTTGGGACAATCCCATGGAGGGGGTCAAAGGTGCAAGGAATTGTCCAAGCTGGATGAGACCTCCAAAGTCACTCCTGCCCAACCCCTTCATTCTACAGATGGGAACAGTGCGATGCAGCGAAGGGAAGGGGCCTGGCAAATGAGTTAACATGGTGAGGACCAGAGCCCGGGGATCCTGACTTCCAGCTCCAGGTTCTTTCCAAAGTCCTGCCTCAGGTCTCATGGCTGTCTGCACTCCTTGGGGTACCAGCCTCCATCTCTCCTGGTTGTAGGAGAAGGGTCTGGGGGTGGAGGGGGGCCACGGACCAGGTGCCTGTCTGTGAGGTTAGGGAGGGGTGGAGGTAGTCCCAGGCAGGCAGCGGGCAACGCGTTCCTCACCCGGTTGAACTGGGACCAGGACACGGACATGCCGTTGTAGTCCTCGAGGTGGCTGCTGCTGCTGTTGAACAGCTTCTGCGCCAGGAACACCAGGTTCTCCTTGGTCAGGCCCCGGTTGCTCTGCACCTCAGCCTTGAATTTCATGTTGAGTGCCTCGCACAGCTGTGGCCACAGGACTTTGTCGGGCACCGCAAACGGCACCCTGCCCTGAAGGGGAGAGAAGAAAAGGGAAAAGATCGAGGGAGTAGGAGATATTTACACACACACACACACATACAGATACCAAGAGGCAGAGGGGAGTGAGAAAGAGCCAGGAAAGGAGACAAAAGCACGATGGAAAGAAAGGCAGGGCAGGGGCAGAGGGATGGGTATATAGGGGTAGAGACCCAGACCAGGGCCCTGGGAGCAGAGATCAGGGACCAGATTCCAAGCACCAAGCTCACAGACCTAGGAGACCCCAGTCCCGTGACCCGGAGCCCAGACAGAGCTGAGCTTGTGCTGAGGGCAAGGTGCTCACACCAGCTGCCCCCTGACCACTGGTTTGGCCCGAGGGTGGGAGAAGACCACTAAGCCGGAGCCCTGGGGTTGGGGCTGACCCTGGGAACATCTGAGGGGCTGGGGGCTGACGTGGGGTTCCCGCGGGGACTCACCGGCTCAGCAAAGGCATTGTCCCATAGCACGGTGGCAGTAGCATTGTGGTCCTGGCTGCCGTGAACGATGACAACCACGGGAAGGGACAGGGTCTACGGGAACCCAGGGAATGAGGGATGAGGGCCTATGACCCTGGTCTTGCCCTCCACTTGGGGGAGGCACCCGACCTCCATTCCTCAAGCCCCTTCCAGCAAAACCAAAGCAGAAATCAACAAAAAACACAGCCCGTTTCTTTTTGGCCATTGCCTCAATCCTGTGGGTGGGTGCCAGATTGCTGTGCTGTGCCGTCACTCAGACGTGTCCTACTCTTGGGACCCCATGAACTCGAGCCCACCAGGCTCCTCTGTCCATGGTGATTCTCCAGGTAAGAATACTGGAGTGGGTTAACCCACAGGGGATCTTCCCGACCTAGGGATCGAACCCAGGTCTCCCACATTGCAGGCGGATTCTTTACCATCTGAGCCACCAGGGAAGACCAGGTGCCAGATTACAATCTAGCAAATAAGCACCAGCAGGGTGAAATTAGGTTTTCTGAGAGCATCATGGGGTAACTGGACTGAGTGTATGCAAGGATTCCAGTCTCTGGCTTTCCCAAGTCAGCTGGGTGGCCTGCAGGGGACAGGGGAGCCAGGCCTCACCTTCACCTGGAACACAAGCTCATTGCTGCCAACACTGAATTGAGACTCAAACAGGACCGTGAACTTCTCTTCCGTCACAGACTCTGCGCCTCTCCGGTCAGCTCGCTTGATCCTCTTGAGGGACTGCAGGGCGGGAGATCAGAAGGGGACGAGGAGAACGCGGCAGGTTAGGAGGACTCAGGACTCAGCTTCGGGCAGACCTCCCACCTCGGGCCGGGCCCTGTCCTCACCATGTTCCTGAAGTGGGCGCTGAGGGTGCCTGTGGCCTGGTGATACTCCATCACACAGCAGTTGTTCAGGATCTCCCCGCTGCACTCACTGCCAAGCAGAGGGGAACCCGTCTCCACTGGGCCCGGGCCTGGAGCACTGTCCTGTATGCACCCTGGGCCCCAGCTTCTCCAGAAGGCCACAGCAGCCCCTGACCCTCCCCTAAGAGTGTTCCTCTGGGCTGACTTTTCTCATCAACCTGAGAGCATCTGAGCAAAGCCCCAAGGATGGGGCCAACATTAAAGTTCCTTGGGTGTCAAGATTGACATGGGGGCCTTTGGCAGCTTCTAGCCCACTTGACATAAAAATCATGACCTCAACCTAACAAGATCCCTGCCATCAACCCCTGCCCTGGCCTCACTGGGCTCCTCTCCCCTCATTCAGAACAAGCAAGCCCACAGTATCTTGTCTGTTTGCTGAACATGCAAGCTCAGTGCCGCCTGGGGACTCCTGTACTTCCTTTCCTGTTACATTTTTTTTAAGTAATGAATTTTATACTCTGTTATTTTTTAAATTTTTTAAAAAGTTCTGGCTGTACCCCGAGGCATATAGGACCTTAGATCCCCAACCGGGGATCTAACCCATACCCCCGGCATTGGAAGGTGGAGTCTCAACCAGTGGACCACCAGGCAAGTCCCCCTGTTGCATTCTTGACTTTCTCATTCAGGCCTCCACTCAAATAGATCCTCAAAGGATCTATTGATCCTTTGAAAAAGGCCCTCCTTGGCCATCCAAGTGCTGTTGCAACATCTATCCAGGCGCTTTGATATCACTTGGCTTTAATTTTCTGTCTAGACTCCGTTGACTTTTGACGCTGCCTGATTTTTAAGAGTATATGACTGCCTTGTTCCCAGCCCAAAGGCAGGCTCTAAGAGAGTGAGAACTCTTCATCATCTTCGTCATCCCAGCCCCAGAGCACACAGTGGGCCTCAGTACCCAGGACCCAGTCTTTCCCCTCACTCATTCCCGCCCTCCTTCATTCATTCCCACGCCCTTCACAGGTGGCCTGGCCTAATCCCAGGACCTCACCCCTGGGTTCTCCATCCACCACACCCTTTGTCTGCTCCTCCTTCAGACGGGCCCATGTTCTCTCTGCCCGAACGTCTGCCCTTTCCACGCCCGTTCATCGTCTCCTCCTAGTCATCCCGCAGCCTTGACACTAGCTGTCATCCTGTCCCACCCCCTCCATGACCCACTTTCATGGTGCCCCAGTCATCTCTCTTGTCACGTGCCAGCAAGTAATCAATTCTCATGTCTGCTGCCTGCTAGCCTAAAGGCTGGGCCGTGATGGAGTCAAGTTCAGTGTGGATCACAGCAGTGTGCCAGTGCTCAGCACAGGTCCTGGGACACCCTAATAGTGAAATCCTTGTTGATTTACTCTGTGGGCGAGGAGTACCCCCAGACAGACAGAGTGAGCTGGAGAGACATGGGACCACCTTGCAATGTAGGACAAAGAGTGGGAGGCCCTGTGTGTCCTCGTCACCTGGGACCCCAGCTACAGAGCAGACGAAGGAGCGGGCAACGTACTTGCGGGTGTTCTCGTTCTTGAGCAGTGACTTGGCCTGCTGCTCGCTGATGATGGTGGCCTTCACCTGCGGCGGGTTCATGTGCACGTTCAGCTTCCCGCCCACCAGCAGGCGCACGGTGGCCGCGAACTTGGTCTGGGTCTTCAGGACCTGAGGGGGCTGCTTCTCAATGATGAAAGTGCTGCGGGGACAGGAGAGACTTCAGGGGACAGGACTCTGGCCCCACCTCCCACGTGCGGAGGCTGCCTTGCCCCAGGCTGAGCAGGTGAAGGGAGAGCTAGGGGCACAGTCCACCCTCCCTGGGGGCCACAGTGAGTCAGGGGAGCTGGCAGGAAGAGAGGGAGGCAGTAAAAGGAACTCAGCAGCTGAAATGAGTTGCAGGAGACAAACGCCTGTGTAGTGTCCATGAGAAATACTGGGCGAGGTCGACAGCAAGAGGCCATAGCAACAAGGGATGGAGAGGGATGGGATGAGGGTATGAGGCAGAAACTGAAGGATTTAAGCCAGAGCTCCCCATCTTCAAAGACCCTGCTGCCCACCCCCCACCCAACCCCTCGCCACCCAGAGCAACCAGAAGGGAGCGGGGCGTGGCCAGGAGGCAGCAGTCACCTGGTCACCAGGGCTGAGATGATGTCAGTGATGGTGGCGTTGACCTCAGCCAGCATCTCCTCCACAGGGCCGGGGATGGGCAGCTGCTGGCAGAGGTGCTCGGCTCTGCGGATCTGCTGCCGGTTCTGCCAGATGATCTCTGCCAACTTCTCACACCTGAACGCGAGCCCCGGGGCCCAAGGGAAGGACACTGGCTTCACCCCCGTCCTGCAGGCCAGAAGCTGGCAGGTGCCCAGGCGGAGACCAGGCCCACACCCAGCTCCACCCCCAGGAAGGCCTGGCACCCGAGCCACCTCGCCTGTTCCCTGGGCACAGCAGAGATGCCCTGCCTTCCAGAAACCCAGAGAAACCCCCAGGAGGAGCGACGCTGACTGGGGTCCAGCCAGCCTGAGTGTCACTTTGCCACCTGGCCCCATTCCAGCATCCAAGCCAGTGATGCCCCTCCCAGGGGAGGGGGCACAGGAAGGGACACCAGCGTCAGCATCAAACCAGACCACTGGTGGGATAAGGCCCGTGCCCAGACAGAGGGAGCCAGCTGCTCATGTAGATGTGGGCGCAAACAGCAGCTGGCAGCACCACCCTGAGCCCCTGCTGCCTGCCCCTCCCTGCCCGCCACCCCTGGTACCAGGACTGTAGCACATCCAGGCTGCCCTCGGGGGGCCCTCCGTTCCCCGCCAGCTGCTGCCGCCGCTTCCACTGGATCAGTTCGTCATCCAGGATGATGGTCTGCTGCTTCCGCAGCAGCTGCAGGGTCTTCTGGTGCTTCTCGGCCAGCTCCTGAGGGTCGGGCGGTGGCTCAGCGGGCCCTTCTGGGCTCTCAGAACAGCCCTGCAGGGCCTCTTCCTCCCAGACCGATTCTGCCCCTCAGGCCCCACGGGGAAGAAGGCCCTGGCCTCCTGCTCCACGGGGTCCGCTCTCCTCCTGGCTCTCTGCCTCCCTCAGGGTCAGCTGGGGGCATCACCGCCCCCGGGGAGGGGAGGGACGCTGAGCCCACTCACCACGCGGTACTGCTGCAGTGTCTGGGCCTCGCGCTGCAGCCAGGCCTCCAGGGACACCTGCTTCTGCTGGAGGGCCGTCTCCCGGCTCAGTCGCTCCTGGGGGTTCAGCTGGGCTAGCTGGGCAAACTGAGCTGCAGGAGGGGACAGGACACCATGACCATGACCTCCCCGGTCCAGCCGGGAGCCCATCTGTTCTGGAGGCAAGACCCTCGAGGGGACATGTCTGACCAGCAGCCGGTCAGGGTCCACAGCAACGGGGCCCAGAGATGAGAAGGCTCTGGCCCCTGTGCCCCGACTCTGAGCTCCCCTCGGGGAGTGGGGAGATGGAAGCCTCACAGACAGCTGAGGAGGAGCCTGCCCTGGCCAACCCCCTACTTAGCCCGCCTCACCCCATGCGGGGTCTGGCTCAGAGCCACCATGTCTGGTCTGAAGTGAACCCCACCATTCACCAGGTGCGTGAACCCAGTCAAGTCACCCCACTCTCCTATGCCTCAGTTTCCCCATCTGTAAAAGGGGAGCATCATGAGACATCTGCCTCAGCAGCTGCTGGGAGATTAAGTAAGTGATGAGACAGAAAATGCTCAGGAAGTTGCCCGGCATCATTGGCCCCCGAGGGAAGTCAGTCAAGGTTAATGGGTTACATGAGGGGATGAAAGGCAGATGGAGCAGCTCTCAGCCCCAACCTCACGGGCACAGCCTCGTCAGAAGGCTCTGCTCCGTGGGCTTTGTCCTGTCTCCCAGGCTCAGCAGCCTCTCCTCAGGGAAAGAGGGTTTCTTCAGGTGGTGAAGGTCCCTAACATGCTCAACCAGGTTGTTTCACTGTGAGCTCAGCTCACCAACCAGAAGAGAGACACAGAGAGAGTGGGGCCACTGGGGACACGAAGGCAGTGAGATTCTCTCAGGAGAGCGAGGCAGTTTCTCTCCACACCAGCTCTCAGGCAGCTCCTCAATGGCAGAATATGTAACCAGGCCTCACCGACTCCCTCTGCAAACAACCTGTGATGAAATACTTGAGACACGGGAAGTAGAGAGGATGATACAAGGAACACCTGTGTATCAAGAAGCCGCTTAAGAAATCAAGCACTTCCACGGCGAAGCACCTCTACCCTCCCCTGCTGGTAACCCCATCCCTCCCTCCACAGGTAACCACTGTCCCCAGAGCTGGCATCCGACCCTCGCCAATGGCCTTTCTGAACATCTCAGGGGCCTCACTGGGGCTGAGTCTGGAAGACACGAGCGTCAGTCACAAGTCTTGGTCAAGCTCCTGGCAGGCCTCTGAGGGGCATGTCACGCGGCCAAGACCCTGGCCTATGGACACGCAAGGCTGGGACAGACTAAAGCGACTCTATTCAAGAGAACTGAGAAATATGGCTCCACTCCGGCTGCAGGGGACTCGGCAGGCAAGGAACAGAGCAGAACAATCTGGACAGCCACTCGGAATCCTGCCACCCACAGGGAGACAGTGATAATCCCAACACTGGGACCTGGCTTCCTTATGCAAGTGACCCACTTAGATCTCTCCTGGCAAATTGCAGAAGCTTCTGGGAAGGACGCCAGGAGACGTGAGGCAATTGTCTGCTCCACTGGAGGGAGCTGAGACTGCCCTCACACACACGGATCAGTGTTTCTGATGGGTGCACTTGATAAATGAGACTGAACTGACATTGCAGGATGGGGACAAACCCCACCTCACAAATAGGAAACAGAAAATCCAAGAATAGGATCATCCATTCTGTCAGCCAGTCAATGGCCTTGGGTAGAAATAAGAGCCTGAAATCTCCTAATTTAGGAGGGGGTCAGCCTGGTATGGATGCAGACGGGAGGAAGACATGCCAGGGTCATCCTTTATCATTCACTCAATACCAGCTCTAACTTGGGCTGTGCTGGCCTCAGAGTCCCTTGAACTACAAGGAGATCCAACCAGTCAATCCTGAAGGAAATCAACCCTGAATATTCACTGCAAGGACTGATGCTGAAGCTAAAGCTCCAACACTCTGGCCACCTGATGCGCAAAGCCAACTCATTGGAAAAGACTCTGATGCTGGGAAAGATTGAAGGCAGGAGGAGAAGGGGACAACAGAGGATGAGATGGTTGGATGGCATCACCAACTCGATGGACATGAGTTTGAGCAAGCTCCGAGAGTTGGTGATGGACAAGGAGCCTGGCGTGCTGCAGTTCACGAAGTCCCAAAGAGCTAGATAAGACTTGGTGACTAGGAGAACATCAACAACAACAAATCTTAGGGTACAGAGATAAAAGACTGTTCCTTCTCAACAGATTTACATTCTTCCGCAGAAGACAGAACGAGTAAGTGGTGTTAGTACAGTTCTAAGATGGAGCCCACAGGCATGGCAGTAGCGAAGGGCATGGCATGTGCAGGCACACGTGCTTTCATGGCTGGCTGGCTGAGCTGAAGCGTCTCTGAGGTTTTGAGCAGGGCACGTAACCAGGGAGAGCAAACTACAGGGCCACTTCATTTTATCCTGGTGCAATATATTGTACTTCACAGATACTTGGTTCTTTTTTAACTATAAATTGAATGCTTGCAGCAACCTTGTGGCAAGCAAGCAAGCCTATTGATGCTGTTTTTTCCAACAGCATTGGCTCATTTCTTGTCTCTGTGTCACATTTTGGTAATCCTTGCACTATTTCCGAGTTTTTCATTATTACTATATTTGCTATGGTGATCTGTGACCAGTGATCTTTGATGTTACTACTATAATTCACTGAAGGTTGGGCTCATCAGCATTTTTAAAATTAAGGTACGTGCATTTTTTTTTTAAGACAACGCTATTGCACACTTACCGGACTACAGTATAAACATAACATATATACACTGGGAAACCAAAACACTCATGTGAATTGCTTCACTGCAATATTTACTTTATTGTAGTGGTCTGGAACCAGACCCTTGGCATCCCCCAAGCACCCTTGAATTAAAGTCACACTGCCAAACTCTGAAGGACCAATAGGGGGTGCTGGTGGGGCTCCACACCTTCCAGACTGATTGGGACCAAGACACCAGCAGGATTGACCCCAGGCAGGGGCTCCTCTGTCTACAGGGCTAACTGAGATGCACCAGTTGCTCTGCCCCGGGACGGCCTGTCTGAATAACCGAACAAAACGATACTAACAGGCTGCAGAACACAGCTCTCTGTCCCATCCTCTCCCTGTTCAGAAAGTTTACCATTTCAATAAAGCACCACTGTGAAAATGCCTGCCACGTGCAAGTGCCGTCTGATACTGTTTCCCTAGTCTGTGTGCCCCTCCCCCAAGAGGAAATGCCTTTCCTCACAGACCAGCAGCTCCTTGGGTGTAGGGGGCCAGAGTGAGACCCCACCTTCTCTCCCAGGACCAGTGCCTGGATTTGTCCCTTCCAAAGCCTCAACCTCCGGCGCTGCCTTCAACGCAAAGGACTCTCTGCTACCTCAGAGAGAGGAAAACGCCTCTAAACGGAGAACTGGTTCTCTTCTAAGCCAACCAGCTTCTTGCCAGTCCCCAGTCTGGTACTCCAGACAAGCACCGCCCTCCCACACCAGGCTCACCCTGGATCCTCAGGCTCTCCTGATACTGGATGATGAAGNTCTTCAGGTGGTGAAGGTCCCTAACATGCTCAACCAGGTTGTTTCACTGTGAGCTCAGCTCACCAACCAGAAGAGAGACACAGAGAGAGTGGGGCCACTGGGGACACGAAGGCAGTGAGATTCTCTCAGGAGAGCGAGGCAGTTTCTCTCCACACCAGCTCTCAGGCAGCTCCTCAATGGCAGAATATGTAACCAGGCCTCACCGACTCCCTCTGCAAACAACCTGTGATGAAATACTTGAGACACGGGAAGTAGAGAGGATGATACAAGGAACACCTGTGTATCAAGAAGCCGCTTAAGAAATCAAGCACTTCCACGGCGAAGCACCTCTACCCTCCCCTGCTGGTAACCCCATCCCTCCCTCCACAGGTAACCACTGTCCCCAGAGCTGGCATCCGACCCTCGCCAATGGCCTTTCTGAACATCTCAGGGGCCTCACTGGGGCTGAGTCTGGAAGACACGAGCGTCAGTCACAAGTCTTGGTCAAGCTCCTGGCAGGCCTCTGAGGGGCATGTCACGCGGCCAAGACCCTGGCCTATGGACACGCAAGGCTGGGACAGACTAAAGCGACTCTATTCAAGAGAACTGAGAAATATGGCTCCACTCCGGCTGCAGGGGACTCGGCAGGCAAGGAACAGAGCAGAACAATCTGGACAGCCACTCGGAATCCTGCCACCCACAGGGAGACAGTGATAATCCCAACACTGGGACCTGGCTTCCTTATGCAAGTGACCCACTTAGATCTCTCCTGGCAAATTGCAGAAGCTTCTGGGAAGGACGCCAGGAGACGTGAGGCAATTGTCTGCTCCACTGGAGGGAGCTGAGACTGCCCTCACACACACGGATCAGTGTTTCTGATGGGTGCACTTGATAAATGAGACTGAACTGACATTGCAGGATGGGGACAAACCCCACCTCACAAATAGGAAACAGAAAATCCAAGAATAGGATCATCCATTCTGTCAGCCAGTCAATGGCCTTGGGTAGAAATAAGAGCCTGAAATCTCCTAATTTAGGAGGGGGTCAGCCTGGTATGGATGCAGACGGGAGGAAGACATGCCAGGGTCATCCTTTATCATTCACTCAATACCAGCTCTAACTTGGGCTGTGCTGGCCTCAGAGTCCCTTGAACTACAAGGAGATCCAACCAGTCAATCCTGAAGGAAATCAACCCTGAATATTCACTGCAAGGACTGATGCTGAAGCTAAAGCTCCAACACTCTGGCCACCTGATGCGCAAAGCCAACTCATTGGAAAAGACTCTGATGCTGGGAAAGATTGAAGGCAGGAGGAGAAGGGGACAACAGAGGATGAGATGGTTGGATGGCATCACCAACTCGATGGACATGAGTTTGAGCAAGCTCCGAGAGTTGGTGATGGACAAGGAGCCTGGCGTGCTGCAGTTCACGAAGTCCCAAAGAGCTAGATAAGACTTGGTGACTAGGAGAACATCAACAACAACAAATCTTAGGGTACAGAGATAAAAGACTGTTCCTTCTCAACAGATTTACATTCTTCCGCAGAAGACAGAACGAGTAAGTGGTGTTAGTACAGTTCTAAGATGGAGCCCACAGGCATGGCAGTAGCGAAGGGCATGGCATGTGCAGGCACACGTGCTTTCATGGCTGGCTGGCTGAGCTGAAGCGTCTCTGAGGTTTTGAGCAGGGCACGTAACCAGGGAGAGCAAACTACAGGGCCACTTCATTTTATCCTGGTGCAATATATTGTACTTCACAGATACTTGGTTCTTTTTTAACTATAAATTGAATGCTTGCAGCAACCTTGTGGCAAGCAAGCAAGCCTATTGATGCTGTTTTTTCCAACAGCATTGGCTCATTTCTTGTCTCTGTGTCACATTTTGGTAATCCTTGCACTATTTCCGAGTTTTTCATTATTACTATATTTGCTATGGTGATCTGTGACCAGTGATCTTTGATGTTACTACTATAATTCACTGAAGGTTGGGCTCATCAGCATTTTTAAAATTAAGGTACGTGCATTTTTTTTTTAAGACAACGCTATTGCACACTTACCGGACTACAGTATAAACATAACATATATACACTGGGAAACCAAAACACTCATGTGAATTGCTTCACTGCAATATTTACTTTATTGTAGTGGTCTGGAACCAGACCCTTGGCATCCCCCAAGCACCCTTGAATTAAAGTCACACTGCCAAACTCTGAAGGACCAATAGGGGGTGCTGGTGGGGCTCCACACCTTCCAGACTGATTGGGACCAAGACACCAGCAGGATTGACCCCAGGCAGGGGCTCCTCTGTCTACAGGGCTAACTGAGATGCACCAGTTGCTCTGCCCCGGGACGGCCTGTCTGAATAACCGAACAAAACGATACTAACAGGCTGCAGAACACAGCTCTCTGTCCCATCCTCTCCCTGTTCAGAAAGTTTACCATTTCAATAAAGCACCACTGTGAAAATGCCTGCCACGTGCAAGTGCCGTCTGATACTGTTTCCCTAGTCTGTGTGCCCCTCCCCCAAGAGGAAATGCCTTTCCTCACAGACCAGCAGCTCCTTGGGTGTAGGGGGCCAGAGTGAGACCCCACCTTCTCTCCCAGGACCAGTGCCTGGATTTGTCCCTTCCAAAGCCTCAACCTCCGGCGCTGCCTTCAACGCAAAGGACTCTCTGCTACCTCAGAGAGAGGAAAACGCCTCTAAACGGAGAACTGGTTCTCTTCTAAGCCAACCAGCTTCTTGCCAGTCCCCAGTCTGGTACTCCAGACAAGCACCGCCCTCCCACACCAGGCTCACCCTGGATCCTCAGGCTCTCCTGATACTGGATGATGAAGTACTCTTGAGTCTGCTGCAGCTTCTTCAGCTCATTCTCTGTGTCCTGCGTGACCAGTCGCAGCTCCTCAAATGTCTGGTTGATCTGAAGGTGTTTCTGGGACATGGCATCGGCGAGACTTCCAGCCGGAGAAGTACCCTGAAGACAGAGCAGAGAGACAGAGTGGGTGGCAGTGAGCCGGGCAGAAAGGATGGGAAGACGCCTCAGGCCTTAGTCCCAGAGAAAGGGCGATGCTCGCACTATACCTGGGCCGAGATGCCAAAGGCTAAATTTTGAGTCAGAGAACTGCAAATGTTATTTGTGAGAGTTGGGGCAGAGTGGGAAGAGGAGGAGCAACAGGAAGCCTGGTGGACTATGGCGTCTTCATAAAGTGCTGCAGAAAGGCTCCGACCTACACGCAGGAGACATCTGAGTTCTCTTTGGAGACCAGAACTCAACGTGTCTCAGGGGTTTTCCTACTAATAATGATGACCCCTCATTTCAGAGTCATTCACTGGACGCCAACTGTGCCAGGTGCTGGGGGCAGAGCGGGGGACACATGTCATCTGTGTCCTCCCTCAAGACCTCGTGACTGGGCGAAGAGCATGAACTGTTCAGGGGCGGCGTCCTGGAGTCCCCAAGTGAAGTGACGGGCGAGGCATCAACAAGCGCTGTGTGGATCGAGTCATCGCCCTGGCCTGGGTGGGTCTACTCCTTCAACATCGGGTTGAGGGGGGCTGAGAAGGGGCTGTTCTTAAGCAATCTCACCTGAATATAAGCATGTGTGTGAGTCGCTCAGCTGTGTCCAGCTCTTTGTGACTACATGGACTGTAGTCCGCCAGGCTCCTTGGTCCACAGAATTCTCCAGACAAAAACTCTGGAGTGGGTAGCCATTCTCTTCTCCAGGGGATCTTCCCGACCCAGGGATCCAACCCAGGTTTCTTGCACTGTGGGCAGATTCTTTACCAACTGAACCACCAGGGATCCCTGAATATCCCTGCCTCTCCTCAAACACTATTCAATTGGGGTTAAATTATTTTGCACTTGTCCACATTGTTCTGTGGTTGCGATCTCATCAAGGTTACAAGCCAGTCAAGATCAGAGATCAGTTTTCTATTTCCTTTGCGCTCTTAGGACAAGGCTCTGTTTATAGAGACACCGACAGATGCACCCTGAGAGATCCTGACAAAGCTGGGCCCAGAAAGAGCTGGGCAAGGACGGACTCCCCAAGCCCACAGGGCACTCACATTGTTGGCTTCTCGGACCAGCCTCTGCTCATTGTACAGGATATGGCGGATGCAGCGCACCAGCTCCATGGGGCAGCGGTCATACGTGTTCTGAAAGAATCCAAGAGCAAACAGCACTTTGTTCTGCTTCATGCTATGGGGCAGAACCTCACCGCAGAGCAGAGGGCCAGACCTCAGGATGGAGGAGACGCTTGGTAACACAATCATGAGAACTGCTGCTATTCCAGTGTGAATGGGGACAAGAAAAGCATGTTGTGGGAAACTCAATTACAAGAGGAAGGTAAAATTATTTTATTTCTTGCATCTTAAATTGCTTAAAGTAAGGGAACCATGCATGGAAACAGAATACATTTTTAAAAGGCCATATCAGAGGAGAAACTGGACACCACCTTGACTGAGCAACCAAAATTACTGCCACCAAGGAGGACAAGGCGGACGTGGTACACCTCCGGATGTGACAGTCTCAGGAGGACACATCACTTATTTCCAATTCTGATCAGCGGTGTGTACCCTGAATCTAATCATGAGGAAATGTCATACAAAGCCCCAATAAGGTACATTTTACCTTTAAAAAACAGAGGAGCTGAATTATTTTTAAAATGTCAATGCCATGAAAGACAAAGGGAGACTGACAAACGGTTCCTTAAAGAGACATGACAACTATATGCAATAAGCGATCTTGAACGCGATCCTGGACTGGAGGGGGAGAAAAATGTCCCAAAGGATGTTAGTAAGTCAGCTGGTAACTATACTGTAACTACGTAAGAGAAGGTTCATAGGCTTAGAAAATGGACACTGAAGTACTCTACGGACTAAGGGGCACGATGCATACAACTTTCGAGTGATGAAAAACTGTGCACGTCTGTGCGTGTGCGTGCATTTGTGCATGCGTGTGTGCGCACCTGCATGTGTGTGTGTGTACATGCATGTGCGCAGAGGGAGAATGTTGTAAAGCAAATGTTAATAATGGTGAGTCTATGTTCTTAGTATCAATCTTGTAACTGTCTATAAATTTGAAATGGTTTTCAAATAAAAGGTTTAAAAACGGCAGCTACAATCACAAACCCAAACAAGAAGAACTTTACACGTGTCACATGTGGCTTGGCAACATGTGAAAGGAGAGAGAGAAAACCTCTGAATGAAGGAAGAGCCCCTGTAGGGGAGGGAACGCAGTGTGGCCTGGGGCTCACATGGAGCGTGGCCCCGACCTCACGCCCACCTGGAGCTGCGTGGCGTAGTGCCCCAGCTTGATCTTCAGTAGGAACCCGTCTTCCCCCACTTGGTGCTCTGCCTTCTTCTGCAACTCCTGCACCAGGCCCTCCAGGAGCTGGGTGGCCTTAATGTTCTCCTGTGGATTATCAAGATCTATTGAGTCCCTAGGGGAAAGAAATTACATACATATGTATACATACATGCACACAGCCTGTATAAATGCAGCCTCAATGCACCATACCTTTTCTGGGGCTCAAGTGATTTCTTTACAATGCTCACTGCAAATTTTAGGCAACTGTCCAATTCAAACTGACTGGATATCTACATAAATCCATTTCCAATCCACTAGTTACCTTAGCGGAAGGTATAGTATATTTTCTCTTTTTTCTTTGCAGTGGACTGCCCATTCTCCTACCGACTCGCTCTGGTGCTTATGCTATTTGCTTCTAGGAATGAAGGGAAAAGGAAAGTGCTTTGTGTGCTCTGAAGGAAATAAGTACTCTGATAATTTCCTATTTATAGTCACTCCTTCAAGGGTGGAAGGGGGCACAGGGTCAAGAATGCTCTGTGTGTTTTTGCCAGCCTTGACTTGTATGTGTTGCTAATTTCACAGGGAGTATTTCTTAAGTAAAGACAGGCGAGTTAACGGAGTTACTTCTAAGAAGCCCTGGAAATATGATATTAAGACAGATGAAGCCTACAAGTATTCACACAAGGCAGGCATTTGTATCACTAGCTGCAGATTTGGGACATGTAGGCAGTGCTGACTCCTCCAATGAACCAGAAAAATCACTTTACAGGCTTCACAGTAATTCAGAGCCACTTAACTGGTGGCAGGGCTGGGGTGGTCTCCCTCCCTCCCTTCCTCCTCCTCTCTCTTCCTTCCCCCACTCTTCCCCCTCTCCCCATCTCTGACTCTCTTTCTTTTTTTAAACAACTTAATCAACAATCGCTATTGGGCAGTACTAAGTTACTTAACTCTGCTCGCTGAAGAAACCTAACAGCTGTCAGATTGAAATAACATTCATTACTGCTGGTGGGTCTGCAGCCAAACAAGAGCTCTGGTGATAGCTAAGCAGCTCTGTCGTCTCTACACAGCCCTGAAGTTAGGTAGAAACTAATTTCTAACACCAAAGCCCTGGTAACATTATTTCATCAAATAATATGCTCGAATCTGCCCTCTTGAGAAGGCAGTAGAGAAAGCCAAAATTTAGATATGTGTGCTATGTACCAAATATGTCTAAATAAAAGCCTTGAAGGAATGGAGGCAGCCCTGCGCCTCTGTTCTGAATGGCAATAATGCTCCCCATCGGAGGAATCCACTCTTCAAAAGAATATTTTGGAGTATAGTTGCTTTAGAATGGTGTGTTTGTTTCTGTCATAGAGCAAAGTGAATCAGCTCTATGTATACATATATCCCCTCTTTTTTGGATTTCTTTACCACTGATGTCACAACAGATCACTGAGTAGTGAATCCATTCTTGAGAAGAGCCAATCTCTGAGCAAAACTCATGGTAATCGAGTACTAGCAGTTCTCGTACTTTAAAACTTAATTCTCTTCCATAAATGTATACATATACATATATATACAGACACACACACACACACACACACATATATATATATATAAACTTTCTTAGCTTAATCATGAAGAACTGAAGATGCTTTACTTAAAATCTTTATAGTCTTAAACCCAAAACTGAATAAAATTCAGGTTTTCCTTGACATAAACACAAGTCTTTTAACGTTCGTTTGATAAGAAGACTACATGGGAAATCTACTAATTGAAATTTTAGATCAACAGAAACTTCCTACTAATGTTTTCCTGAACTCTCCAAATCTTTAAAAGAAAATGAAAATGAAATGGAAAAGCACCAGATGAGGTGCAGCTGACATGCTCACATTCAGTACCTTTTTTTTTTTTTCTCACTTAATTGCATGAGGCTGAGATTTTTTTAATTGCTTAGAAAATTGCCTTCCTTTGGTGCACTCCAGCTTTGGAACAGAAGTCTGCTACTGACACAAGATCGCAGTGATTCTGAGGCAACATCACTGATGGGTATACAGCTCGCCTCAAATAGCAGCATACAGGCTGGTTTCTCCTGTTCTCCTGGCCATGATGATGGAGGCCTGAAGTATCTGACGGACATGACAGATCAGCTTGAGACTGGTAACTGGCATGTGCCCAGGCCCTGCTCAGAGCAGCAGAGAGCCTGCGGCCTGGTGTGCAATAGCGTTGTTGATTATAAGGCTTTGTCGACAGTCTACTGCAATGTACTAATTTTGAAATAATTTAAAAACGATTCCCCCCCGGATATATAAACAGTAATTTGAGAACTCAGAAAAATAAACATGGTTGTTAAATCTGCCATTAAGAGTAATTACTGTTAACATTTTGGTGTATTGTCTTTTAGTCTCTCTCTATATATACAAATTACATATAAATTTGAAGACACCAAAGTCATCATTGTTAAAGTTGTTAATAATACACTTTATTAAATTTTATGCATATGCACACTTTATCTGACCCGTTAAATACTAAACTCTGTGCACAAGAGCTTCAGTGTTTTCAGATGAACTCCACTAACTACAACACTGCTAGGTACTCAGTTTTGTTGACTTTTAAAAAATTTTTAATTTGAGGATAATTACTTTACAATATTGTGATGGTTTCTGTCATACATCAATATGAATCAGCCATAAGTATACACATGTCCCCTCTCTCTTGAACCTCCCTCAAAACAGCTTTTAAAATCTCAGATTTTCCTGGGGATCGTGGATGAGCTCAGTGTTCTGTTTTGCTTGTAATACACNGAGGATAATTACTTTACAATATTGTGATGGCCTCTGCCATTCATCAACATGAATCGGCCATAGGCATACATGTGTCCCCACCATCCTGAACCGCCATCCCACCTCCATTGCTACCCCCTCCCTCCAGTTTGTCACAGGGCACCGGCTTTGGGTTCCCTGAGTCATACAACAAATTCCCGCTGGCTATCTGTTTTACATACGGTAATGTATATGCTTCAATGCTATTCTCTGAAGTCATCCCACCCTCTCCTTCCCCTGTGTCCAAAAGTCTGTCCTTTGTGTCTCTAGAGAAGCTGTGGTTACATGCACACAATGGAATATTACTCAGCTATAAAAAGGAACACATTTGAGTCAGTTCTAATAAGGTGGATGAACCCAGAGCCTACTATACACAGTAAAGTAAGCTGGAAAGAGAAAGACAGATACCATATATTAACGTGTATATATGGAATCTAGAAAGATGGTACTGCTGTGTTAGTACCATAGTACCCAGTAGGACCACAGTACATAGTACCATAGATGGTACCTATGTGTTAAGTGTTTTTTATGAGCAGCAATATTATAATGCTTTTATCCAGAATTTATTATTAAAGGAAACAAACCCTATTAAAAAAAAATCCCAGTAGTTATTCCATCTTCTTAAAATTTAAGATAGAATACCTTTTCATGAGTCACATAGTTTTCTTTACAAATGTACAACTTTAGAGTCTTCATTATGTTATCCTTCTGATAAAACTTCAATATGCTTGTGCCTCACAAAATATGACAGAAAAACCTTTGTTCACTTACCAAGCTTGGCTTTCAATCCACTGGGATAAGTAATGGCGCACCTCAATGGGGAAATGCTGACCATACAGTGCTTGCATCTGATGAAGGGCATCTCCTTGGAGCTGCTGGGCTTGTATCCACACAGCCATGGTTTACAATCTGTTAAACAAACAGTGGTTTGAATTGGGTTTTTTACCCCCCCTTTAAATCCACTAGAGTAAATACTCGATTATCA
>SJYH01002100.1:21012-35462 GCA_006408735.1 Sylvicapra grimmia | reverse complement strand
ATATATGGATGTGAAAGTTGGACTATACTGAACGCCGAAGAATTGATGTTTTTGAAGGTTGGTGTTAGAGAAAACTCTTGAGAGTCCCTTGGACTGCAAGGAGATCCAACCAGTCCATCCTAAAGGAAATCAGTCCTGAATATTCATTGGAAGGACTGATGTTGATGCTGAAACTCCAATACTTTAGCCACCTGATGTGAAGAACTGACTCATTGGAAAATACCCTGATGCTGGGAAATATTGAAGGCAGGAGAAGAAGAGGGCGACAGATGATGAGATGGTTGGAGAGCATCACTGACTCTATGGATGTGAGTCTGAGTAAGCTCTAGGAATTGGTGATGGACAGGGAAGCCTGGCATTCTGCAGTCCATGGGGTTGCAAAGAGTAGGACATGAAAATAATTTATGTATACTATGAGAGAGGAATTTAATTTTACTGTCCCAATATCCCAGCACCAGCTATTGAATAAACTATCTTTCCTTCCTGGATTTGTAATGATGCCTCTATAATATATTAAGTGCCTTCATATAAATGAATCTCATTCTTTGCTTTCAGTTACATTACTTTGGTATTCAAATTCAGCATTAATTTGTCACATTTTATACTTTTCCAGCTTCATCACAAGTCTTTATATCTGCTAGATAAATCCATATGTTCTTCATTCCTCAAAATTTTAGGTTTATTTTTAACCCTTTACTGATACATGAGAAGTTTTCAATCAGTTTGTAAATATTCATATGTTAGGGAAATTAAAATAGAGGAAGTCTTGTTCAGGCTTCAGAGAAAAGAAATCTAAACAGGCCTCTGACCTTGCCTCTGACCTGCCCGGACACTGCCCTAGCTACATGCCTATTTCTGAGTGTACCAATTGTTACCAGTAAGCTGAGTGGCACTATACATGAGATAGGGAGTGAGTCTTACAATTCTCTTGAGCCTCTGGAGATCTGGCCAGTCCTCCAGGGTGTGGAAAATATCATCACTCACACAATAAAACAAAGAGCATTGTAAAACAATTAATGTTAAATGAGAGCTGCAGAGCTGCATTATACTAGGGAAACAATGGAAACAGTGACAGACTTTAGTTTTGAGGGCTCAAAAAGCACTTCAGATGGTGACTGCAGCCATGAAATTAAAAGACACTTGCTCTTTGGAAGAAAAGCTAGAACCAACCTAGACAGCAATTAAAAAAGCAGAGACATTACTTTGTCAACAAAGATCCATCTAGTCAAAGCTATGGTTTTTCCAGTAGTCATATATGGATGTGAAAGTTGGACTATACTGAACGCCGAAGAATTGATGTTTTTGAAGGTTGGTGTTAGAGAAAACTCTTGAGAGTCCCTTGGACTGCAAGGAGATCCAACCAGTCCATCCTAAAGGAAATCAGTCCTGAATATTCATTGGAAGGACTGATGTTGATGCTGAAACTCCAATACTTTAGCCACCTGATGTGAAGAACTGACTCATTGGAAAATACCCTGATGCTGGGAAATATTTAAGGCAGGAGAAGAAGAGGGCGACAGATGATGAGATGGTTGGAGAGCATCACTGACTCTATGGATGTGAGTCTGAGTAAGCTCTGGGAATTGGTGATGGACAGGGAAGCCTGGCATTCTGCAGTCCATGGGGTTGCAAAGAGTAGGACATGATGGTGATTGAACTGACACGAGAGCTGCATTTTTGCTTACAAACTATCAGTTTGTGGCCTAAGATTATAAGCAAGAATCCTCTAAACTGCAATATGAAATCTCTTTCATGTGGTGGATGCACTGCCCAGGACCTCTTCCCAACTGGGACCCCAGATTGCTGTTACATGGGATTTCCCAAATTTTTTTTTTTTTCTTCATAATTCTGGAGGCTGGGAAGTGTGGCATCAGGGTGCCAGCATAGTAGGATTCTTCTTGGGAAACTGTTCTTGGCTTTCAGAATACTGTCTTCTGGCTATGAAGACTATGATAGAGAGAGCTCTGGTGTCTCTTCTTCCAATCATGGGGCTTCTACTCTCATGACCTCATCTGAATGTAATTACCCCTCAAATGCCTTACCTCCTAACACCATCACACTGCAGGGTGAGGCCTTCAACAGATGAATTTGGCGGAGAACACAAGTAGTCCATTACAGTACTTAAACGTATTTGTCAAGTAAAAGTGAATTAAACTGTGAATGGAAGTAATGACAAAGTTTAGCATGTTCCTATAAATAGGTCAACCTAGATGTCCATCAGCAGATGAATGGATAAGAAAGCTGTGGTACATATACACAATGGAGTATTACTCAGCTATCAAAAAGAATTCATTTGACTCTGTTCTAATGAGATGGATGAAACTGGAACCTATTATACAGAGTGAAGTAAGCCAGAAAGAAAAACACCAATACAGTATACTGACACATATATATGGAATTTAAAAAGATGGCAATGATGACCCTGTATGCGNGACTCTGTTCTAATGAGATGGATGAAACTGGAACCTATTATACAGAGTGAAGTAAGCCAGAAAGAAAAACACCAATACAGTATACTGACACATATATATGGAATTTAAAAAGATGGCAAAACCAATACAGTATTGTAAAGTAAAATAAAGTAAAAATTAAAAAAAAAAACAAAAAAACGATTGCTGGGAGAAATACCAATAACCTCAGATAAGCAAATGACACCACCCTCATGGCAAAAAGCAAAGAAGAACTAAAGAGCCTCTTGATGAAAGTGAAAGAGGAGAGTGAGAAAGTTGGCTTAAAACTTAACGTTTAGAAAACTTAGGTTATGGCATCTGGTCCCATCACTTCATGGCAAATAGATGGGCAAATAATGGAAACTGTGGCAGACCTTATTTTTTGGGGCTCCAAAATCACTGCAGATGGTGACTGGAGCCATGAAATTAACAGACGCTTGCTCCTTGGAAGAAAAGCTATGACCAACATAGACAGCATACTAAAAAGCAGAGACGTTACTTTGCCAATGAAGGTCCATCTAGTCAAAGGTATGATTTTTCCAGTAGTCATGTATGGATGTGAGGGACTATAAAGAAAGCTGAGCACCAAAGAATTGATGCTTTTGAACTGTGGTGTTGGAGAAGACTCTTGAGAGTTCCTTGGACTGCAAGGAGATCCAACCAGTCAACCCTAAAGGAAATCAATCCTGAATATTCATTGGAAGGACTATGCTGAAGCTGAAACTCCAATACTTCGGCCACCTGATGTGAAGAACTGACTTATTGGAAAAGACCCTGATGCTGGGAAAGATTGAAGGCAGTAGAAGAAGGGGACAACAGAGAATGAGATGGTTAGATGGCATCACCGACTCAATGGACATGAGTTTGAGTGAATTCTGGGAGTTGGTGATGGACAGGGAGGCCTGGCATGCTGCAGTCCATGGGGTCACAAAGAGTCGGACAGAACTGAGCAACTGAACTGAAGAATCTATGGAAATTCATTATACACTATATTTTGTGAATGTTTGAAAATCTTCATACCAAATCGTTCAGAATACCAAAAGAAAAAAAAAAAGTAAACTAGAACTTAGACCAGGTTGAAGATTATTGATCTCAGAGGGAGTAGAGCTGGAATGTAAAAAGTTTTCTTGTGACTTCTGAAAAAAAAAAAAAAAGCAAAGAGAAAAGAAAAAAGAGGGTATTTGAGAAAGTCCTATTTCAAGGCAAGAAATAATACATACTTAAGATTAATGTTTAGCTCTTATTCATCTTTGACATGACTAAGCAATGGTCACTGCAAACCTGTGCCAACAGTAAATGGAATGAAATACATAGAAAACCACTGTCAGCGGTGCAAGAATTCCTTTTTAAAAACTCTATTTCCCTTACCCCTAGCAACATACCTGGACCCAACTGCCCTAGGTGAAGGCCCTTGACAGTTTAAGGGTAACAATTCAAGGCCTCCGGAAGCAAACAGTTACCTGATCAGCTTCCAGAAAGCCTTAGCCACCAGTTCCTAACTTTACTCCTATTCAAAGGCCAGCAGAACTGGGGGTAATCTTCCTCTTTTGTTGATATCAACTTATTTTGTGCCAGAGCCTATACCTAAAGCCAAAACAAGGTTTGCACTCCCTTTTGGATTCTTCACTATCTCTGGAAGGTTGAACAGATGAGGCCAGCTTCCAAGAACGGGAAAGAAGCACTGCAGGGCCACCTTGCTAAGGAGAGACCAGACGTCAATCTCACGAGGTTACTCTCTGCGCCTTTTTTGTACACTGACACTGGTGCTCACTCAACAGTCTTTACTATTAACAGTAAATCTTGGAAGGAGACCAATAATACATTGGGAAAGCATGCCTATAAACTGAACTCAAATTAAATGCAGAAGAATACGGTATCTTGCCCTCTTTTCAGGAAGCTATGTTCTCTGCACTCACCAATAATCATAATCAACTTCATTTCTGTACTTGATGATAAATCCTTTCAGAAAACAAAATTTTAAAAATGAACCTAAATATGTTTGGGTTAAAATGCTGGAAGACTAAAATCTTTTAAGAGAGAAATGTTTCATCAGCTGGTTCCTTTGCCTTAGCAACTTGCCAAGCTAAGTTGCTTCGGTTGTGTCTGACTCTGTGCGGTTCTGTGGCCCATAGTCCACTGGGCTCCTCTGTCCTTGGAATTCTCCAGGCAAGATACTGAAGCGGGCTGCCGTGCCCTCCTCCAGGGGTCTTCTCGACCCAGGGATTGAACCCAAGTCTCTTACTTTTACCTGCACTAGCAAGCAGGTTCTTTACCACTAATGCTACCTGGGAAGCCCTTGGCCTGCTCACTGGATAATATGCCAATTTGGAAGCCCAACTGAAGCTTCCTGAAGAAAATGCCAATGTGTGGGGTATAATACTCACTGTGTCTAAGTAAAACAACTCCTGCAGAAAAAGTGGATCCAACAATGGGCAGCAGATATGGTAAGAAGTTAATTCTAATTCTGAGATGAAATTATATTTATTATTATTTTTGAATTTTTTGTTCAACTTTTTATTTTACATTGGAGTATAGTGTTTATATAACAGTGTTGTGATACTTTCAGGTGGACAGTAAAAGGACTCAGCCATACATATACATGTAACCATTCTCTCCCAAGCTCCCCTCCCATCCAGGCTGTCACAAAACACTGAGCAGAGTTCCTTGGGCTATACAGTAGGTCCTTGCTGGTTATCCATTTTAAATATAGCAGTTTGTATATGGAAATGACATTAAACTAAGAGCTCATGTTTTGAAAAATAAAAATGGCCTCTCAGGAAAAAAAAAGGTGATCCAGTATAAGAAATAATACTGATACCAAGACATTCAACATTAAGATGAATTAAAACTGAACACAAAGCAAGTGTCCCATAGCATAAACACTGGAACTTGGCAATAAAATACAATTCTCTTTGCTAAAACAAATGACTTTTTCTGGAAACAGATACTCTCTATCTACTGGCATATCTACACACAGCTCAGCCCCCTGAACCTGAGTACTTGCTCCTGCAACACACACAGCTGCACCAAGAGATGCCCACCTCTTAACTAACAGCTTACGCGCCAAGCCAGCAGCCAGGATAGCGGCAGAACCCTTCTGTGTATATGTTCTTTCACAGGCTGCACTGTTACAGGAAGAAGCAAAGAGCAGCGATTTCCTTCCAAAAGGTCAGCTGCCTCAGACAGACCAAACAGAAAGCAGTTAATTCTTGCCAACTTCCCCTCCTGCTTCTGTAGCTAGTACGCAACAGCATTCGGTTTCCAGTAAAGCTCCAGAGAAAAACAAAGCAAATATGAGACCTAGAACCTATGTTATGCGGTGTCTCACTTGACTAAGTTAAAGACAATAAGATCACGTGGAGCTACACTCTTTAAACAGCAGTGGGACTCAAGAACTACCAGATTTCATGTGGACTTCAACACGAGGTTTGGAACCATCCTAGGCTTTATATCAATACTAATGCTCCAGAAGTCTCCACCTAAAAATAAAGTGGCATTTTGTCTATAATAAATGTGGCCACATACAAGGCCCCTAGTTGACTGATTTAAAAATAAATCTTTAGCTTTCCTCTTCTCTAATTAAAGTCCAATCAGCTGTCCAACATGCTAAAGCACTGGCCAGGTTCAGTGCTGACAATCAGCAAATGCACATATACAAGGGAAATACATTTCCTTAGACAAAACATGGTGAAAAGACTGTACTACTAGTAACAAAAGGGGGAAGAAGACAGAAAATATGATCTTAAATCTTTGTTAGGTAGTAACTCTTAATAGTTGTGGAACAATATTAAAGACCCCTCACCCCCAAAGAAATAATATCGCATTCTCACATAGACTTCAAGAGAGCATCTAGGCATTTAACCTTCCCAGAGGCAAAAAAAAAAAATAAATCTTTTTAGTTTAAAAGTGAAGAAGAGGAAAGGAAAAAGGAAGACTTTTTAAGTTTTCTGAACCAGATCGACTCCTGGCTTAGCTATCTACATCCAGCTTACAAGAAAACGTGATGGGTCCTTCGGAAGGGCTCCAACAAGCATGTCATAGGGTCTGTGTGGTTTCTAACTCATTAGTTTCAGGTTGTGGTAGCAACACAGACACAAGGCTTTTTGTGAGACAAGCTTTCATAAAGATTCTAGGCTTTGATGATGGAGGGTACGTAACCCCACTCTGAGAATCAGTTCAGTTCAGTTGCTCGGTCGTGTCCGACTCTTTGCGACCCCATGAATCGCAGCACGCCAGGCCTCCCTGTCCATCACCATCTCCCGGAGTTCACTCAGACTCATGTTCATCGAGTCAGTGATGCCATCCAGCAATCTCATCCTCTGTTGTCCCCTTCTCCTCCTGCCCCCAATCCCTCTCAGCATCAGAGTCTTTTCCAATGAGTCAACTCTTCGCATGAGGTGGCCAAAGTACTGGAGTTTCAGCTTTAGCATCATTCCTTCCAAAGAAATCCCAGGGTTGATCTCCTTCAGAATGGACTGGTTGGATCTCCGTGCAGTCCAAGGGACTCTCAAGAGTCTTCTCCAACACCACAGTTCAAAGGCATCAATTCTTCGGCGACAGTTTGGAATTCAAGGAGAAACTTATTAGGTTGTTATATATGCTGAATTAACTATTGCTACCCACACCAGAAACTATTTCATGTTGGAAACAACACAAACTATTAAGTTTTCAAGACTTTTACATTTAATCAGCAAATCTTAAATAACAAAGGTATTAGCATGGGAAAGGAAAAAATAGGGAGTACTAGCGGCAGTAGTAACAGTAATAAGAGTAACAGTAGTAACATAAGCATTCAAGGAGCTCTTACTACATCATGTATTGTGGTGTGCATGTTATATGCACCCTCATTTAATCCTTATGACAATCCTATGAGGCAGTAGGATTATTATCCACATTCTATTTAAGAGGAAGCAGGCTTACAGAAAGTCATTCAGTTGCGTCTGACTCTTTGCAACACCACAGACTATATAGTCCACTAAATCCTCCAGGCCACATTACTGCAGTGGGTAGCCACTCCCTTCTCCAGGGGATCTTCCCAACCCAGGTCTCCTGCATTGCAGGCAGATTCTTTACCAGTTGAGCCACAAGGGAAGCCCAAGAATACGAGAGTGGGTAGCCTATCCCTTCTCCAGAGGATCTTCCTGACCCAGGAATAGAACCATGGTCTCCTGCATTGCAGGCGGATTCTTTACTGTCTGAGTCACCAGGGAAGTCCATTATCCCCATTCTATTTAAGAGGAAGCAGGCTTAAGAGGTGAAAAATTTGCCCATAGTCCTGCCACAAGTGGAGGAGATGGGATCAGCACTAGGCTGCCCATTTCCAGTGCTCACACTCTCAACCCCTGCTGCTGCTGCGTCATTTCAGTCGTGTCCGACTCTGTGTGACCCCAAGACAGCAGCCCACCAGGCTCCCCCGTCCCTGGGATTCTCCAGGCAAGAACACTGGAGTGGGTTGCCATATCCTTCTCCAATTCATGCAAGTGAAAAGTGAAAGGGAAGTCGCTCAGTCGTGTCCAACTCTTCGCGACCCCATGGGCTGCAGCCCACCAGGCTCCTCCGTCCATGGGATTCTCCAGGCAAGAGTACTGGAGTGGGGTGCCATTGTCTTCTCCCTCAACCCCTGGGCTTTATTTATTAAAAACTTCACCTAATCAAATGAGCTTTTCCTGACTATGATACCTGAGGTTTAAGATTGTTTTATGATAAAAGCTGCAAATCGAATTAACAACGTGCAACTCACGGATAACAAAAATTATTTGACAATCTCCCAATTTTTTTTTCCAAAATGTTTTAAATAGGACTCCCTTCCCTAAAGGCCTGAGAACATCAGGATGCCAAGCTTTCAAACAAAAGAAGCCGTATTAGGAATCTGGTGGTTCACCTTCACCCTTCTCAATCAAATCAGAAATCAGCCAAAAGCTTTAGATTACAAAAAGGAGTGGGAGAATAATGAGAATCGTGCTGGGGGTGGGTGATTTTTCAAAGAGGCCTAAACCTAGATCCTGACTACCGGTGGTCAGAATTAACTTTGTGGGGCTTCCCTAGTGGCTCAGTGGTAAAGAATATGCCTGCCAATGCAGGAGACAGGGGTTTGATCCCCGGTCCGGGAAGATCCCACATACCAGAGAACAACTAAGCCCGTGTGTCACAACTATTGAGCCAGGCTCTACAGCCTGGGAGCCAGAGCTGTTGAAACCTATGTGTCCTGGAACCTATGTGTCTCTTGTGCTCTGCGACGAGAGAAGCCACCACAACGACAAGCCTGAGCACTGCAGCTCGAGAGTAGCCCCCGCCCGGCACAACTAGAGAAGTGCTCCCACGGCAGCAAAGACCAGCACAGCCTAAAATGAACAGAGACATGAAGCAAAGAATTAACACTGTGACATTTCCTATGAGAAGCAGAGTGGCTACCTTTATTCTGTTTGTTCCCAAATTCCTTACTGGGCTTTCATCAGCTACATTATTATCTCTCACCAATATTTACCAGAGATCCTTCTAAGCTCAGGCTATCTACTGGTAGAAAACATTTCTCATTAAAGGGACAATATCACTATTACAGACGTGAAAACAACTTGTGAAATATTCTAGCGGGTAAGATAGGATAGTAAAAGATACTGAAGTCAGTTATCCCAGTAACTATTTTCAGGATAACTAAACTCTGCTGGATCATGGAAAAAGCAAGAGAATTCCAGAAAAACATCTACTTCTGCTTTATTGACTATGCCAAAGCCTTTGACTGTGTGGATCACAATAAACTGTGGAAAATTCTGAAAGAGATGGGAATACCAGACCACCTAACCTGCCTCTTGAGAAATCTGTATGCAGGTCAGGAAGCAACAGTTAGAACTGGACATGGAACAACAGACTGGTTCCAAATAGGAAAAGGAGTACGTCAAGGCTGTATATTGTCACCCTGCTTATTTAACTTATATGCAGAGTACATCATGAGAAATGCTGGACTGGAGGAAACACAAGCTGGAATCAAGATTGCCGGGAGAAATATCAATAACCTCAGATATGCAGATGACACCACCCTTATGGCAGAAAGTGAAGAGGAGCTAAAAAGCCTCTTGATGAAAGTGAAAGAGGAGAGCGAAAAAGTTGGCTTAAAGCTCAACATTCAGAAAACGAAGATCATGGCATCTGGTCCCATCACTTCATGGGAAATAGATGGGGAAACAGTGGAAACAGTGCCAGACTTTATTTTTTTAGGCTCCAAAATCACTGCTGATGGTGACTGCAGCCATGAAATTAAAAGACGCTTACTCCTTGGAAGAAAAGTTATGTCCAACCTAGATAGCATTTTCAAAAGCAGAGACATTACTTTGCCGACTAAGGTCCGTTTAGTCAAGGCTATGGTTTTTCCTGTGGTCATGTATGGATGTGAGAGTTGGACTGTGAAGAAGGCTGATCGCCGAAGAATTGATGCTTTTGAACTGTGGTGTTGGAGAAGACTCTTGAGAGTCCCTTGGACTGCAAGGAGATCCAACCAGTCCATTTTGAAGGAGATCAGCCCTGGGATTTCTTTGGAAGGAATGATGCTAAAGCTGAAACTCCAGTACTTTGGCCACCTCATGCGAAGAGTTGACTCATTGGAAAAGACTCTGATGCTGGGAGGGATTGGGGGCAGGAGGAGAAGGGGACGACCGAGGATGAGATGGCTGGATGGCATCACTGACTCGATGGATGTGAGTCTGAGTGAACTCCGAGAGATGGTAATGAACAGAGAGGCCTGGCGTGCTGCGATTCATGGGGTCGCAAAGAGTCGGACACGACTGAGCGACTGAACTGAACTGAACTGAAACATCAAGTTACCTGATGCTGATGTGCATCTGAAGTTAGAGACATGATGTGAATGATAAATTCCTATAATAATTGATAAACCTAACACAAAAAATGCAGAAATAACTGTGTCACTGTGCACAGTGCCCAGTAGATACTAGCTGACCTTTAGGAGATCATTTGGGGTTTACCAAGCCAAGGCATGGAGAGGTCCTCTGATGTGGAAGACCACATCTGAATTTAACAGGGTTGTCCAACCGTGACACCAGGAAATCTGGGACAGGGACACCCGGCAATTCCAGGGTCTTATGAAAGGAGCCTCATACAATCTTTAAAATATTTAGCTAAAACAACAACAACAACAACAACAAAAAACACAATGCTTGTATCTTATGCCTTTTATCATTTTGAGCATCTGATTTTTAAAAAAAGATGGAACACTTTACCTCTCTAGAATTAGAATTTACCCTATTCTGGGCATAAGAACCAAGCATTTCTGAGTTATCTGTTATTCACCTACTAGACTGTAAGTTACCCAGGGCAGGAATCATTCATTCATTTTGATTTCCTCAACATAGTACTAGGTACACAGCAGACAGTCAATAACTGTGTTTTAAATTAAATATAATTTTGGTAGACCTCCATGTTACAAAAAGAACCTAAATTAGGGGAAAGAATGGTAGGTCAGTTATTTCCTTCAAGATGTTATTTTTAACACTGCGGAGGTCATTAACTTGAATCCTTATTACAGGAATAATGGGACTGAATCATACTTTATAGAAACTGTGATGGAGCTTTTGACTCATCACTGGTGCTAACCAAGGTAAATACAATTGCAAGCTGTACCATTCTATCAACATCGTGACAAGTGTGTAAAACAAAGCTAACACCTCCTTGCGGTGATTTCAAAGAGGAGAATTACATGAAATGTGATGATGCTGATATGAGCTGAAATTCCAAAGAAAGCTTCTTCTTTATGCAAACTAAACTTTCTTTCTATTAAGTATGTCTCAAGAAAGAAGCTGAATATAAACGGAAAGCTCAACATATACCAACAATTCACTCCTTCGGTTACCATGCATACTACCAAATGCAATCCAGAAAGATTTACTATTGTGACAAAATAAGATCATGAGCTTCTATATCTAGAATGTTCATTAACATCAGAAGGTTGACTCAGGACTAATGGCATCGGTCTGATAGACACTGAACCTTTGCTTTATCACCTGAGAGTCCTTCAACTACAGGACCAAATGCCAACTCAGGGAAACGTTTCAGCAAATACAGCCACCTTTGACTACAGACTATGTTTTAACTCAAGATGTATTTTCATGTAGCAAAGTAAATTTAGCAAATGAAAATATAGTCTTGAATTGCTTTGGATGGTCCCTATCCCTGCCAAAAATGACAAGCTGCTTGCTCAAAAGCTGTCAGTAATTAGCAGCTGCTGCTGTAAAGAAAACCGAAGTCAGTGCCAGTAAAAGCATACTGAACTGAAAGAGGTCCCTATAAAGAGGGATGGGGATGCAAGAATCTATTTGTGACTGGCCAACTATAAATACTGGTGATCTAAATTTGGGAGAAGTGGGGACAAAGCAATAATGGCAATATACGTCTATTCACATTTAAGAAGGAAAGATTGGAAGATTCTCTAAGTGTTCTGAACTTCAGAAATCCCAGGGCCCTGAGGTTACCTGAATTCCATCACGACCATTTCCACCTCTCCAACAGGAGCCAGTCTGGGGGTTGGGTAATTTTTCATTGTTAATACTTCTGTCTCTAGCATACTAACACTTTCATTTGTTGACAACATAAAGACTGAATTTAAAGAATACCTTTCATAGTCTCATGGCTTTGTCTCAAAGTCTTATGGTTCTGAATCTGCTCACCCTTCATTTTACAGACTGAATAATGGAATCAGAGAAGGCAAAAGTGATCTGCCCAGAGCAATGAGCAGGGGATACAGAGAGAGAACCAACTCTATGTTTGATGTTTTAAAAGGCTCTAAAACAGTCCTTGGGGATTCCCTGTAGCTCAAATGGTAAAGAATCTGCCTGCAGTGCAGGAGATCTGGATTCAATCCCTGTGTCGGGAAGATCCCCTGGAGAAAGGAATGGCAACCCACTCCAGTATTCTTGCCTGGAGAATCCCATGGACAGAGAAGCCTGGTGGGCTACAGTTTATGGGGTCACTAAGAGTCAGACACAACTGAGCAACTAACACTACTACTCATTCTGCCTTAAATGGGAGTAGTGGCCCCAAGGCCCAGGGAAAACAGTCCATGGATTAAGATTCTGCTTGAAATCTCGACTGCACGGGTTACTTTTTAAATCATCCTCCAAGATGCTCCCTCTCTCTTCCTCTTTGCTTTCTTGCTAATCAAACTTCCCTGTGTATTTCTCCCTTTTCTCAACAAGTTAGTTTCCATCCTCTAAAAAAATAAGAATTTAGGAACTGGTGAGAACTCACTCGCAACTCACTGCTGAACAAACATCGACAGGAGAATGTTGGATCCCACCAAGAAAAGATACCCCACATCCAAGGGCAAAGGAGAAGCCCCAACAAGACAGTAGGAGAGGCGAAACTGTTTAGAATCAAAGCCCATACCTGCCAGAGACGCTCAGAGGGCTCAAACAAAACTTGTGTGCGCCAGGAACCACGAACCCCACAAGACACTGAGGGAGAACCACAACTATTCTACTTACATTTGGATCACAGGGTCAGATTGTCTCTGCGGCACCTACTCAGGAAAATGAGAATGGAAAAAAAAGGAAGAAAGAGATGTTAAGGAGGGATGACAGACTCTAGAAAGGAAGGAAAGGGATGGAGAAAGGGAGGGAGGAGGATATAATGAGAACAGAAAAAGAGAGAAAAGTAATGAGTAGGAGCGTGTAATTTCTTAATGAGGCTGCAATCAAACTTCTCACGTCGCTATTGTCCTTGTGCAGAGTTTGTCTTCATGCCCATATAAACAACGACAACAATGGACCAGTAATTTTCCAGTCCATAATCAGGCCATAAGAAGGAGAACAATTTGCTTTATGAAACAAGGAGGAAGACTAATCTCCAAGAGCACTGTCAGGGCAGGTTTATCAGCAAGACTTGGAGGAGCTAAGCCTACAGACATACAGATTAGGAATCACAGCTTATTAAAGCTTCAAAACGTTAATAACCCCCTAACGACATGAAACAAGCTGCTGCATTAACTTGTCTTGGACACTGACAGTGTATGCATCACTTGCTAGGTCTAGGCACAAAGCAAAAACTAACAACAACAACAACAAAAATCAGGGGGAAAAAAAGTGCCAAGTCTCTAAGCAAAGGGGTCATATTAAAAAAAAAAAGAAAGAAATAGGCCAGACACAAAGGGACAAATATTACATGATTCCACTGACATGAGATACCTAGAGTAGTCAAACTCATATAGAGATTAAGCAGAATGGTAGTCACCAGAGTCTGGGAGAGTGGGGAAACAGGGAATTATTGTTTAATGGGTATAATTTAGATTTGGGATGATGAAAAATTTCTGGAGATGGATGGATGATAGTGATAGCTGTAAGAGGATGTGAATATATTTAATGTCACTGAACAGTATACTTTAAAATAGTTAAAATGGTAATCACACATACAAACACAATTTTTTTAAATGGAGGGGGAAAAGCCAGTTCCTTCCTGCTACTGCTAAGTCACTTCAGTCGTGTCCGACTCTGTGCAACCCCATAAAAGGCAGCCCACCAGGCTCCCCTGTCCCTGGGATTCTCAAGGCAAGAGTACTGGAGTGGGGTGCCATTGCCTTCTCCGAGTTCCTTCCTAGTAAACTCAAATTTCTTCCATCTTAAACTCTGAAATCCAAAGGAAACAAAGAGAATAGGCTTTCCCCTCTCTTTTCTTTCTTCCAGAGTAATAGACAGAACTTCAGCCCTACTGAGGGTTGAAGAGCTCTCTGGACACACCCTCAACACTGAGATTAATAGATGGAATTACGGTACCTTCAACATCAACCAACCTTTACTATCAGAGATGAGGGTCTTCCTGCTATAAACAAAAGTAAGCAGACCAACCCAGTCATAGAAACAGTACTTACTGAGGATCTGTTACACGCCAAGTTCTATTCTAGGTACTGAGGATACAGCAGTGAAAAAAACAGACATGCCTGTTAGGGAACTTAGGTTCTAATATCTGATATGAAACACTTAAAAGTTTAAATAAACACAGACT
>SJYH01002099.1:387228-398527 GCA_006408735.1 Sylvicapra grimmia | reverse complement strand
TGTAATCTTTTTATCATGAAATTCATTGATCATCTCAAGACCCTATGACTGAAGAAAATAAGTGATAATTATCTTCATTTTAAAGATAACATGAAGAAAATGATGCTTAGACAAAGCAAGAAATTTGTATGGCATTGAATCTTATGTAAGTGATATGTGAGTGTATGTTCCTATGTGTATGTGTAGGGGTGATTAAGCTTTTAAATACCAAGTATAAGGTCACTCCACCAGGCTAAACTTTAAAAAACTGAAATACAAACAAAAACAAAACAAAATTGGTGAACTGTGCCTTTGAAAGAAGTATAGATAGTCTAAACCGATAACGATTAGATATCTCATAGTAAAGCGTTCCCAGAACACTATAAAAATTCACTTTGCTCTGGTTCATTTTCTCTGAAATAAATTTATTTTTTAAATGAAAACATATGATGTAGTGAAAGTCACTCAATTGTGTCCAACTGTTTGCAACCCCATGACTAAGGAATTCTTCAGGCCAGAACACTCGAGAGGGAAGCCTTTCCCTTCTTCAGGGGATCTTCCCAACCCAGGGTTGGAACCCAGGTCTCCAACATTGTAGGTGGATTCTTCACCAGCTGAGCCTCAACGGAAACCCAAGAATACTGGAGTGGGTAGCCTATCCCTTCTCCAGCAGATCTTCCTGACACAGGAAATGAACCAGGGTCTCCTTCACTGCAGGTGGATTCTTTACCAACTGAGTTATCAGGGAAGACCATGATGTAGAGTATAGATGAATTAATCATTCTTTGAAAGTGAAAGTGAAGTCGCTCAGTCATGTCCGACTCTCTGCGACCCTGTGGACTGTAGCCCACCAGGCTCTTCCGTCCATGGGATTCTCCAGGCAAGAATACTGAAGTAGGTTGCCATTTCCTTCTCCAGGGGACCTTCCCGACCCAGGGACTGAACCCAGGTCTCCTGCATTGCAGGCATATGCTTTAACTTTGACCAGAGCTGTATTAACCAGAATCCCTTCCACTCATGAATCACTGCCATTAACTTGACAGGATTGATTATTTCTATGTCAGAATAGTAGTAGTAAGTCTAAATAGCTTGGTATTAAACTAAGAGACAGTTCTAATTAAAATAAATATTGATCTTTTTGTTTGTTTTTGTAAACCCCCACCCTCTTGGACATTGTCCTCAAAAGGCAAAATCTAGGTTTCTAACTGATGGTTGAAAAGAGAAAACTAAAGATAAAATGACTCAAGAATTTATTTTTTGAGACATTTTAAAACTTTTAATTGGAGGATAATAGCTTTATAATATTGACTTGGTGAGTAAATCAGAGAAAAATAAGTATTGTATAATAACACATTTATTGCAATCTAAGAAAATGGTGCTGATGGACCTATTTGCAGGGCAGTAATAGAAACCCAGACATAGAGAAAGGAATTGTGCCCACAGTGGGAGAAAGAGAGGATGTGATTAATTGAGAGAGTAGCACTAAAACATATACATCATCATATGCAGATTAGAGAGCTAGTGGGAAGTTGCTGTGTAATGCACAGAGCTTGACTCNCCATTTACTACACCTTGTCCACTTATGTCTTTCAGAACACTTGCCCCACCATTATCCTTTCTTTCTTCACTCAAGAATCCTGATAATCTCTTGGAAAAAAAAAATTTTTAAGCATATTCTCCCTTCCCAATTAAAAGTCCTCCAGTGGCTCCCATTTCATTTGGAATTAAATTCAGAGTCATTGCTCTAGCCTAGAAAGCTCTGATTACCTTCTCTGCCTACCTTCACTATACAAATATTCTTCTATATTTTTCCTCTATTATCCTACTTCAATTCTTGCCTGAACTCTTGTAGCTTTGTAATTTGTACACCTAGGTTTCTAGAGTTTAGTAGCTGGGATGATTGGAATGTAGGAGGGAGACAAAAAGCTGACTGCAATATCGTATTTCTAGTTTTTTGTTCTTCACTTAAACAAGAGTATTAAATTAACTCTGTTCTAGAAAACTGGAAACAATGATGAAGACTTATGACTGTTTAGAGAGCAATCATAATTATGTCATAATAATGACTGAGTATGTTTTAATTGTGATTTGATCATAAATATTAGCTTCTCCTTCACAGCCTGAAGTAGAGAGATAAGGAGGTGGCCTAGGGGAAGTGCAGGCACAGACTGTGTTACCCATCCATACTGTTTAGAATAGCATAGATTCTGGGCAGAATGAAGTCTTCAATTCAAGATGCCTACTATTTGCCCCAAAAGATCCAGTCAGCACAAGGCCAGCCAGGCCCATGACCTATTGCTTGGAGACTACAAAAGGACACTTCTAAGAACAAAAGCTAAGCAACTGTAAAAGTTCACAAGCATCAGAGGCAAGTACAACCAAATATAGATGTCACCAGAAGATCAAGTAGTCAAAGAGCCTAATGATAAATGAAGAATTCAAAGGGGGGGATGGATGGAATCAAAGGTGGGTAGAAAGCTGTAAAGAAGAAACTTTCACAACGCATGTAGCAAGCAAGAAGCTATGTTAGAGATACATAAATAACTCCCAAAAATCAGAAAGGTAAAGATAAATAGTCCAATAGAAAATTGAACATGAAATTTACAGAAAGAAGGATACAAAAGATCAATGGATATGCTGAAAGCTATTCTATCCTAGTCTGAAACATATCTTGAAACAACAGGAAGATATTATTCCTCAATCCATGGTTTGACAAAAAAATGGAAGGATTGATAATAGGTATTTTTTAGCAAGGTGTTGGGGAACAGCACATCTCTTACATTTTGGTGGAAATATATATTTGCAGGGCCAATTCAGATGGTAGACTGGCATTACTGATGATTTTATGTATCTATCCTGGAGAAACACTTTTTCTGGGATCTGGCAAACCAGACATAAACATCATCATTGTAATATTGCTTGGAATAGCAAAAGTCAAGAAACTCTCCATCTATTAATAAAGAATGGCTAATAGTTTGGGTTGTTGCACAGAATACCACATGGCCTCTAAACTAACAAGGGCAATCTATATTAAAATGTAAGGCTCCTCAAGGCATAGTGTTAAGTAAGAAAGACAGTATGATTTCAATTGGTAACAAAAATCAGGATCAAAAAAACTCTCCAGGAAAAAACAACACTCTATACATAAAAAGCTTTAACCAGGCTAGATAGATAAGAGGCACTGCATCCACAGGATAGCTTGTAATTCCCTGTGGACAGGTCATTGTAATTATCTGAGGAGGGACCTGAGACAAGGGGTTGAGGAGAGATCTCATTTTGTTTGGAGGGCTTGAATGGAATTCAGTCTGAACTGGATATGTTACAGAAGACTGGGAAGTTGCATAATTTAAAGAAAGAAACAAGTGTACAAATGTGTTGGTGAAACAAGGGTACACATTCCTGCTTATAGTTCTTATGGGACACTTCTAATAGACACTTGCATTAGCATCAAATTGATTTATTTAAAATATTAATCTTAAGAAATGCTATTAGAGAAGTGAAAAAGAACAAAGGAAAACAAATGTTACATGTGCATAAAACCTGTTTCTGAACATGCAGTATGAAATAGCATTTTCAAAAAAAACTTAAAATAATAATAACAGCCATCTGGCTAACTCAAGCTGTGATATCCTGGAGGCCTATCATATTTGTAAAAATTATAGGAATCTCTTTATCTTTATATCCAAAATGACAGTTGTTTGAAAAGTTAAATAATGGAACTGGCATGCTAGAAACTTAATGCTAAGACAGACTTTATCTACTTTGTATAAACAATTTCACGGATAAATAAATAATACACCAGAGCATAAACTAAGGAAATTTTAGTTGAGAGCAACGGTAACCAACTCTGGTTAACACGGAGTGAAGTAGGTCAGAAAGAGAAAAAAAAGATCATGTGTTAATGCATATATATGGACTCTAGAAAGATGGTATTGATAAACCGATTTGCAGGGTAGCAAAGGAGACATGGACATAAAGAACAGGTTTGTGAGCACAGTGTGGGCAGGAGAGGGTAGGGCACTTGAGAGAGTAGCAGGGAAGAGTGCATCACCATATGTAGAACAGGTAGCCAGTGGGCATTTGCTGTGTGACGCAGGGAACCCAAAGCCAGTGCTCTGTGAAACTGAGGGAGATGGGATGGGTGGGAGGAAGGTTCAAGAGGAAGGGCACATGTGTATACCTGTGGCTGATTCGTGCTGATGTGTGACAGAAACCATCACAACGTTGTAATGACCCTCCAATTAAAGGATAAATTAAATTTAAAAAAGAAAAGCAGAAAGAATAATAGATTAAAATGGCTCCCAAGAGGACAAGAAAAACTGGAAAGTCAAACTCAGGGCAAGAACTTACATAGGATCCAGGTAACTGTGCTACAGAAGTTGGTACACTTATTAGATGCTAACTTTAGGAAGCTATAAAAATAATTCACATGTATTGAGTTTCTTTCAATATTCTCAATGCTATACTAAGCCTTTTGTATATATTCACTCATTTATTTCCTCCCGACAATTGTTATTACATCCATTTTACAGATCAAGAAACCATCAGTGAACAAGACATAGAATTGGGAATCGAGTCAAGCAGTCAGATTATAAGGACCACATTTTTAATTGTCATGAGAGTCTGCCCTTATTAGGGAAGCTATATGACTTCAGTTAAAGAATCTATATGCTATGCAGGAGACTTGGGTTTAATTCCTCGGTCGGGAAGATCCACTGGAGAAGGGAATGGCTGCCCGCTCCAGGATTCTTGCCTGGAGAATTCCAAGGACAGAACAGCTTGGAGGACTACAGTCCATGGGGTCAGCAAAGCCTGTGTAGAGTTGCCATGGGGTGTCTCAGCTGTGATCACAGATTCTAGCCCTTCTTGTGTCCTCTGTTCACTTAATCAGACAAAAAAGGTGATAGATGCTACTTCCAGAGCTTATCCTTCAAAACCTTATGCATGATCTTTAATGATCTTTCTTCCCCCACTGCCTGGAGGACATCAGTTCCCTGGTTGACCTTGGAAGCTATATATTGACAACCAGCACCTCTACTAGCTTGGATCCTGTGGCTGTGTGGAGCACAGCCCCTCCCCCATTCCACATCCGTATTAAAACATTTTTTCTAAAATAAATCACTATTTCAAAATGCATCTATTATAAAAATTATCATAACTAATACATATCATTTTTGTTTAGTCGATAGTTCATGCCTGAGTCTTTGTAGCACCATGGACTATAGTCCAGGTGCTCCTCTGTCCGTGGGATTTCCCAGGCAAGGATACTGGAGTGTGTTACCATTTCCTTCTCCAGGGGATCTTCTTGGACCAGAGATCGAACCCATGTCTCCTGAAATGGCAGGTGGATTCTTTACCTCTGAGTCAACAGGAAAGCCTAGATGTATAAAATAAACTAGGAAAGTACAGAAGCGAGTCTGGATGTCTGAAAAAATCTTCCTGGTGGATGTGATATCAGGATATAAAATCAACACACAGAAATCCCTTGCATTCCTATACACTAATAATGAGAAAGTAGAAAAAGAAATTAAGGAAACAATTCCATTCACCATTGCAACGAAAAGAATAAAATACTTAGGAATATATCTACCTAAAGAAACTAAAGATCTATTTATGGAAAACTATAAAACACTGATGAAAGAAATCAAAGAGGACACTAATAGATGGAGAAATATACCGTGTTCATGGATCGGAAGAATCAATATAGTGAAAATGAGTATACTACCCAAAGCAATCTACAGATTCAATGCAATCCCTATCAAGCTACCAGCGGTATTTTTCACAGAACTAGAACAAATAATTTCAAGATTTGTATGGAAATACAAAAAACCTCGAATAGCCAAAGCAATCTTGAGAAAGAAGAATGGAACTGGAGGAATCAACCTGCCTGACTTCAGGCTCTACTACAAAGCCACAGTCATCAAGACAGTATGGTACTGGCACAAAGACAGAAATATAGATCAATGGAACAAAATAGAAAGCCCAGAGATAAATCCACACACCTACGGACACCTTATCTTTGACAAAGGAGGCAAGAATATACAATGGAGTAAAGACAATCTCTTTAACAAGTGGTGCTGGGAAAACTGGTCAACCACTTGTAGAAGAATGAAACTAGATCACTTTCTAACACCACACACAAAAATAAACTCAAAATGGATTAAAGATCTAAATGTAAGACCAGAAACTATAAAACTCCTAGAGGAGAACATAGGCAAAACACTTTCCGACATAAATCACAGCAGGATCCTCTATGATCCACCTCCCAGAATACTCGAAATAAAAGCAAAAATAAACAAATGGGATCTAATTAAAATTAAAAGCTTCTGCACAACAAAGGAAACTATAAGCAAGGTAAAAAGACAGCCTTCTGAATGGGAGAAAACAATAGCAAATGAAGCAACTGACAAACAACTAATCTCAAAAATATACAAGCAACTCCTGCAGCTCAATTCCAGAAAAATAAACGACCCAATCAAAAAATGGGCCAAAGAACTAAACAGACATTTCTCCAAAGAAGACATACAGATGGCTAACAAACACATGAAAAGATGCTCAACATCACTCATTATCAGAGAAATGCAAATCAAGACCACAATGAGATACCATTTCACACCAGTCAGAATGGCTGCGATCCAAAAGTCTACAAGCAATAAATGCTGGAGAGGGTGTGGAGAAAAGGGAACCCTCTTACACTGCTGGTGGGAATGCAAACTAGTACAGCCACTATGGAGAACAGTGTGGAGATTCCTTAAAAAACTGCAAATAGAACTGCCTTATGACCCAGCAATCCCACTGCTGGGCATACACACCGAGGAAACCAGAATTGAAAGAGACACATGTACCCCAATGTTCATTGCAGCACTGTTTATAATAGCCAGGACATGGAAACAACCTAGATGTCCATCAGCAGATGAATGGATAAGAAAGCTGTGGTACATATACACAATGGAGTATTACTCAGCCATCAAAAAGAATTCATTTGACTCTGTTCTAATGAGATGGATGAAACTGGAACCTATTATACAGAGTGAAGTAAGCCAGAAAGAAAAACACCAATACAGTATACTGACACATATATATGGAATTTAAAAAGATGGCAATGATGACCCTGTATGCGGGACAGCAAAAGAGACACAGATGTATAGAACGGACTTTTGGACTCTGTGGGAGAGGGAGAGGGCGGGATGACTTGGGAGAATGGCATTGAAACATGTATACTATCATGTAAGAATGAAGCACCAGCCTATGTTCAATATAGGATACAGGATGCTCGGGGCTGGTACATGGGGATGATCCAGAGAGAGGAAATGGGGTGGGATTTGGGAGGGGGATTCAGGATTGGGATTTCATATACACCCATGGTGGATTCATGTCAATGTATGGCAAAACCAATACAGTATTGTAAAGTAAAATAAAGTAAAAATTAAAAAATAAAAAAAAATAAAATTAAGAAAGGAAAACAACTGAAAACTTCTTCAAAATGTCTCTTAAAGCTAGCTGTATTTTAGAAAGAACCTAGTTTGAAGTTCAAGGGTGTCATGTTTATTCAAGAACTCTGAAAGGCTGGAATTTCCCAGGATATCCAGAATGCATGCACCTATGGAAAAGAGCAATGCTGGAAGTAAGATGCTTCCTCCATCTGCTGGATTCTATTCTGATCCAACTGGGTTCAATTCAATATGCTTTCCTGGGCACCACACTGCTTGGGATTCTGTGTTAAAAGCCAATGGAAAACAGACAAACAAACAGAACAAAAAAAAGTGAAATTCACAGCTATTCCCCCCTCTGGAGGAGTTGTCAATCTGTGGATGGGAAGAATGGTCCTGGTCTTGAGTCAGGTAATGAGTGATGCTGTTGGGGGTGGTTTCAAGTGATTATTTGCTGGCCATTCTCTCATGCTGCTGCTGCTGCTGCTGCTGCTGCTGCTAAGTCGCTTCAGTCATCTCCGACTGTGACATGATAGACGGCAGCCCACCAGGCTTCTCTGTCCCTGGGATTCTCCAGCAAGAATACCTGAGTGGGTTGCCATTTCCTTCTCCAATGCATGCATGCATGCTAAGTCACTTCAGTTGTGCCCAACTCTGTGCGACCCTATAGACAGCAACTCAGCAGGCTCCTCTGTCCACGGGATTCTCTAGGCAAGAGTACTGGAGTGGGTTGCCATTTCCTTCTCCCATTCTCTCATGCATTGGAATGTAATTGATATGAATGAGTGCCAAATAACACTTTAAGTATCTGCACATCAGCCACCTAGCTTTCCAGGTGGCCCAGTGGTAAAGAATCCTGCTGCCAATGCAGAAGAAGTGGGTTCTATCCCTGAGTCGGGAAGATCCCCTGCAGAAAAAAACGTCAACCCATTCCAGTAGTCTTGCCTGGAGAATCTCGTGGACAGAGGAGCCTGGTGGGCTGCAGTCCATGGGGTTGCAAAAGAGTTGGGGACAACTTAGTGACTAAACAATAACCAACAACATGTCAGCTAACAGAATGATTTTAGAAAGAGAACCTCAATTCATCACTTCATTGATCACCTCCCCTGAAATTGCAACTTGTGGGTCAAGAATAGATTCAGTCACTTTGTGCTGAATGCCATGCGTGTGCAGCTATGTTCAGTCATGTCTGACTCTTTGTGACCCCATGGAGTGCAGCCCACCAGGTCCCTCTGTCCCTGGGATTACCCAGGCAAGCATCCTGGAGTGGGTTGCCATCCCTGGGTATCTTCCCAACCCAGGGATCAAACCTGCATCTCCTGCGGCTTGTGCACTGGCAGATGGATTCTTTACCACGGGGCCAATATGCTAAACATATTTACATATATCAAGCTATAGAAGCCTCAAGATGAATTTCTGAGACTGGTATTATTATCAGTATTTAAAAGGGGACCCAGGAAGTTCAGAGTGAAGCTGCTGGGAAGAGACAGGGTGGAGGCGTAAACCCAGGGCTCCAGCTACACTTGCAGAGCTCTGCCTGCTTGCCCCTATCTGTCACCCCACTCCCTACACCACTTCCTTCCCCAAGCTCTTGCTAGCTTTTATCTTCCCTCTTCCCAGTCACTGTCTCCTTTCTGAGCCTCCCTTGCTTGAGATGGAAATCTCAAGCTGCATGCTCACCTCACTCTGTTTCAACAGACCTGGGAGGGAGCAGGGAGGGATGGAGAAAACAGAAAATAGCTCAGCAGATGTTTCCGGATAAATTTTTTTTTTTTTAAGTGCAAGTTGCTAATGCGGAGGTTTATTTTAGGGCCTGTCGATGTTAGCAGATGTTTGAGAAGACATATACCTGCTTAGACAATTATACATAGAAATTGATAGCACGTCTGCATAAAGAGTCAGTCTTTCAAAAAAGGGTAATACAGTAGGATTTCATATATAGATTCAGCATGTTTATCCTAGAGTGGTTCTTGGGGACTGATTTCAACCCTATATTTATTCTTGAACCTTTGTACTTTCAAAAATGGGGTCATACAAAAAGGGGAACTAGAAATAGACCATGCCTACAGACACTGCCTAGAGAATATAATTAGAGAACACGATGCCTAGAAACTCTGACACTTAGACACTGGAGTTCCAATTAATTGCAGTTATGCTGTTTTTGGACATAAATATTTACCCTGCATTTCTCATTAAAATTTTGCTTCTTAAAATATTAAACCCGAACCTCTGATTGCTGGATAATTAATGACAAAATAATGCATCAAGACTTTCAGGAAATTGTGAAAGTGAAAGTCTCTCAATTGTGTCTGACTCTTTGCAACCCCATGGACTATACAGTCCATGGAATTCTCCAGGCCAGAACACTAGAATGGGTAGCCTTTCCCTTCTCCAGGGGATCTTCCCAACCCAGGGATCAAATCCAGGTCTCCTGCTTTGCAGGTGGATTCTTTACCAGCTGAGCCACAAGAGAACCCCAAGAATGCTAGAGTGGGTATCCTATCCCTTCTCCAAGCAGATCTTCCTGACCCAGGAATCGAACTGGGGTCTCCTTCATTGCAGGCAGATTCTTTACCAACTAAGCTATCAAGGAAGCTCTGATAGTTAATTTAAGAAATTAAAGGTGTGCAATTTTCACTCTGGATATTCTTATAGTGGGAAAAGTATGTGCCCAACAAACACACTCAGTAAACATGTTTACCTGAGTCAGGATGTAAGTTTTGGAATTCAGATAAGTAGGACACAGCTCCAGCTCTTTGGCAGCTTAAATCTCATAAACATCATGTCAAAAAAGCTGATAGATTTCATCGACTTCATGGAAAAGTTTCCCTCTGATTGGGAAAAAGTTTCCAGTGTAAACTTTAGCTTAAGGCTTGCCTGAGCTTACATGAGCAAAGTGTTTCCAGGAAAATTGTCCTTTGAAAAGCCTTAAGAATGATGACAGGAGGTTCATAAAAATTCTGATGCAATCTCCTTTAAGATAAATAGGAGTCTTGGGCAATGAGGTACTTTTGTTGGGACCTGAGACCCAAGGAAGTTTGTTCTTCAATAAGTGACTATAGCTGAGGCTCCCACTTTGACAACAATCTATTTGTAGTTATAGCTGACGTTCTTTTCTGGACTTGAATTATTTCTCTGGGTCTGTTGGTAAATTTTAAGAAGCACTAGAGCCCTGTACTCTAAGTATACAAGTCTTCTATAACTTAGTGATCATATCACTCTTCCGTGGCTTAACCATGGAATCTAAGAATCTGCCCTGCAATGTGGAAGACCCAGGTTTGATTCCTGGAGAAGATCCCCTGGAGAAGAAATGGCAACCCATTCCAGTATTCTTGCTTGGAGAATCCCATGGGCAGAGGAGCCTGGCAGGCTACAGTCCATGGGGTCACAAGAGTGACCCAAGAGTCAGACATGACTTAGTGACTGACTTAGTCAGTCCACAAGAGTCAGACATGACTTAGTGACTCCACCAGATCAAACCAAACCATGGCTTGACATGCCATAGCATTTGCCTTTGCTGGTAGTCTGGATTCTGTCAAAGCCCTCTACCATCTGGCTTCTCCCTGCACCTACATTCTCATCTCTACTGACTTTCCTCTGACAATACTCACCTTCTGAGAGGTCCTCAAATGTGCCAAACTACTTTAAAATGCATATTTTGCTGATAACATTCTATCTGAGCAGCATCAACTCCCAGGTTTTGCTTCAGAGCAATGTTGTTGTTCTTCAGTCAGTAAGTCAACTCTTTGTGTTCTCATGGACTGCAGCATGTCAGACTTCCCTGTCAATCACTGTCTCCCAGAGTTTCCTCAAACTCATGTCCATTGAGTTGGAGATGCCATCCAACCATCTCATCTTCTGTCACCCTCTTCTCCTGCCTTCAATCTTTC
>SJYH01002099.1:319705-362664 GCA_006408735.1 Sylvicapra grimmia | reverse complement strand
AAGCACCAGCCTATGTTCGATACAGGATACAGGATGCTCGGGGCTGGTACACGGGGATGATCCAGAGAGAGGAAATGGGGTGGGATGTGGGAGGGGGATTCAGGATTGGGATCTCATATACACCCAATGGTGGATTCATGTCAATGTATGACAAAACCAATATGGTATTGTAAAGTAAAATAAAGTAAAAATTAAAAAAAAATAAAATAAAATCAATTCTAAGAAAAAATAAATAAACAAAATGAAAGAACTGTCCCTTTTAAAAAATAAAATAAAATAAAATAAAATTAGATAATTGAGTACTAAAAAAAAAAGAAAGAAAGTATGCTTGCACCCTTACATTCATTGCAGAGCTATTTGCAATAGTGAAGACCTGAAAGCAACATAAATGCTCACTGACAGATAAATGAATAAAGAAGATATGGTACAATGAAACATTACCCAGCCATCAAAAAGAATAAAATAATGTCATGTGCAGCAACAAGGACAGTAGTAAATCAGTCAGAGAAAGACAAATACCACGGTATAACTTATATTCTGAACCTAAAACAATGATACAAATGAAATTATTTACAAAACAAAAATAGATTCACAGACTTAGAGAATGAATGTCTGTAACTAGATAGGAAAGGGATAGATTGGGAGTTTGGGATTGACATGTACACACTACTATATTTAAACTAGATAATCAACAAGGATGCACTGTAATAAATAAAAAGTCAATAGAACCATCTTCTTGGTCAAGACTGAATCCTGCTGCTGTAGGTATGTTACAGGAATCTTACTTTGTCTTAATTTCCATGGTAAGAGAAGGGAAATTATCTCCCACAAATTAATTCCCAGTAACAAACTCATCCCAAAATATGAATGGAATTTGGAAGCTTGGTGACAAAACTGAAAAAAAAAAATGCAAACAAATGTTCCTTGACATTGTCATTGTTAAAAGCTGGGGTGGATAGAGACAAACCATAGTGCCCTTACTATGTGCTGATATGAGAATGGAAGACAGTCATAGAGCATAGAGCAATGTAAATGAGAAGTGTGGTCACCGTGGAGCCTCTCACAATGGCATGGTGAATCTATTGTGGCTTGCAGATATAGTTTTAATCCTAAAAAAGCAGACTCACAAAGTGAAATTTCTCAAATTTATGTGGAGAGGGACATTGCCCAGCTATAAAATTAAAATGGGGAGTGTGAGAAGGAGGTCCGAGAGAGATAGAATATATGTATACATATAACTGATTTTATAGCAGAAACTAACCCAACATTGTAAGCCAATTATACTCCAATAATTTTTTAAGTGAATTTCTGAATAATGAAAAATGGTTTGACTAGTTGGTAGAAGTCAGGAAGGAGAAAAATTTAGAATCATAGACAAGGGATTCTAGATAAGACCCATGTCTCCTCTAGATGGGTGCATAGAAGTGGGAACATAGGGTATGGAGGTTTGTGTCTCATGATAATGCCCACCAGAAAAAATCCACATCAGAAGAACCACTGAATAACCAGTTAAGTATAAGGATTCATCCACTGCATTGCAACCAGCCTCTGTGTCCTCAGATATCCAGGGTTTGGATAATGGACCCATGATTGAAATAGTCATGGTCGTAGGGGTGCAGGCTACTATTGGTGAGCCTAATAGTATAGATTCTTATCCAAACTTAACATAGTCTCTTCTGCTGCTATATATGCAAACTTTCAGCAGTACAGATGAACTCCAAACCAAATCCTCAATATGACTCTATCCCTGGAGGAGAATAGCCTGCGACTTGGTTGTGTTGGGACCATCATTGATAAGACAGCAATTTGCCATAAATGGAACAGCAAATGGCTATATATTTGCCTTTCCCAGCTTCTGTATCTCTGCCAGAAACAGTTTTCAAAGAGGTGACTTGGTTAATAAACATGCAATCCTGCATTACTTTGGCTCACATCATGGGATTCATTTTACTGAAAACAAGTACAACAATAGATTGATGCTGATGTGGAAGCTCCAATACTTTGGCTACCTGATGCGACGAGCAGACTCATTGGAAAAGACCCTAAGGCTGGGAAAGATTGAAGGAGGAGGGGAGAAGAGGGAGGAGAAAGGGATGACAGAAAATGAGATGGTTGGATGACATCACTGACTCAATAGACATGAGTTCAAGCAAACTCTGAGAGATGGTGAAGGGCAGGGAAGCCTGGTGTGGTGCAATCCATGGGGTCCAAAGAGTTGGATACAACTGAGTGACTGAACAACAACAACAATAGACACACATAAAAGGCATCTACTAACCCTACCACAGTCTTCATCACCTAGAAGCAACAGCCTAATGGAATGTTGAAATGATCTTAAAAACCTAAGCTAAAGCACCATTTGATAACAAATGCCTTGCATGTCAGGGTGCTGTCCCTCAGGAAGTGATACATGCTTGGAAACAATGATTGATATATCGTTATTTGTTCTTAACAAACAGAATTCACAGGTTCATGTTGCAAGGGAAAAATGGGACTGACTACTCTCATTATCCCTAATGACATTATGCTTCCTCTCACAACCAGGAACCCAGTAAGAATGTTCCCAAACCTGCAGTAGAGACTGCTATATGCTCACTTTGGAATCCTCATGCTGCTGGATCATCAAGAAAAAATGTTATCATATGGATTGCTCAACCATATCTTTCATGGGGAAGTTATACAATGTTATATAATGAATGCAGAGAGGTTAACTCAGAATTCACAGAATCATATTTTGGTGCTTCTGTGCCTGGTGATCACAGAGATGAGTAGGTCGCAGCAAACTTGCCCAATAATGGAAGGTCTGATGGGATAATGTTCTGGATCACACCAACATGAAAATATTATAGATTATCTGAAGCACTGCTGGCTGAGGGTGAGGAAAATATCAGTTGAACAATGGAAGAGAGGGATGATGAATCTCAATTGCAGCCTCAGGAGTCCCTTCAGTGGTGGGTACCATGGGTTGTCCCACTAACCCTCATGACAGTTTTTAGAGATTATTCTTCAGAGACTATTTCTAGCCACCAGCTGGAAGAGTGAGGGACAAAATGAACTTTCTGAAGGCATGATTAGAACTAAGCATGTAAGAGGTAGCAGACAATTGTGATGCTCTATGTCCTATGGGCCCCTGGGATGCTCCAAGTACAATGACTATGTTCCACCTATGCAGGATCCTCAGCCTCTGTTAACTTTGCTGCCTTGGGGTTTTTCTGATGCCATTTTAGCCCTCATGCAGCAAAATCTTAAAGTATGAAAATACATTGCTGTAATGAAATCTTTTAATGGAGCTTGAGAGTTGATAGATAAATTGTGCAGACTCCTATCCTAGAATGGACGATTCTGAGAGGGTTCTATGCTACCTACAGTACAACTGAAGATCAGTTCTGATTCTGATAGCCAATTCAATCATGCACACTCTATTCACTTTCATAATTTCACTCTCAGCACTTTCTCACTTCTAAATTCTGGAATCACTTCTCTAAAGAAACACTTTGCACCAAATCCTTGTCTCAGGCTCTGTTTCAAGGGAAGCTCAAACTAAGAGAGTATAAAGGCTGAGATAATTATTGTATTGCTGCTTGGTGAGTACAAAGCAAGATCACATGCCTAATTATAGCCCAGGTGTATAAATACACCCCTGCTGTATAAATTCATGGGAATCCCACATTTCAACTCTCCCTCTTAGACTATGCTTAGGTACAACTTCTGTATAGTCAACATATCCCAAATTTAAGTTTTAGGACTTCCCTGGTGGCTTAGTGGTAAAGAATCTGCCTCCAATGCCGGAGGTACAGGAGATGCAGGACTGACCCCTGGGTTGGGAGAATCCTCTGGAGATGGAAATGGCAACCCGTTCCACTATTCTTGCCTGGGAAATCCTATGGAGAGAGGAGCCTGGTGGGTTACAGTCCATGAGGTCCCAAAAGAGTCGGACACGACTTATCGACTAAAATAACAACAACAACCTTAAGTTTTAAGTAGCTCAATTTATGTAAATCATGTAACTGTGCCTGTGCTCAGTCACTTCAGTCGTGTCCGAATCTTTGCAATCTTATGGACTGTAGCCCTCCAGGCTCCTCTGTCCATGGGATTCTCCAAGCAAGAATATTGCCTAGTACAATTTAAACATTCAATGCATGCTACATGCAATGATGGTTACTATCATCATTATTATTTCATTAACTTATCTAGTGTTTATTGTGTTCAGTTTAAAATTACTGTTCTCTTCCACTGTTTCCAGTTAGTTTATTTCTCTCTTATTTCAAAGATCTTTTTAGAAAAAAGAAACTGCTATCAACGAGTTGGACTGTGAAGAAGGCTGAGTGCCGAAGAATTGATGCTTTTGAACTGTGGTATTGGAGAAGACTCTTGAGAGTCCCTTGGACTGCAAGGAGATCCAACCAGTCCATTCTGAAGGAGATCAACCCTGGGATTTCTTTGGAAGGAATGATGCTAAAGCTGAAACTCCAGTACTTTGGCCACCTCATGCGAAGAGTTGACTCATTGGAAAAGACTCTGATGCTGGGAGGGATTGGGGGCAGGAGGAGAAGGGGACGACCGAGGATGAGATGGCTGGATGGCATCATGGACTCAATGGATGTGAGTCTGAGTGAACTCTGGGAGATGGTGATGAACAGGGAGGCCTGGCGTGCTGCGATTCATGGGGTCGCAGAGAGTCGGACACGACTGAGCGACTGAACTGAACTGAACTAATGCTTAAAATTCTCACTTTTCAAGGTTATTTTTAAATTAACATAAGAATGATTAAAACAGGGTCTAACATATAGTATATTTCCTATACTGCTTATTTTACCTTCTATTGCTGTCATCTATTATGGTTACTATTACCAATAATATGATTGCTGAGGAAACATTGTTATGAACAAAGCTAGTGGAGGTGATGGAATTCCAGTTGAGCTATTTCAAATCCTAAAATATGATGCTGTGAAAGTGCTGCACTCAATATGCCAGGAAAATTGAAAACTCAGCCGCGGCCACAGGACTGGAAAAGGTCGGTTTTCACTCAATGCCAAAGAATGTTCAAACTACCACACAATTGCACTCATCTCACACTCTAGCAAAGTAATGCTCAAATTTCTCCAAACCAGGCTTCAACAGTACATGAATCATGAACTTCCAGATGTTAAAGCTGGTTTTAGAAAAGGCAGAGGAACCAGAGATCATATTGTCAACATTCACTGGATCATCAAAAAAGCAAGAGAGTTCCAAACAAACATATACTTCTGTTTTGTTGACTACAACAAAGCCCTTGACAGTGTGGATGACAACTGTGGAAAATTCTGAAAGAGATGGGATTACCAGACCACCTTAACTGTCTCCTGAAAAATCTGTATGCAGGTCAAGAAGAAACAGTTAGAACTGGACATGGAACAACAGACTGGTCCCAAATTGGGAAAGGAGTATGTCAAGGCTGTATATTGTCACCCTGCTTATTTAACTTCTATGCAGAGTACATCATGAGAAACGCTGGACTGGAAGAAACACAAGCTGGAATCAAGATTGCCAGGAGAAATATCAATAACCTCAGATATGCAGATGACACCACCCTTATGGCAGAAAGTGAAGAGGAACTAAAAAGCCTCTTGATGAAAGTGAAAGAGGAGAGTGAAAAAGTTGTCTTAAAGATCAACATCAAAACAAACAAACAAAGATCATGGCATCTGATCCCATCTTTTCATAGCAAATAGATGGGAAACAATGGAAAAAGTGAGAGACTTTGTTTTGGGGGGCTCCAAAATCACTGCAGATGGTGACTGTAGCCATGAAATTAAAAGATACTTACTCATTGGAAGAAAAGCTATGACCAACCTAGAGAGCATATTAAAAAGCAAAGACATTACTTTGCCAACAAAGGTCCATCTAGTCAAAGCTGTGGTTTTTCCATTGGTCATGTATGGATATGGGAGTTGGACTGTGAAGAAAGCTGAGAGCAAAAGAACTGATTCTTTTGAACAGTGGTGTTGGAGAAGACTCTTGAGAGTCCTTAGGACTGCAAGGAGATCAAACCAGTCAATCCTAAAGGAAATCAGTCCTGAATATTTATTGGAAGGACTGATGCTGAAACTGAAACTCAAATACTTTGGCTACCTGATGTAAAGAACTGACTCACTTGAAAAGACCCTGATACTGAGAAAGATTGAAGGCAGGAGAAGGGGATGACAGAGGAAGAGATGGTTGGATGGCATCACCGACTCCATGGACATGAGTTTGAGCAGCCTCCGGGAGCCGATGGTAGACGGGGAAGCCTGGTGTGCTGCAGTCCATGAGGTCCCAAAGAGTTGGATATGACTGAGTGACTGAACTGAACTGATGAGTACTGTGTCCATGGACTCTAACATACTAATTCAAGGACAGAGAGCTCACTTTTCTTTATGTTAAATATCATGACCCAATTAAATTTGGGAGCTTCATTTTCATTAACTTTGGCCAGCTTAATAATTCATTTTTACCAAACATGGCAAACCTGACCCAACCAACAAAGGGAAGAAGGCATTTGCAATTTGTGTGTTCTATGATGAGGGTCACCAGTAAAAAGTGCTCTTTAGGATTTATTGGCTCCACAATTGGGACTCATCCATAATATAATATAGCACGCAGAGGAAAATCATTGATTGAGTGCCAGCTCTGCACCATGTGCTGCGCTGGCATTATCTCATTATTGCCCAGAACCACCCTTCTGACTTCTCACCATTGATCCTAATTCACAGGTGAGGCACTAAGGCACACCGAGCTTGAATCACTTGCACAAGGTCATGCCTTCAGTACATGACAGAAAGAGTATCTCCCTCAAATCAAATTGATAGATGCCATTTACTATGCTTTATTCTTAACAAAGGGACCATATGCAAGTCTTAGAACAAGAAAGGCATCTGCACTCTGAACTCTGATCCAGGAAGACGCTTTAACCTCTGAGCCACCAGGGAAGCCCTGATCAAGAATAGGGACACCTAAAGTAACATTCAGACCTGGAGATGCATCAGAATTTCACTGTCTGCCGTACGTCCCAGTTAGTCACTGCTCTCACTGTCTTTCAGAATACCCTATTTTGGTCCCTAAGCCATCACATAACTTGAAATAACTGAACCGTGTAGCAAGAGCTTATAAAAAAAGAAAGAAAGAAACACTTTCAGAGATAGGTACCCTTCTTGTGATTGTAGGACTTACAAAATGCTGAACTCCAAAGGGGGAAATTCCACAAGGGTCCCTCAGCATCTGAGACTGGTGGAGGGGACATCGGGGACTAAGGTCAGTTTCTCTTTCCGCTTCTGCCTTTATCTTTTGTGACTCATCCTGGAATATGAGTCAAATAAACTCACCAAGGGTTTATTTTTACAGTTTGCTTTTGGCTTGGTTAACAGTAGATCCTTTTAGCTCACACATTAATAAAATCCTTTAGATACACACATTAATAAAAGGCCAATTTTAAGGTACATTTTGGAAAAAACATGATGTCTTGCAAAATATGACTTTGGGAGTCAAATTTGTTGTTCAGTCACTGAATTGTATCTGACTCTTGAGCCCCCATGGACTGCAGCACGCCAGGCTTCCCTGTCCTTCACCATCTCCCAGAGTTTCCTCAAATTCATGTTCATTGAGTCAGTGATGCCATCTAATCATCTCCCAATTCCCACACTGCCACTTAGTGTCTGTGTGATCTTAAACCCATTCCCTAATCTCTTTGAACCTCAACTTTGGCCTAGGTTAAAGGGGATAAAGTCCATTTTGCAAGGTAATCATGGCAGCTTAATGAAAAGAAAAAATCTCATTGGAGTTTCTGAATCTGAGTGTGAGAGAAAATGAATATTGATTCCCCTCATTTATTCCCTGTCCTCTCTCAGTTTAACCATAACTTGATGGGCTTTATTTTGGAAAAGCTGATGAACTTAGAGGCACAAAATCTGAGCTCCCTATGCACATTTCTGGCCATGCATTGTTAGCATGATACAACATGGTACAAGGCACTTGAAAGAACAAAGGAAAATTATTTCGATCTCTTAGAATCTTGGGCCACCTCTTCATCTGCTCATGCCCCACTTGTGTGGAGAATAAGAAATCATCACGCCATCTGGCATGCAACAAGAGAGCTTAGGGTCTGGCTTCCAAAGTCAACTCAGTCACTCAATTTTTTTGTGACCTTGGACAAGAGTGTGACATCGCTGAGTATTGCATAATTACTTATAAAATGGTGTTTGTAATAGTATCTATGTCAGAGACAATGGTGAGTACTAAGTGACACAGGATTAAAAGAGCAGAGTTTCGTAGATAAGTTCCTTTGTGTCATATTTTAGAGTCCACACATCAGTTCAGTTCAGCTCAGTTGCTCAGTCATGTCCGACTCTTTGTGACCCCATGAATCGCAGCACGCCAGGCCTCCCTGTCCATCACCAACTCCTGGAGTTCACCCAAACTCATGTCCATCAAGTCGGTGATGCCATCCAGCCATCTCATCTTCTGTCGTCCCCTTCTCCTCCTGCCCCCAATTCCTCCCAGCATCAGGGTCTTTTCCAATGAGTCAACTCTTCCCATGAGGAGGCCAAAGTATTGGAGTTTCATCTTTAGCATCAGTCCTTCCAAAGAACACCCAGGACTGATCTCCTTTAGGATGAATAGGTTGGATCTCCTTGCAGTCCAAGGGACTCTCAAGAGTCTTCCCCAGAACCACAGTTCAAAAGCATCAATTCTTTGGCACTCAGCTTTCTTCACAGTCCAACTCTCACATCCATACATGATCAATGGAAAAACCAAAGCCTTGACTAGATGGACCTTTGTTGGCAAAGTAATGTCTCTGCTTTTTAATATGCTATCTAGGTTGGTCATATAAGTGCTATCATATGATATTTGTGGGGGAGAGATGGATTGAGAGTTTTGAATTAGCAGATGCAAACTATAGAATAGATAAACAAAGTCACTGTATAGCATGAGGAATTATATTCAATATCCTGTGATAAAACATAACAAAAGAATATGAAAAAGGATATATATATATATATGAATGACTTTGATGTACAGGAGAAATTAATACAATATTGTAAATCAACTATATTTCATTAAAATACATTTTAAAAATAGTGCCTGAAATATGCACTTTATATGCTAATGACTGCATTGAAAATTTTGTTTTATTTAAGGAAAATTTCAGTTCTAAATTTCAGGCTTCACCGACTCTATGGACATAAGTATGAGTAAGCTCTGGGAGTTGGTGATGGACAGGGAAGCCTAGTGTGCTGCAGTCCCTGGTATTGCAAAGAGTCAGACACAGCTGAGTAACTGAACTCTTTCTTTCAGCTCTAAGCTGCTATTTACCTGTTCATTCACGTGTCGGTAAATTTACTGTTGACTTGAGCATTTATTAGAGAAACATTTCTGGAGTGACTGCTGCATGTCAGAGTTTAGAGAACGCATGACTTCTGTCCTTAAGGAGCTCACATCATGCTAAAGTGTGGGACAGACAAGCCATCAGTTGCAAGCCATTGGTAGATCCTGAAGATAGGAATGCTTACAAAGTGCAAGGAAATCACCTTCAGAGGGAGGATAAAAAGAAACATGAGCCTCTATTTCTCACTGATACCATTACCACATTGAGTGATATTTTAGAAGAGGCTGAAGATGAGCTCAAATGTCAGGTCTTTTCATGATGAAAATGGCTCCAATTTATATTTCATGATAGTTTCCAGTAAGACAATGTGCTAGGTCAACTAACAGTGTTAATTATCGGATGTTTCACTTTTCTTGGTTTCCATTGTTTCAGTGAAATCCTTATGCTATGAAGGCTATTTTGCATTTTGTCTGCGTGGGAACACTCCTAGGGTCACTTCTCTGGAAGAAGTGTCACATCTGCGGTCAGGATGAAGCACTTTGGTATCATCAGATATCATTTTGGAAGGAATCAAAAGAAAGAATAAGATGATTAACAGAGACATTTTCTCTGGGAAAATTTAGGGGGGGAATGGATAAGATTATTTTTAGAAAGGGTAAAATAATTAGAAGTACGCTTATAATGTTTTAATCATGTGTGAAGGTGTTTGTTCTTTCCTTTTGCTAACCCTGGAACAAAAGGAGCACCAGGCAGAGAGTCAGGTTTGAATCTGAGTTTCATCTTTAATAAATGATGTGCTCTTGAGCAAGTCAGAATCATTCTCAGTCTCCTCATTTGTTAAAAAAAAAAAAAGATAATTATGGAATAATTAGTGCTTAGAAAAAAACTGCAGAGTCAATGACCAATAAAGAAACTTTAGTAAATAATATCCATAATGATAATGATGATGATGATAAGTAATAATTTTAAAAATATAATCTGTCCTGCTCATTTTAAATGAAGCTTGTCAAGAAATCTCATTGCAAGCTACACTGGCATGTGATTATGAATTTGATTAAGAGATGAGGAATCTAGAATAAGTGTATGAGATAATGGCCCAAGAGAAAGGCTCACTCTGTGAGTGAGCCTTTAATACTTTGATTAGGAACAGTAGTAACTAGAGCATGTAAATACAACCATGGACCTTAGGAAGTCCTTGTGGAACTGAGAAGAGTTTCAGAAAAGCGTGGAACTTTACAAGCCAACTTGTGTCTTCCTAGAGTTTGTGAACAGGTTCCATCTACAACTGTTTTGAGCAGATGTATCTTGGGATACTTCAGACGGCCAAGGACATTTCATGGAGAGCCTCCACTGAATTAGTCGGGGTATCTGGGCTTCCCTGGTGGCTCAGATGGTAGAGAATATGTTTGCAATTCAGGAGATCCAGGTTGGATCCCTGGATTGGGAAGATCCCCTGGAAAAGGAAAGAACTACCCACTCCAGTATTCTTGCCTAGATAATTCCATAGACAGAGGAGCCTGGTGGGCTACAGTCCAGGGGATCACAAAGAGTTGGACACAACTGAGTGACTTTCACTTTTCTGGAACAATAACTCTCACCTGATATAATATAAAACTTACCCAAGAGATTCCAGTCAATATGCATCCGTGTGCAAAAATTAGATGTGGTTAAAGTAGTGTATAATAATTTTAGGATGATACCTGCTAGGTAGACCATAGAGCTGAGCTGGTTAAATAATACAAAGAAGTATGAGTTCAACATNTGAGTGAGCCTTTAATACTTTGATTAGGAACAGTAGTAACTAGAGCATGTAAATACAACCATGGACCTTAGGAAGTCCTTGTGGAACTGAGAAGAGTTTCAGAAAAGCGTGGAACTTTACAAGCCAACTTGTGTCTTCCTAGAGTTTGTGAACAGGTTCCATCTACAACTGTTTTGAGCAGATGTATCTTGGGATACTTCAGACGGCCAAGGACATTTCATGGAGAGCCTCCACTGAATTAGTCGGGGTATCTGGGCTTCCCTGGTGGCTCAGATGGTAGAGAATATGTTTGCAATTCAGGAGATCCAGGTTGGATCCCTGGATTGGGAAGATCCCCTGGAAAAGGAAAGAACTACCCACTCCAGTATTCTTGCCTAGATAATTCCATAGACAGAGGAGCCTGGTGGGCTACAGTCCAGGGGATCACAAAGAGTTGGACACAACTGAGTGACTTTCACTTTTCTGGAACAATAACTCTCACCTGATATAATATAAAACTTACCCAAGAGATTCCAGTCAATATGCATCCGTGTGCAAAAATTAGATGTGGTTAAAGTAGTGTATAATAATTTTAGGATGATACCTGCTAGGTAGACCATAGAGCTGAGCTGGTTAAATAATACAAAGAAGTATGAGTTCAACATGCTTCAAGTAAGAGGTGCAAAGTAAAGCATGATGAACAGCGGGCACTGGGAAGTGCAAGAGCTTCATCTAACAAGTAAATGAGGACAAAGTCAGAACAGTGCAAAGATTTCATTTCTGACAGCACTCAGTGGCTGAATAAACTAAACAAGAGTCAGTGCTCACCACTCGGGTTCTCCAACGACTGATAACTGTAGAGTGTTTTCATATCTGCACATTCAGCAACAAAAAGTCTAGCAACTGACAGCACTCCACCTTCCTCACAAAGGTTGAGAACTATGGATGGGAGCACAGAGAGAGCCCTCCATCACGGCTTGCTCCTGGACATCTTTGAACTATTAGCTACCTATTATGCATAACAAATGGCTCTAATATGTAGTAGCTTCAAATGGCACACATTTATTATCTCACAGTTTCTGCGGGACAGGAATCTAAGCATGGTTTAGCTACATCCTTTACTTCTGGGTCTCATCGGGTGCAATCGAGGTGTTGGCTGAGGGTGTAACCCTGTCAGAAGGCTCACCTGAGAATGAAGCTTCCAAGCTCACGCCAGGGTGGTCAGCAGCATCAACTCCTCACCAGCAGTTGGTCAACAATATCCCTCAATTCCTTGCCTCATGGTCCCCTCCATACAGCATTTTGTGACATTGTTAATCATTTCATTACAATCAGTAAGTGAGAGGGTAAGAGAGAGATTCAGCAAAGGGGAGAGAATACCAGTAAAATAGAAGTCCTTACAACCTAATAATTGTAGCACCATTTATCACTTTTGTCAGATTCTACTTGTCAGAAAAAAGTCTGTAGATCCATCCCACGCTCAGCTGAAGAAGGATGTATGTGAGTTGAATTCCCGGGGATGGGTCACTGGGAATCATCTGAGTAGGGCTCCTGTGACAGTTGATATGGGAAAGCTCAAATGGCAAGGATCCCAGTCTCCTCTCTTATCTTCTACTTCCTGCTTTTTCCTGTCCACATTATGATTCTGATTCTGACAATTTTCCTGGCCAATATCTTTCCCCTATGCCTCCTTCCCTTTTTTCATTTTTAAAATATTTTGTTTGTTTGTTTTATGGTTTTGAAAGATTCTCATATAGTGAAAAAACAATGTCAATTGGAGTTCCCAAAGTTAGTCCTAATTCTAATCTAACTATTTACACTGTGGATGAACTAAGGAAAAAGCATTTCACTTGTTAATCCTTAGTGTTTTATAGTGCTAAATGGAGCTAAAAGGTAATGTAATGTCGTGATTATTATAATTGGATTTGGAGTCAGACATTTTGCAGTCAAATGCTCTACCCCTGAGTTATACCCTTTCCCTTTGGAGTCAGACATTCTGAATCAGATATTAAGTTTCTGATTTTTTAGTATTATTTCATGGTGCCAAAAAATCTGTATCATTTGTTTCTTTTTGTAGTATAATACTGTGAGTTAGAATCTATCTCCAATTTATACACAAGGAAAATAAGACTTAAAGAAGTTAAAATCTTAGCAAAATCTTTCATTATGAAGTGTTAATGAAAGTGTGAAACAACAAGAGGTCTTACATGCCCCATGCTTGGAAGGAACAGACATTATTTTTTTCCTTTTTACGGTCCTTTGGTACACAATTGGGCATTGACTTAAATTTCCACTTACACCACAGTCTACAAGCCGGAAGCTTAACTAGTAGGAGAATATCCCAGAGAACACCTGCATCCTGATATATAGAGACACCATTCATAGCAATATTAATACCAATACTGCTACTAATGTTAATAACTTCAGCTGACCTTCATGGTGGGGCTTTCATGATGGCCTGGTGGTAAAGAATCCACCTGCCAATGTGGGAGATGCAGGTTTGATTTCTGGTGGGGTAGGTCCCCTCAAGAAGGAAATAGCAATCCACTCCGGTATTCTTGCCTAGGAAATCCTGTGGCTAGAGGAGACTGGCAGGCTACAATCCATGGGCTCACAGAGTCGGACATGACTTAGCGACTAAACAACAAAAATAACTTGTATGATACCATGATTTTAAAATTTTAGATGCAGGCATAGGCATTTGGAGAACTTATTAAAATAGCCTCTGGGCCCCATTCCCATGGTTTCTGGTTTTGTAGGTCTGGGGTGGGGCCAAAGAATCTGCTTTTCTAACGAGTTCTCAAGGGATACGATGCTGTTGATCCAGGGACCATCCTCTGAGCACCATTGATGTAGTGTCTATCTCTTAAGTGATTTAGGCAGATTTAGTCTATAACTCCTCACAAGGATCCTAGAGAAAGAGCAATTTATTATTTCCTGTTGATTGATAGAAGGAAAAACTGAGGCATGAAAAGTAACATGAGCTGTCCAAGCTGGGAAACTCAGGCTGACTGGCCCTGGGTCTGCAGGATTAACCAAAACATTTAGTGCACTTCTGACAGGCAGGTGCAGAAAAGCGTTTCAAACTCAGAAAAAGATTGGCATTTTGGGCTATTCTTATAAAGTTGGGCACTAGAAGGGAGTCCAAGTGGTTCTAATATTTGACACATGTGAGGCAGGGATAAAGCCTGGAAGGCACCAGAAGGAGGCAGCAGGGGTTATAGCATCAAGACTTTGTTTTCCAGGTGAGACTGCACTTTGTCCTGGGGAATACAGAGCATGGGAGGGCTCAGACAGGAGGAGACAGGGTGAGATTTGTGCTTTTAAACACAAGGGTCTTCCCTCGTGGCTCAGTGATAAAGAATCCACCTGTCAATGCAGGAGACATGTGTTTGATTGCTGGGTCAGGAAGATCCCCTGGAGAAAGAAATGGAAACCCACTCCAGTATTCTTGCCTCGGAAATCCCATGGACAGAGCAGAATGGCAGGCTACAGACCATGGGGTCAAAAAGAGTAGTGCATGCCTTAGTGATTAAACAACAAGAAATAATACACAGGGCTTGTGCAATGGCTTAGAGAGAGAGATTAGAAAGGCAGAGAATGGTTTGGAAGTTATTTTTGGTGGTCCTGATGAGAAGTGACGGCAATGGGCCACATTAAGTAGGAACAGAACAGGGAGATGAAGTATGAGAGACGTTCAGATCCTGAGTCAGCAGGACCTGAAGTTAAGGGGAGACCAAGGGGGTTAACCATATGGGCTTAAGGGGAGTTAAGGGGAGACCATATGGGCTTCCTTGATAGCTCAGTTGATAAGGAATCCGCCTGCAATGCAGGAGACCCGGGTTTGATTCCTGGGTTGGGAAGATCCCCTGGAGAAGGGAAAGGCTACCCACTCCAGTATTCTGGCATGGAGAATTCCATGGACTGTATAGCCCATGGGATTGCAAAGAGTTGGACATGACTGAGTGGCTTTCACTTTCAAGGGGGTTAAGGCTAATTTCCAGCTTCCTGGCTGGTAATGGTCATGTCATTCTCTTGAGGGCAGGGGGTTATTGGAGCAAACATGCTCTGTTCATGGCTAATTCTGAAGTCCCTATTGGGAGTTTTGACAACTTTCCCTTTAGAAGCAAGAACATTTTGCAACAGTGTCTGACACAAGGAGTCTAGTAGACCTGGTTTGAATCCCACTTTCAATATGTATCACTTGTATAATCTTTGGCATTTGTCCTTTCTAAGGCTCAGAACCACCCCCAACATCTTAATATTGTTAAAAGAAGTCTGTATTGGGGTTGGCACAGAAGTGTGTCAAACAGATACTGCGTCACCTCCAATGGGATGCTATTCCAGGTAGCACTGGTGCTAAAGAACCTGCCTGCATTTTTGTGGGAGACATAAACGATCTGTGTTTGAGCCCTGCATCAGGAAGATCTCCTAGAGAAGAAAATGGTTACCCACTCCAGTATTCTTGTCTGGAGAATCCTATGGATAGGGGAGCCTGGTGGGTTAAGGTCCACAGTGTAGCAAAGAGTCAGGCATGACTGAAACGAATTAGCACACCCATAAGTGGGATGCTGATGGAAGCATACAAAACCCTTGCTCTCATGGAAGTTTCTACTCTAGAGAGCAAACACAAAAGAAAATTAGGGTGTGCCTTGTAGCCACCTGCTCAGCCATAAGTCCCTGAAAACAAACAAAAAAAAAAAAAACATGGAGTTCAAGCAATTGGAAGAGCTGCTAATTGAAAGGATCTGCTCTCCAGACTCCGACTCCAGCAGTTACAATCCTCATTGGCAGTACTGTGCTGTGCTTAGTCACTCAGTCATAGCTGACTCTGCAACCCCACGGACTGTAGCCCGCCAGGCTCCTCTGTCCATGGGATTCTCCAGGCAAGAATACTGGAGTGGGTTGTCATGTCCTCCTCCAGGGGATCTTCCCAATCCAGGGATCAAACCCAGGTCTCCAACATTGCAGGGAGCTTCTTTACCATCTGAGCCACCAGGGAAGCCCAAGAATACTGGAGTGGGTAGCCTATCCCTTCTCCAGGTAATCTTCCCAATCTAGGGGTCAAACTTGGGTCTCTTGCCTTGCAGGTGAATTCTTTACCAGCTGAGTTACAAGGGAAGCTTGTAGGCAGAGAAAAGCTTTATTAATACCTGTATCCTTCTGAATCACAATATTGCCTGGTGCATCACCGGTGTTCAATGAAGGTGTGTTGAATGAAGGAAAAAAAAAAAGTGTGTTCAGCGGTTTTCACCAGTGAAAAATGCTGAATCTGGAAAGAGGTCTGTGCTGGTGGCTGGAATGGTTCATAGGATCTTATCATAGAGCTGGGATGAGTTTGTGCTGCTCTCATGCTCACTGACAAAATTGCAATGACCTATTTAGCTTCCCAGGTTAGAACAAAGAAGTTGCTCTGTAAACAACAACATTCTGTGCTTAAAATAGGAAATTTCCCCTTTAATCTATTAGCCATAGCACCTGAAAAATCACAACATCCCTGCAATTTGTGGAGCAAATGACTCTTTGGAACTGAATAATTTATTCACACATTTGCTGACAGTGCACTTTTCTGACATCCCATTATTTTCAATCCTGCATCACTTTCTGATGCAATGTGGTCAGTATTCTGCCATATCACATCAGAAATCTCCTTAATTTTGCACTCCCTAAAATTACAAGACAGGTCACCCAAGGATGTCACTTTTCCTTCCTGCACTAACTAAATTTTGAATAGTGGTAAAGGTTTATTTTTTAAGTCCTTACCAAAAAGGGCAATAGATGTGTCTTAGCAACCCACTGGTGGGCTTTCTAAGGGTGTAGAAGTCCTATCTGTGTGTGAAACCTTGGTGGATGGTGAGGACATTGCAAAAACCAGAAGCTCCCTCTCTGTCTTGAACTTGGCCTGTGCTGAGACACTGTATTTTTGCAACCAGCCCAGCACACAGGAACTATTATTATCTGCACAGAGGAGGAAACAGAGGTGTGTGGGGGGTTAAGAATGAAAGAAGAAGGACCTAGATCGTGAGAATACAGCTTTAAACACTCAGTTTTGATTTTACTGCAGGAGGAGAATTTTTACTTTTATAGCTCCATTTGGCATTTCCTCAGACTGAAGTAGTTTCCTGCTTATTTTTAGACTGTTATTTTATATTTTTTAGTGACTAGAAGGGTTGAGGATATGTAAAATAAAGAGATCTGTACTGAGCAACTGTTAGCTGTCTTGCGTGTGAAGCTGCTTCAGTCGTGTCCAACTTTTGTGACTCTATGGACTATACAGACCTCCAGGCTCCTCTCTCCATGGGATTCTTCAGGCAAGAACACCGGAGTCAGTGCCATGCCCTTCTCCAGGGGATCTTCCCCACCCAGGGGTCTAACTCGCGTCTCTTACATCTCCTGCATTGGCAGGCAGGTTCTTTAATACTAGTGCCCCCTGAGAAGCCCAAGTAACTGTCTTACACTTTAAAATTGTTTTGATTCTATACACCAGTCCTAGAAGGGAAATGACATGATGATATTTGCCCTTCTAGTTTGAGGATGAAGAAATAGAAGCTCAAAATGACTAACGATTATTCAGTGACTGGATCGAGTCCTAAAACCCTTAAGTGGCTGATACAGGACTTTGAACTCTTATGTTTGATTCTAAGCATCACTTTCTTCATATTAAAGAAAAGGTGCCCAGTGGGTGAAGAACCTCACAGCTCAAGATACTGTAACCTAGGCTGAGACAAACCAGCAAACTAATAGCCATGTTCTTAACACTATCGTGCTGCTGCTGCTGCTGCTGCTAAGTCGCATCAGTCGTGTCCGACTCTGTGCGAACCCACAGATGGCAGCCCACCAGGCTCCTCTGTCCCTGGGATTCTCTAGGCAAGAATACTGGAGTGGGATGCCATTTCCTTTTCCAATGCATGCATGCATGCTAAGTCACCTCAGTCATGTCCTACTCTGTGCGACCCTATGGACAGCAGGCCACTAGGCTCCTCCATCCACAGGATTCTCCAGGCAAGAATACTGGAGTGGGTTGCCATTTCCTTCTCCAATGCATGCATGCATGCATGCTAAGTCACCTCAGTCATGTCCGACTCTGTGCAACCCCATGAACAGCAGCCCACCAGGCTCCTCCATCCACAGGATTCTCCAGGCAAGAATACTGGAGTGAGCTGCCATTTCCTTCTCCAGCACTATCATGGCCCCTCTCCACTTACATGTATGCTTGGATTCTGCTGCGCTTTACCCAATATGCCATTAAAAACTGTGTATGTACTATTGAGTGGTTGTCCTCATTGTTACAGTGCATGAGAGGAATTCCCTTCAGATCCCACTCCTCGAAAAAAATATATTCACACCACTTCTAGGTTTTTTAATATAATTCTTGTATATTACTTTATTATTTTATTCATTAACTGTCATGCATCTTTGTTCCCGCCAGGGCTTTTCTCTAGTTGTGGTGAGGGGGCTACTTTTTGTGTCTTTGCTGTGTGTGCGGGCTTCTCACTGTGGTGGTTTCTCTTGCTGTGGAGCGTGAGCTCTAGGGCACAGGAGCTCAGTCACTGGGCCCTGGGATCTAGAGCACAGGTTCAGTAGTTGCGGTGCATGGGCTTGTTGCATCAAGGCATGTGGGATCTTCACAGCTCATGGATCAAACCTGTGTCTCCTGTATTGATAAATGGATTCTTAACCACTGAGCCACCAGGGAAGCCCCCAGGTTTTTAACTTTATTGCCTTTCCCACTTTCCTTGGTCTACTGAGAAATCCAAAACCAAGAGTGCAGCCTGCCACTAGCAAGTGTCTAGAACTTGAGGAAGAGCAATCATCTGCTAATTGTGGGAACTATCTTGGTCATCAGCTACTTTCCTATCTTAATTTGTCCTTTACGACCATTTCCTCATTAACAATACTACTACATGAACTTCTCTATGAAGAACTATGGATGGAGGATCGTGTCATTGTACAGGAGGCAGTGTTCAAGACCATCCCCAAGAAAAAGAAATTCAAAAAGGCTAAATGATTGTCTGAGGAAGGCTTACAAATAGCTTTAAAAAGAAGAGAGGCAAAAGGCAAAGGAGAAAAGGAAAGATATACCCATTTGAATGCAGAGTTCCAAAGAATAGCTGGTGGCTCAGATGGTAAAGCATCTGCATACAATGCAGGAGACCCAGGTTCGATCCCTGGGTCAGGAAGATCCTCTGGAGAGGAAATGGCAACCCTCTCCAGTACCCTTGCCTGGAAAATCCCATGGATGGAAGAGTGTTGTAGACTACAGTCCATGGAGTCGCAAAGAGTCAGACACGACTAAGCGACTTTCACTTCACTTCACTTCAAAGAATAGCAAGGAGAGATAAGAAAGCCTTCCTCAGTGATCAATGCAAACAAATAGAGGAAAACAATAGAATGGGAAAGTCTAGAGATCTTTTCAAGAAAATTAGAGATACCAATTAGAACATTTCATGCAAAGATGGGCACAATAAAGGACAGAAATGGTATGGATCTAACAGAAGCAGAAGATATTAAGAAGAGGTGGCAAGAATAAACAAAATAACTATACAAAAAACATTTTCATGACCCAGATAACCATGATGCTGTGATCACTCACCTAGAGCCAGATATCCTGAAATGCGAAGTCAATTGGATCTTAGGAATCATCACTACGAACAAAGCAAGTGGAGGTGACAGAATTCTAGTTGAGCTATTTCAAATCCTAAAAGATAATGCTGTGAAAGTGCTGCACTCAATATGTCACCACATTTGGAAGACTCAGCAGTGGCCACAGGACTGGAAAAGGTCCATTTTCATTCCAATCCCAAAGAAAGACTATATCAAAGAATGCTAAAGCTAATGCACAATTGTACTCGTCTCACATGCCTGATATCCTGTGTGCTTATGATGTGCCCTCTATGTCAGATGCTTCCTCCCTGTTTAATCCTCATAATAAACTTGGAGGTAAAGACCATCATCCCTTTTACCAGATGAAGTTGCACATTAGTGAAATCCATGCTTCCCAGGTGGCACAGTGGTAATGAAGCCACCTGTCAGTGCTATGTGAAAACCTAGAGGGACTGGATGGGGAGGGAAGTGAGAGGGGAATTCAGTATGGAAGAGGTACAGGTATTCCCATGGTCAATTCATACTGATGAATGGCCAAAAAAAAATCACAATATTGTAAAGTAATTATCCTTCAATTAAAACAAATAAACAAATAATAATAAAAGAATCCACCTGCCAGTGCAGGAGGCACAGGAGATGTGGGTTCATCTCTTGGGTCAGGATGATCCCCTGGAGGAGGAAATTGGCAACCCACTCCCAGGATTCTTGCCTGGAGAATTCCGTGGACAGAGGAGCCTTATGGACTACAGCCCACAGCGTAGCAGAGTCACGCATGACTGAGAGCCTGAGCACGCACGAGATCCAAGAATACCCAACTGGGGAAGGGACACCAACTGGAGAGGGTGGGAGCCAGGGCTCCAGCTCCAGTCTGCCTGCCCCCAGATTCTACACACTTCTGCACTAGAGGAAACTGCCTTCTGGGAGAAATAGTTTCAATTCCTAAAAGGAGCTGAGTGAGGCAAGTGACTGGTAATGAAACAGGGAGTTAGTTCACTGCCACGGAGAAGGTTCCATTCACTTTCTTGCTTTCAACCCCCTGAGATGAATGACGTGACCTGGCGATGTGTATTGTATTCTCCACCCTGCAAGACTGTTAATTTCAAAAGGCAAGGAATTTATGAGTTTTGCATGGCCTTGTTTCTTGCTACAATGTGGAGGTCTCCCTGGGGAGGCAGGCCCAGGAGCTCGCCTTTTCTGGGGGTCAGCACTCTTAGCTGAACTGGCCCCACAGAGGAATGAATAAGGCCTGGCTGAAATGGCATTGAAGGCAATTGTCACCAGCTCCCAGGAGACAAAGGGAAAATTGCTAACAGCGAGAAATGGAGCTCAAGTGGGGTTTCTCAAACGTTTCCACTGTCTGCCCTGCCAGGTGGGGCCAATTCACTTCCTCTTTCTCTATTTAACTTGTCCTGCAGCTTCAAAACAATGTACATTTCATTGCAAAGAAATTTAGAATATACAGAGACACAAAAGTACATTGAAGTTTTCATTATCTCATCCTCCCAGATGATCTGTTACCAGATCACATCCTTCTCGATCTTTTTCTATGTAAATAAAATTACAAAAGTAAAAAAAAGAAAGAAAGAAAGAAAGAAAGAAAGCCTTACTGTCTCTGTTATTTTAAGAGCAGCTATTTTTCTGTAAAAATGCATTATTAAGCATTCATTCGTGCCAATAAGTTTTCCTCTGCAGCAGAGGTTAGAGACTGGTGACTCAGATTTCCCACCTCCCTTCCACATATATCTTAGCAGGCTTAATAACTAGACAGTAGGTGGTAGATTTGATATTTTTCCATTTACTGTTCTACCTTAGAGCTAGCAACTTACACGCAACTACCCAGATGCTGTCAGCCTCTGAGCCTGAGTTTCCTGCTCTAGAGTGGAAAACATTTGACTGCTGTATGCATTTCCAATTGCTGCTGTAACAAAAGATCACAAACAGTGGCTTGAGCCAAGATTCATTTATGATCTTACAGTCCTATGAGTCAGAAGCCTGATATGGGTCTTACTGGCCCCAAATTAAGTTGTCAGCAAGACTGCACTGCTTCCAGAGACCCTAGTGGAGAATCTGTTTCCTTGCATTTTTCAGCTCCAAATGGTGGCTATATTCTTCGGCTCAAGGTCTCTTCCTCCATCTTCAGGGTCAGCAAGGTAGCATCTCTCTGATCTTTCCTCCATCACGTCCTCTCTTTCTCTGAACACAGACCACATCTCTTCATTTAAGGATTTATGTGACTTAATTGGNAAACAAAATAACTATACAAAAAACATTTTCATGACCCAGATAACCATGATGCTGTGATCACTCACCTAGAGCCAGATATCCTGAAATGCGAAGTCAATTGGATCTTAGGAATCATCACTACGAACAAAGCAAGTGGAGGTGACAGAATTCTAGTTGAGCTATTTCAAATCCTAAAAGATAATGCTGTGAAAGTGCTGCACTCAATATGTCACCACATTTGGAAGACTCAGCAGTGGCCACAGGACTGGAAAAGGTCCATTTTCATTCCAATCCCAAAGAAAGACTATATCAAAGAATGCTAAAGCTAATGCACAATTGTACTCGTCTCACATGCCTGATATCCTGTGTGCTTATGATGTGCCCTCTATGTCAGATGCTTCCTCCCTGTTTAATCCTCATAATAAACTTGGAGGTAAAGACCATCATCCCTTTTACCAGATGAAGTTGCACATTAGTGAAATCCATGCTTCCCAGGTGGCACAGTGGTAATGAAGCCACCTGTCAGTGCTATGTGAAAACCTAGAGGGACTGGATGGGGAGGGAAGTGAGAGGGGAATTCAGTATGGAAGAGGTACAGGTATTCCCATGGTCAATTCATACTGATGAATGGCCAAAAAAAAATCACAATATTGTAAAGTAATTATCCTTCAATTAAAACAAATAAACAAATAATAATAAAAGAATCCACCTGCCAGTGCAGGAGGCACAGGAGATGTGGGTTCATCTCTTGGGTCAGGATGATCCCCTGGAGGAGGAAATTGGCAACCCACTCCCAGGATTCTTGTCTGGAGAATTCCGTGGACAGAGGAGCCTTATGGACTACAGCCCACAGCGTAGCAGAGTCACGCATGACTGAGAGCCTGAGCACGCACGAGATCCAAGAATACCCAACTGGGGAAGGGACACCAACTGGAGAGGGTGGGAGCCAGGGCTCCAGCTCCAGTCTGCCTGCCCCCAGATTCTACACACTTCTGCACTAGAGGAAACTGCCTTCTGGGAGAAATAGTTTCAATTCCTAAAAGGAGCTGAGTGAGGCAAGTGACTGGTAATGAAACAGGGAGTTAGTTCACTGCCACGGAGAAGGTTCCATTCACTTTCTTGCTTTCAACCCCCTGAGATGAATGACGTGACCTGGCGATGTGTATTGTATTCTCCACCCTGCAAGACTGTTAATTTCAAAAGGCAAGGAATTTATGAGTTTTGCATGGCCTTGTTTCTTGCTACAATGTGGAGGTCTCCCTGGGGAGGCAGGCCCAGGAGCTCGCCTTTTCTGGGGGTCAGCACTCTTAGCTGAACTGGCCCCACAGAGGAATGAATAAGGCCTGGCTGAAATGGCATTGAAGGCAATTGTCACCAGCTCCCAGGAGACAAAGGGAAAATTGCTAACAGCGAGAAATGGAGCTCAAGTGGGGTTTCTCAAACGTTTCCACTGTCTGCCCTGCCAGGTGGGGCCAATTCACTTCCTCTTTCTCTATTTAACTTGTCCTGCAGCTTCAAAACAATGTACATTTCATTGCAAAGAAATTTAGAATATACAGAGACACAAAAGTACATTGAAGTTTTCATTATCTCATCCTCCCAGATGATCTGTTACCAGATCACATCCTTCTCGATCTTTTTCTATGTAAATAAAATTACAAAAGTAAAAAAAAGAAAGAAAGAAAGAAAGAAAGAAAGCCTTACTGTCTCTGTTATTTTAAGAGCAGCTATTTTTCTGTAAAAATGCATTATTAAGCATTCATTCGTGCCAATAAGTTTTCCTCTGCAGCAGAGGTTAGAGACTGGTGACTCAGATTTCCCACCTCCCTTCCACATATATCTTAGCAGGCTTAATAACTAGACAGTAGGTGGTAGATTTGATATTTTTCCATTTACTGTTCTACCTTAGAGCTAGCAACTTACACGCAACTACCCAGATGCTGTCAGCCTCTGAGCCTGAGTTTCCTGCTCTAGAGTGGAAAACATTTGACTGCTGTATGCATTTCCAATTGCTGCTGTAACAAAAGATCACAAACAGTGGCTTGAGCCAAGATTCATTTATGATCTTACAGTCCTATGAGTCAGAAGCCTGATATGGGTCTTACTGGCCCCAAATTAAGTTGTCAGCAAGACTGCACTGCTTCCAGAGACCCTAGTGGAGAATCTGTTTCCTTGCATTTTTCAGCTCCAAATGGTGGCTATATTCTTCGGCTCAAGGTCTCTTCCTCCATCTTCAGGGTCAGCAAGGTAGCATCTCTCTGATCTTTCCTCCATCACGTCCTCTCTTTCTCTGAACACAGACCACATCTCTTCATTTAAGGATTTATGTGACTTAATTGGTTCTACCTAAATGAAAATTGTTAGTGGCTCAGTTGTGTCCAACTCTTTTTGACTCGTGGACTATAGTCCACCAGGCTCCTCTGTACATGGAATTCTCCAGGCAAGAATGCGAGAGTGGGTTGCTATTCCCTTCTCCAGGGGATCTGACCAACCCAGGGATTGAATCTGGGTCTCTTGGATTCTAGGCAGATTCTTTACCATCTGAGCCACCGGGGAATCCCACAAGTTACATATACCACCTAGGACTTCATCTTTGGGTGCATTCTAAGTCACTTCAATCATGTCCAACTCTTCATAACCATATGAACTATAGTCTCCCAGGCTCCTCTGTCCATGGGATTCTCCAGGCAAAAATACTGGCATGGGTTGCCATGCTCTCCTCCAGGGGATCTTTCCAACCCAGGGATTGAACCTATGGTTTCTATGGCTCCTGTACTGCAAGCAAATTCTTTATTGCTAAGCCACTGGGGAAGGCCATCTACCTGAATAACAGGATAATTTTTCCATGTAAGGCCTTTAGCTTTAGTCACACCTGTAAAGTCACAGATTCTAGAGATCTGAACAAGGGCAACTTTGAAGCCCTTTGGTCTCTCTTCCTCAAGTGGTATACCATCTGATAGTTGGAGGGTCATCATTTAACCAGTCCCTGTTAACTTATATTTAAGTTGCTGCCAATTTTTTTGCTTTCTAAACAATTATTCAGTAAGAAATTATGTAACTATATCTTTTCTTAGCTTTAATAGTTTTCTTAAAGGAAATTAAATTTCTAAAAGCAGGATTTCTAGATTAAAACATAAGCCCACTCAGAAGGGTTTCACGCATTCAACACTCGATACATTCTTGAGCACCTACTTTGTACCAGACATTGTTCTGAGCTGTACGGATTCATTAGTGAATGAAACAGATCAAATATCCCTATCTAAGTAGAATTCCCATTCTGCAGAATCCTGATAGCTAATCACCTTTTGGCAATAAACTGTTTTTGTTTTTTTTTTTTTAACTGCCTTTTTTAATTGCTTTTCTTCAATTCTCCTCTCTTTCATAGGAATCCAGCTTTGATTCCTTTTTTTTGAAATCAGTCTTTTAAATACAGAAATATACATATATGTATATGAGTATGCGCATTTATTTATTTGGCTGCGCTGGGTCTCCGTTGCGGCAGCTGGGATCTTTGCTGCGTTGTGCGGAACCTTTCACTGCAGTCCATGGGCTCTCTAGCTACAGTTCCTCCAGCCGGTTCAGTAGCTGCAGCATGAGGCCTTAGTCTTTCTGAATCATGTGGGATCATAGTTTCCGACCAGGGATAGAACCCACATCCTCTGCATTACAAGGCGAATTTCACTGGACCATCAGGGAAGTACCCAGACACTTAACATATGGTAGCCAATCAATTAAACTAGTATGTAGAGAAAAATACATTTCTCTTACATTCAGAAATCCAAGGCTCAGGATCCAGTTTTGCTATTTTCTACGTAAACTTGGACTGGCCCCTCATTATTATAGACCCGTGTGATAAAAATAGAACACTTGGTAGTCAACTTTTAAGTCATTTTACCTACCTTATCTAAGTTAGTTCTCCTAAAACCTCTGTGAGTTAAATACTCTCAAAAATGCCAGGCTATGGATATGGAAATTGAAGCACAGAGAGGTTAAATAATCTGCCAAATGTCACACAGCTAACAAGCATTGGAAGCAGGATTTGAACAAGCTGGACTGATTCAACAGCCTATATTTATAGCTATCTTGATTCTTGTTATGGGCTTCCCTGGTGGCTCAGACAGTAAAGAATCTGTCTGCTGTAATTCTTGTTATGGGTAAAATTCTGTACACAAAGCATATGTGTGAAGCTCTAACCCCTGGCACCTTAGAATGTGACTTATTTGGATGTAAAGCTGTTGCAAATCTAATTAGTTAAGAAGAGCTCATACTGAAATTGGATGGGCCTTCATCTAATATGGGGCTTCCTTGGTGGCTCAGACAGTAAAGAATATGCCTGCAATGTAAGAGATCTGGGTTCGATCCCTGGGTCAGGAAGACTCCCTAGAGCAGAGAATGGCCATCCACTCTAGTATTCTTGCCTGGAGAATTCCATGGACAAAGGAGCCTAGTGGGCTACAGTCTATGGGCTGCAAAGAGTTGGACATGACTGAGCATCTAACATATAGTAGGTGTCTTCATAAAGAGGAGAAATTTGGACACAGAGAGAGACACACGGATGGGGAGAATGCCTTGTGAACACAGAGACAGAAATGAGGGTCATGTTTCCACAAGACAAGGAAAGCCAAAGCTTGCAAAACTGCCAGAAGCTATGAAGAGACAAGGTAGGATTCCCTTCTCCAGTTTTCAGAGGTAGCATGGCTCTGACAACGCCTTTATTTCACATTTTACCTTCCAGGATTTCTGTCGTGTTAAGCCACTCAGTTTCCGGCATTTTTTAATGTCAGCTCTAAAAGACTAATGTGGTCCTCCTCTACATTGTGGAGATACATTAATTTGCTTTTAGCTTATAGATAATGTGACTCACATCACTAACCACGTGTGTTTCTTTCTTTGATTGACAGGACATTCAGAACAGGGGGATAACTGCAGAGCCAATATTCCCATCTGGATCCCACCAGTTGCATTTTCCCTTGACTCCAATGTCCTTATTTGTAGGAAATCTTACTGTATTGCATGGAGTTCTATAACCTGCATTCAAACCACATCCCATCTGATTGTAAAGTGTATAAAGACATACTTTGAGAAGAAATTCTAGAGAAAGGCATGACTTGTTTAAAGTACAAGTCATTTGCAGCAGGTGCAAGCCTAGAACCTGATCAGGCTATACACCTAGTTCAGTTTAACTCCTTGACCAGTGTACCTTCAAACAGTGGAGGACTCACCTGAACTCTTACATCTCCTTTCCTCTGTCCCCTTCCCTGGGTCCCACAGCTTACCGGTCCAACCCAACCTTGACTCTGGTTCTTAATCTAACCTTGCCTGAGGCAGCTCCTGTCGCTTCCATAGTATAGAGACCTGAAACTCTCTCCCTTTATAACCCAGGATCCCTTCATTCTGTCCAAAGTGGTTTCTAACAACAACTGATCCCCTCAAGGAATTTCCCAATTGGCAAAGCTACGAGGGTGATGGGAAGAAAAAGCAGAATAATGAAGAGACAATATGTAAGATTCAGTCCTCTTTCTCCACCCAGCTGGGTGATCTTGGTCACAATACTTGGCCTCTCAGCACTTACGTGGATCTTTATTTGTGAAATGGATAGAGCTATCCCCACAGGAAGTTTCCATGGCTGGGAGACTGGGTCTCACCAGTTTTGGCTCACAGTAAATGACCCCCCCTTCTTAATGCCCTCACTTCTATTGTCCAGTTAATTACACAGCCTCTGCTGCTACTGTGGACCCACAAAAACAGCTCTGTGCACACAGTGAAGTCGAGTTTAGCTTTTCTCACTCTCTATCACTTTCCTCCATGGCGGCATGAATGACAGAGCTTCAGGAACAAGAAGACAAAGGCTGCCCTTGGGTAAGAGAGAGCAGAGCAGGAAGAAGAGATGATTCCTCTGCTCTCAAATCAGCTCTGTCATCATCCCAGCCTGTCTGCTTTGATGGAAGAGACTTGGGGAGTCCTGGAAGCACAAGCCTGGCTGGTGTAATGAGTTCGTCTCCTCCTAACTTGTTCTGTCTTTGCTGCTGTGAAGACAAGATGTGTAAAATCTGAATAGCCTCCACGATCAGGGCTTAGCAGTTTATCAAACAAATGCTGGCATTTCATTCAGAGCATTTTATGTCTCTCCAGAGCACTGTTACAAAAAAAGCTCAGACAGATTGTTGCAGTGGTCCGTGCTGAGACGAGTCTTTAGGCTTTGCTATCAGAGAAGTGATGTTGGGAGCTGGAGTATCCCTAGCCTGGGAGAGAGAAGATGAGGCAGCTGACATCTCCTGAGGACCTGCGTGTGTCACAGGCTGGGCACGCCTGCATCTTCCATCCTCACCATGCTTCTGTATGCTGGGTATGGTGATCTTCACTGCACAGGGGAGGAGGCTGAGCTTTCTACATGTCATTCATATAGATTCTGCATGTTCACAGCTGGGCTGAGAGTGTGCTTTGTATGACCCCTCATCAGGTAGGGAGACCACATGGATTCCTGTACTCCGCCTGTCTTATGCTCCAGCTATGTATCCTTACTATGTCACTGTAATCAACTGAAGCTGTGAGTTTAACTGTATGCTTACTCCCAGTGAATTCCCAAAGGTAGATGTGTCCCAAAGGTTGATGTTTACAGGAACAGGGTTTGATACCCAAGGCACTGATTTCCTCTACAAGAAGCTCTCCTGGCGTGCAAACAAAAGAGCATGGGTCCTAATGAGTCTGCGCAAGTCAGGTAAGACTCTGTCTGTTCAGTTTCATAACTTTAAATATTTATCTTAGCCCTGATGGCTTCTGGAGTCTCTGTGCAACTCAGTCAAGGTAAATAGAGAATAGAACAACTGTATCATCTATCACTATGCCCTTGTAAGCCAGGGATTCCCAAGTCACACCCACCTTTGGAAATTCACTGGGATTAAGCTTATAGTTAAACTTACAGCTTCAGTTGATTACAGTGACATAGTAAGGATACATAGCTGGAGCATAATGGAAATTAAAACAGGCAGAGTGCAGGAATCCATGTGGTCTCCCTACCTGAAGAGGGGGTCATACAGAGTACACTTTCAGCCCAGCAGTGAACATGCAGAGTCTATGGGCCATGGTCCTGCCCAGAGAAATCCACTACAGGGTTGGAACTCAAGGTTGTACCAAGGCCTGGTCACACGGGAACCCTTGGCCTAGCACATCTCAAATTTCAGACTTCTAGAAAGAAGACAACACAAACCACACTGTCTCCATGGTGCACATGTAGTGAGCCACAGTCATTATTCAGTTCAGTTCAGTTCAGTCGCTCAGTCGTGTCCGACTCTTTGTGACCCTATGAATCGCAGCACGCCAGACCTCCCTGTTCATCACCATCTCCCGGAGTTCACTCAGACTCACGTCCATCAAGTCTGTGATGCCATCCAGCCATCTCATCCTCTGTCGTCCCCTTCTCCTCCTGCTCCCAATCCCTCCCAGCATCAGAGTCTTTTCCAATGAGTCAACTCCTCTCATGAAGTGGCCAAAGTACTGGAGTTTCAGCTTTAGCATCATTCCTTCCCAAGAAATCCCAGGGTTGATCTCCTTCAGAATGGACTGGTTGGATCTCCTTGCAGTCCAAGGGACTCTCAAGAGTCTTCTCCAACACCACAGTTCAAAAGCATCAATTCGGTGATCAGCCTTCTTCACAGTCCAACTCTCACATCCATACATGACCACAGGAAAAACCATAGCCTTGACTAGACGGACCTTAGTCGGCAAAGTAATGTCTCTGCTTTTCAATATACTATCTAGGTTGTTCATAACTTTTCTTCCAAGAAGTAAGCGTCTTTTAATTTCATGGCTGCAGTCACCATCTGCAGTGATTTTGGAGCCCAAGAAAATAAAGTCTGACATTGTTTCCACTGTTTCCCCACCTATTTCCCATGAAGTGATGGGACTGGATGCCATGATCTTCGTTTTCTGAATGTTGAGCTTTAAGCCAACTTTTTCGCTCTCCTCTTTCACTTTCATCAAGAGGCTTTTTAGCTCCTCTTCACTTTCTGCCATAAGGGTGGTGTCATCTGCATATCTGAGGTTATTGATATTTCTCTCGGCAACAGTCATTATTAGGAAAAGTTTAACATCAGCCTAGGGAACCATATGCCAGCCCAGTGCCCAAAACAGCCAAGGGCCAACGTTGCAAGAAGGACTTTCTAAGGATAGCAGGCTCTGATCTGCTATATTAACTCTTTTCTGGACTCTAACACATCAATGAGAATGAAGGGAGAGCTTACAGGATGGCAACCCAGGACAAAAGGCATGAACCAGGAAAGTTCCAGCTAAATCAAGGAAAAGGCATCCAGAGTTCTGACTGCAAAGCTGTGCGGTGCAACACGGCCTTGCCTGAAGAGATCAATGCTAATGGTTCAACCTAACTGACACTCTCTCAGTTCAGTTCAGTTCACTTCAGTAGAGTCGCTCAGTCGTGTCTGACTCTTTGTGACCATATGAATCACAGCATGCCAGGCCTCCCTGTCCAACACCAACTCCCGGAGTTTACCCAAACTATGTGCATTGAGTTGGTTATACCATCCACCCATCTCATCCTCTGTCATCCCCTTCTCCTCCTGCTCCCAATCCCTCCCAGCATCAGGGTCTTTTCCCATGAGTCAACTCTTCCCATGAGGTGGCCAAAGTATTGGAGTTTCAGCTTCAGCATCAGCCCTTCCAATGAATATTCAGGACTGATCTCCTTTAGGATGGACTGGATAAATCTCCTTGTAGTCTCAAGAGTCCTCTCCAATACCACAGTTCAAAAGCATCAATTCTCCAGTGTTCAGCTTTCTTCACAGTCCAACTCTCACATCCATACATGACCACTGGAAAAACCATAGCCTTGACTAGAAGGACCTTTGTTGACAAAGTAATGCCTCTGCTTTTTAATATGCTGCCTGGGTTGGTCATAACTTTCCTTCCAAGGAGTAAGCATCTTTTAATTTCTTGGCTGCAATCACCATCTGCCATGATTTTGGAGCCCCCAAAAATAAAAAGTCTGCACCTGTTTCCACTTTTTCCCTATCTATTTCCCATGAAGTGATGGGATCGGATCCCATGATCTTAGTTTCCTGAATGCTGAGCTTTAAGCCACCTTTTTCACTTTCCACTTTCACTTTCATCAAGAGGCTTTTTAGTTCCTCTTCACTTTCTGCCATAAGGGTGGTGTCAGCTGCATATCTGAGGTTATTGATATTTCTCCTGGCAATCTTGATTCCATCTTGTGCTTCTTTCAGCCCAGCATTTCTCATGATGTACTCTGCATATAAGTTAAATAAGNCCTTCCAATGAATATTCAGGACTGATCTCCTTTAGGATGGACTGGATAAATCTCCTTGTAGTCTCAAGAGTCCTCTCCAATACCACAGTTCAAAAGCATCAATTCTCCAGTGTTCAGCTTTCTTCACAGTCCAACTCTCACATCCATACATGACCACTGGAAAAACCATAGCCTTGACTAGAAGGACCTTTGTTGACAAAGTAATGCCTCTGCTTTTTAATATGCTGCCTGGGTTGGTCATAACTTTCCTTCCAAGGAGTAAGCATCTTTTAATTTCTTGGCTGCAATCACCATCTGCCATGATTTTGGAGCCCCCAAAAATAAAAAGTCTGCACCTGTTTCCACTTTTTCCCTATCTATTTCCCATGAAGTGATGGGATCGGATCCCATGATCTTAGTTTCCTGAATGCTGAGCTTTAAGCCACCTTTTTCACTTTCCACTTTCACTTTCATCAAGAGGCTTTTTAGTTCCTCTTCACTTTCTGCCATAAGGGTGGTGTCAGCTGCATATCTGAGGTTATTGATATTTCTCCTGGCAATCTTGATTCCATCTTGTGCTTCTTTCAGCCCAGCATTTCTCATGATGTACTCTGCATATAAGTTAAATAAGCAGCGTGATAATATGCAGCCTTGAAGTACTCCTTTTACCACTTGGAACCAGTCTGTTGTTTCATGTCCAGTTCTAACTGCTGCTTCCTGACCTGCATATAGGTTTCTCAAGAGGCAGGTCAGGTGGACTGGGATGGGTGAATTTAACTCAGTCGTGTCGGACTCTTTGTGACCCCATGGACTGTAGCCCGCCAGGTTCCACTGTCTGTGGGATTCTCCAGCCAAGAATACTGGAGTGGGTTACCATTTCCTTCTCCAGGGGATCTTCCCAACCCAGGGATCAAACTCAGGTCTTCTGCATTTCAGGCAGATGCTTTATCCTCTGAGCCACCAGGGAAGCCCCTGAATTTAACTCAGATGACCATTATATCTACTACTGTGGGCAGGAATCCCTTAGAAGAAATGGAGTAGCCATCATGCTAAACAAAAGAGTCTGAAATGCAGTACTTTGATGCAATCTCAAAAACTGATACTCTCTAGAAAGGCAATTTTCAAAATTGCATTCTGATTCCACATGTGATGTGTGTGCCTTAGCCCCTAAGTTATGTCCAACTCTTGGTCATTTCATGATTGTAGCATGCCAGGCTCCTATTCCCATGGAATTCTCCAGGCAAAAATACTGGAGTGGGTTGTCATTCCTTCTCCAGGGGAATTCCTGAAACAGGGATCGAACCCAGGGTCTCCTGCATTACAGGCAGGCTGTTTACCATCTGAGACACCAGGGAAGTCTCGTGATATCCAAAAATTGTGTGTGTGTGTGTGAGAGAGAGAGAGAGAGAGAGAGAGATATCTAAAAGGAAATTCTTGTATCTGGAGTTTAGGCGGAAGTCAGGAATTGATTTCAGGAAAATAATGAATGAAGGCACTAGTGAAAAATAGATTCACATTGTTATATGCTTTGTATTGGGTTGTATCTCTTTGACTCTATGTATGCACATCATCACAGCTGAGCTTTCATACTGCAAACAGCTCAGCAAAGAGATTATTAATTGGAATGTCTAGCTATCTGCAACCCATTAAAACTGTTGCCTGTTAAAGGCAATATAGTTTCAAGTTCAAATGGCTTAAAATACTGAGCAGAATTCCTTTGCTGTTCATTAACACAGTTGTCAGTATCCCTGGACAGGTGGCAATACAGCGAGTTTTACCAACCACAGATGCAGCTGCCAAGCTCAGGGAAGAACCTTTCTGGGTCTCTCCTCCACCTTATACATTCTTGTCACACTTCTCAGCAATGTGTTCTGTGATTCTCTGATCTTTTGACATTGTCATTCCCTGGTAAAAGAAATTTAATCAAAATATGTACGCTGGGATTTTACTTAAGCAGAAATAATGACACTCGTAAGTTCAGGTTTCCATGTGAGCATTTTTATTAGAAATGTGCATCATCTCAAGCCCAGCCTCTCTGTGGAAGCAAGTCATCTCCAGGGGAGCCGGGCGGGCAAGTCTCTGTCTTCTTCCCCAAGCAGGGCAGCCCTGCAGGTCTGCACCTGGAACCTGGGGAGGGGAAGCAGCAGTGAGAGGATCCATCTGAATGCACACTCCATCTCAGCTGAAGCATTTTTGCCTCGTGTGTCTCTGCCAGCCCATCAGTATTTATTTTTTTGATGATTAAATAAAATTATACACACACACGTACGCGTGTGTGTGCTGTCTCTTCAGTCCTGTCTGACTCTTTGTGACCTATGGACTGTACCCCACCAGGCTCCTCTGTCCATGGGATTCTCCAGGCAAAAATATTGGGGTGGGTTGCCATGTCCTCCTCCGGGGGATCTTCCTGACTCAGGGACTGAACCCATGTCTCCTATGGCTCCTGCACACTCACATATACCATACATATACTTAGGAGATGATTATGAGCTTTTGTAAGGATCAAATATATTTTTAAATATATATATATGTAGCCCAAGGAAAATATAAATACAAATGTGGATGTGTGTGTGTATATATATATACACATATATGTACATATATACATGTATATATGTATATATATATACAGGCACACATCTCAAGACCATAGAGCTTGAAATGATGCACAGTTCTAATAAAAATGCTCACATGAAAACTTGAACTTATGAGTGTCATTATTTCTGCCTAAGTAAAATTCCTGTGTACATATTTTGATTAAATTTCTTTCCCAGTGGCACTAATGGTAAAGAACCCACTTGCCCATGCAGGTAGATGTAAGAGATGCAGGTTCAGTCCCTGGGCCAGGAAGATCCCCTGGAGGAGGGCATGGCGACCCACTCCTGTATTCTTCCTGGAGAATCCCATGGGCAGAGGAGCCTAGAGCATGGCAGTCCATTGTGTTGCAAAGAGTTGAGCATGATTGAAGCAACTTAGCACACATATGCATGTTTGCATACACACACACACACACACACACACACACATGCACATACCTAGGAGATAACTGTGGATTCAGTTTCAGATCACTATAATAAAGCAAATACTGCAATAAAGTGAACCATGTGAGCTTTTTGTTTCCTAATGCAGATAAAAGTTGTGTTTACATTATACAGTAGTCTATTAAAATGTGGATGGCATTATGTATAAAAAAATGTACACACCTTGATTAAAAAATCCTTTATTGCTAAAAAAAAAATGTTACCCAGCATCTGAGCCTTCAGGGAGTTATAATCTCCTTACAGTGGTAAACATCAACCATCACTGATCACAGATAATAACCATAGAATAACAATGAAAAAGCTTGAAATATTGTGAGAATTAGCAAAATGTGACACAGAAACATGAAGTGGGCGAAAGTTGGAAAAATGACACTGACCAACTTGCTCAACAGAGTTGCCACCAGCCTTCAGTTTGTAAACAATGCAATATCGGTCAAGCACAATAAAGTGAAGCACAATAAAACTGCGTAATGCACAATAAAACAAGGTGTGCCTGTACACACACACACCAAGACTACATATACAAGGAGTGAGTTGAATGGTACACCCATCTCTGTCTTCAAGCTCACCCCAGAATCTGTGAAAATGTGCACCTACTTTGAAAAACAAACAAACAAGCAAAAAAGTGTGTCTTTACAGATATAATTACATTAAGAATCTCAAGATGCAATCACCCTGGATTACCCAGTTGTGCCACAAACCCAACAATAAGTGTCATAAGAGAAAGACAGAGGGAGATCCAAGACAGAAAAGAAAAGCCACGTGAAGACGAGGCAAGACCTGAGTGATGGAGCCACAAGCCATGTAATGCCAGGAGCCACCAGAGGCTGCAAGATGCAAGAAGGAATTTCCCCAGAGCTTTTGGAGGAAACTTGTTCCTTGATTCTAACTTTTGGGCTCCAGAGCCACAAGAGAATAAATTCCTATTGTTTTTAAGCCACAAATTTGAGGCAATACTTTTTTTTATAGCCCAAGGAAGATACAGATACAAATATAGATGTGGATACAGATGTAGATGTACGTGTAGATATAAATATAGATATAACCTGTAACTAGTTCAGGCTTGGCACTCATTTTATATTTAGTTAATGTTCTTAACTGTTCTGCCCTCTGTCCTGACCTGTGTCCATTCCCTGAAGGGACAGTGGTTCTGAAAAGTAAGCACCCTCCTGTACCAAATATCCCTTATCTAACTTCTGATTTGCACCAAAAAACTTCCCTTCAAAATTCTCTTCTCCTTAACCTCATCTATTAAGAGCTGAATCATATCCCCCTTCATCCCAGAATTCATATCCTGAACCTATAACCCCCAGCATCTCAGAATGTGACTATATTTGGAGATGGGCCTTTAAATACATAATTAAGATACAATGAGGTCATATTGGTGGGGACCCTAATACAGTGGGGCTGGTGCCCTTGTAGGAAGGAGGGATTTGAACACAGACACACATGGGGGTATTCCCTGGTGGCTCAGGTGGTAAAGAATCTGCCTGCAATGCAGGAGGCCTGGGTTTGATCCCTGGGTTGGGAGATCCCTAGAGAAGGAAATGGCAACCCACACCACTATTCTTGCCTGGAGAATCCCATGAACAGAGGAACCTGCAGGCTACAGTTCATTGGGTCACAAAGAGTACAACAGAGTGACTCTCTCACACACACACACACACACACACACACACACACACGGGAGGGGAGAGGAGTGTAAGTAAAGACACACCAAGAAGATGACCATCTATAAGTCAAGGAGAAAGGTCTCAGAATGAACCCACCCTGCTGACACCTTGATCTTGGACTTCCAGCCTCCACAACTGATAGTAAATGTTTGTTCAAGCACCTAGTCTGTGATACTTTGTTATGCAGTCCCAGCAGACTCATATGTCATCCTTGCACAATCAACACACTTGTCGCTTTCTGAATCAGGATTTGGCGAGTGTCACTTAGGCCCCCCACCAAAGTCCCGCACTGGCTATCACATGTGGAAAGTGCTCTGAAACCTTCATCAGTGGTCCATAATGACCAAAAGATGAAGAAACTTGTGAGAAAAAAATAGTCCTCAGGGAGTTCATTGCTTGGGTTTCCTGGAATGGGATATCCTGTTACAATAATGGTCTTTGGGTCAAGCCCGTTTCATATGAAAACTCATTGAATGCTCACACGATGTCTTCAAATGAGTTGCCATTGTTTTCCCATCCTATGGGATAACCAAGAGGTCACAGAGTTTGTGCAGAGAGTTGCTGGGGATGTAAACCCAGGCCTCCTATCTCCTTAGTCTGCTATGCAAGCCTGCAGGATACTGTGAATAAGAGAGACCTCAGTGCCTTCCACCTCCTTCTTTCTCCTAAACATTTCCTGATGACTTATTTGTTGTTATTTTTCTCCTTTTAATCACCCAGGATCTGCTACTTGGAAACTGGTTTAAAAACAACAGATTTTTTTTGGCATCAACTGCTAAAAAGACATCAAATGGGAGAGAATATATTGGTAATAATGTACCCTGTGGGGAACTCTAAAGATTTGTGAAATATAATGCAATCTTTTACAATGACCTTTTCCAAGGCCCTGCAAAAAAAAAAAAAAAAAATTAATAAAGAGGAGAAAATGGGGACAGAACTCTTTTATCACATTAGATTTTTATTGACTTGGTGTCAGGGGGGCTATTGAGGGCCTCCTGTCTGGTGGGCTTGGCAAAGAATCACTGTCGAAGATTTATCATGCATCTTATGTATGTCTTTACTCTTTCCAACAGGCACCAGAAGCATAGGAGCACAGGCTGGATACCCGGTTTCATTTGTGGTTCCATGAAGAGGGACACCTCACCTAAGCATTTTCAGGTCTTTCTCTGCCTGTTTTACTTTCTCTTCCCTGAGGAGGTGGTGTGACTTACCAGGCTGATAAATTTGAGGAAAATCAAGTGGGCTCACCTACCACAGCCCAGTCTCTCTTCTTTTGTGTGGTCCTGGTTGCCCACAAAAGGTAATCCTGGCTCCTCCAAGCTCTAGCCTCTTCTGCCAAAAGCCTGTATAAAGATGCCTGGTGTGGCAGGAGGTGTTTTTTTTTTTTGTTTGTTTGTTTGTTTTGCCCTCCATCACATCTTTTTGGTCCATCTTTGGCTGCAGCCACATCTGCAGTGATTCAAGTTCATACTCAGATAGCAGAGACATCTCCTGCCCCGCCCCTGCTCCCCCCACCTCCATCCAGGGCATGTCACAAGTCTTTCCACTTCCTGACTTCTCTGGGTCTGTGAGAAGCTGCTTGACCCTCAAAATCCGGCAGTGGAAGTATCAGGGAGCTACATCCCTGGAGACACCACTCAACCAATCAGGAGAGAAGCCAAGGATGCTTACTCCCGACTCCCATCCTTCAAACTGTCATTTCTGCTTCCTGGAATTGCCTTCCAAATAATCTACCTATACTCAAGTCTCTTCATAGTCCCTCATTAGGAAACAACCCAAATGAAGACACTATTCAATGCTGTATTCTGTGAACTGAAATGTTTTTCTTTGGCATGAAGCAAAGTCCTAAAGCCTCTATCCCCAATAAAGTTTCTGTTTTACCTCTATATTAACCAAGCTTTATTTCTGAAATTTCTCAGACCTGGTGGGAGATTTATGCTCTTTTTTCAGGGGTTACACAGAGACCCCAGGCTGCAGAAATGTTGAATGCATGCAAATTACTTTGTAGTTTTCAAAATATCTTGCCTCTGTACTTAAATAATGTTAGGAAAACACACCGCAAAAGGGTTTCACAAGTTCATTCTTTATCTACGCAACCTCAGGCATGTCACAAATTCATCTGAGCAAACATTAAATAAGTAAAGGGTATCTCAGAAACAATGTTGCCTCAAAATGCACACTTTAAACTAGAAGGCAGGAATAGGAGGGTGCAAATGATTAGAGTTTGGCAGGATAAGTTGTATGACCTTTAAGCTCCCAATACGAGATACCAATTGAGCACTGGAGGGGATGGATGTACCATGCTCTGGGCCCTCCTTGGACCCACTGTGGATTTTGACTCTAACCCTTACTAGCTGGGTAATCTTGGCTAGGTGGCTTAACACCTATAGGTCCTGGTATCCACATCTGGAAAATGGGTATAAAGATACAGAAATTCTTTTCTGGAGTAAAGATGGATACAGTGAAGCAGGTAGGGCAGTCAACAAAGCCTTTGACACATAATCAACACTAGACAATTGTATCCATTATCTAGTGCTGTGTACACATCACGACAACACTTAGGGTGTCAAAACATGATACACATTTATTTTATCATATAGTTTCCAATGGTCAGGAACCTAGAGATACTTAGCTGGGTGGTTCCAGCTCAGAGTTCCCATGAAGATCCAGTTGGAAGTCAGTTAGAGCTGAAGTCATCCAAATTCTTGGCTGGGNCTTTTGTGTGGTCCTGGTTGCCCACAAAAGGTAATCCTGGCTCCTCCAAGCTCTAGCCTCTTCTGCCAAAAGCCTGTATAAAGATGCCTGGTGTGGCAGGAGGTGTTTTTTTTTTGTTTGTTTGTTTGTTTTGCCCTCCATCACATCTTTTTGGTCCATCTTTGGCTGCAGCCACATCTGCAGTGATTCAAGTTCATACTCAGATAGCAGAGACATCTCCTGCCCCGCCCCTGCTCCCCCCACCTCCATCCAGGGCATGTCACAAGTCTTTCCACTTCCTGACTTCTCTGGGTCTGTGAGAAGCTGCTTGACCCTCAAAATCCGGCAGTGGAAGTATCAGGGAGCTACATCCCTGGAGACACCACTCAACCAATCAGGAGAGAAGCCAAGGATGCTTACTCCCGACTCCCATCCTTCAAACTGTCATTTCTGCTTCCTGGAATTGCCTTCCAAATAATCTACCTATACTCAAGTCTCTTCATAGTCCCTCATTAGGAAACAACCCAAATGAAGACACTATTCAATGCTGTATTCTGTGAACTGAAATGTTTTTCTTTGGCATGAAGCAAAGTCCTAAAGCCTCTATCCCCAATAAAGTTTCTGTTTTACCTCTATATTAACCAAGCTTTATTTCTGAAATTTCTCAGACCTGGTGGGAGATTTATGCTCTTTTTTCAGGGGTTACACAGAGACCCCAGGCTGCAGAAATGTTGAATGCATGCAAATTACTTTGTAGTTTTCAAAATATCTTGCCTCTGTACTTAAATAATGTTAGGAAAACACACCGCAAAAGGGTTTCACAAGTTCATTCTTTATCTACGCAACCTCAGGCATGTCACAAATTCATCTGAGCAAACATTAAATAAGTAAAGGGTATCTCAGAAACAATGTTGCCTCAAAATGCACACTTTAAACTAGAAGGCAGGAATAGGAGGGTGCAAATGATTAGAGTTTGGCAGGATAAGTTGTATGACCTTTAAGCTCCCAATACGAGATACCAATTGAGCACTGGAGGGGATGGATGTACCATGCTCTGGGCCCTCCTTGGACCCACTGTGGATTTTGACTCTAACCCTTACTAGCTGGGTAATCTTGGCTAGGTGGCTTAACACCTATAGGTCCTGGTATCCACATCTGGAAAATGGGTATAAAGATACAGAAATTCTTTTCTGGAGTAAAGATGGATACAGTGAAGCAGGTAGGGCAGTCAACAAAGCCTTTGACACATAATCAACACTAGACAATTGTATCCATTATCTAGTGCTGTGTACACATCACGACAACACTTAGGGTGTCAAAACATGATACACATTTATTTTATCATATAGTTTCCAATGGTCAGGAACCTAGAGATACTTAGCTGGGTGGTTCCAGCTCAGAGTTCCCATGAAGATCCAGTTGGAAGTCAGTTAGAGCTGAAGTCATCCAAATTCTTGGCTGGGATTGAGGATATGATTCCAAGATGGCTGCAAAGTTTCATGCTGGCAAAGTTAGCGAAGGACCCAGTTCCTCCCTACAGGGAACTCTTTAGAGGGTAACAGAGTGTCTGAATGACATGATCGCTGGCTTCCTATTTGCATATGCACAAGTAGACCTAGTCTCTATGTCCATATCTATCTATTTTTATACCAATAGAGTTTAAGGTAAATTTTAAAGTCACTTGTCCTAACTGTAAGTGCAGGAGGAGAGAAGATCCCATGATCTTTCAAAAGGAGTATATTGGATTTGGATCAGAGGAGAGACAGCAGCAACACACACAAAGGCATGGAGCAAAGAGTGACGTATTTGAGAGACAGATGGAGAGACCACTTGCATAAAAGCAGTAGGTAGCAAAAGACCCAGGCAGGAAAGAACACAGGAAGCAGTAAAAAAATAGGAATAAAGATGAGAGGTGCGGAAGGGAACAGCAAGGTCAACAACACATGACTAGGAGCATCTGAGCCACGAAGTAACTTGACTGAAGCAGGAGTGACCGTGATGGGCTTGGACACAGTGGAGTTGGGCAGCCTGAAAGATCTTGGAGGCAGAAGACTGCCTAGCATTTCACTATTCATTTAATGTGAGCAAAATGCATGTCCTCACAGGGTAATGAGGACTAATTTACTTAAAGAGCCCCTGAGAGAACAGAGTATACTCTGCCTTCCGCACACATTGAAATTAAGATACCATGGCACTTGGAGATGACAACTCTGTGAGCTGACAGCCTATGAGATCATCCTGGGATTTGGTAATTATAGCCAAGGCTGGGCACATTTTAGGGAAGGCTTGTGGTGGCAGACACTGCCAACTTTTCTGGAATCGTGTCATCAGTATCATTGGAGGAGCCTGTATTTACACTGCTGTGTACAGAAGTTTCCACTGATTCCTCACAGCCCACTCGATGGTAACTGAATATCATTTCCTACTAACCTAGTCCCACCTCCCAATTCTTAGAGTGGGAGGCAGCATGTTAAAGGGAGCAGGACTTAAGTTACTGAGTCAGGCTGGTAGCAGCTAGTCAGCTAGCTCAAAATTCCTGTTACTTAATACATGGTTTTCATGAACTACTGCTAATTTGTTTAAAAATACATGTAATATATGGGCTTCCCAGATGATGCTAGTAAAGAATCCACCTGCCAATGCAGGAGACGCAAGATATACAGGTTTAACCCCTGGTTTGGGAAGACCCAAGGAAATGGCACTAGAGGAGGAAATGGCACTCCACTCCAGTATTCTTGCCTGGAAAATTCCATGGACAGAGGAGCCTGGTGGGCTACAGTCCATGGGTTGCAGAGTCGGTCATGACTGAGCTACTGAGCACATGCACACATATATAATATATGTATATAAATACAGATGACCACCTGGAAAGATTGTAGTGAGAATTAAATGAAATTTACATGGGAAACTTATCTAACATATAGAAAATAATAGATCCCTTCCCTTTTGCTTGCCTTCTCAATTCACATAACAGAGAATATAAACAGTGAAAGGAATCAGACTTTTTTCTCTGAGGGTGGTGACCTTTAAGCAGTAGTGACACCCTGACTGGCAGGCCTTAACCCAGAATACTATGGTCAAGTGAGGCTTTCAGAACCCAGCAATTTCAGAGGCTCTCCAGTTTCTCTGAAATGGTTTCTTTTTTACCCACTCATTGATGACCCTGGAATACATGCCCCACCCCTTGGATCTTGGTTATAATATCCTAAGCACATTAACTTATGTCTAACTCTATTTTCAAATGACAAACTTTTAATCTATCTTTGGTATTTAATCTGTGTCCTCCCTAAAGTCCAACATTATCTGGCTTTCTTCTTCCAGGTAGACAATTAAGAATCTATTCTCTGGTATAAGCTAAACAAATCATCCAGTTCAAATATTCCTTATGACATGCGAATCGAGCCCACAAGCTACTCTTGGAAAACATTGGATGAGAAAAAATGAAGCACTTATTCGTTGAAAGGACTGTTGTTGAAGCTGAAGCTCCAATACTTTGGCCACTTGATGCAAAGGGCCAACTCATTGAAAAAGACCCTGATGCTTGGAAAGATTGAAGGCAAAAGGAGAAGGGAGAGGCAGAGGGTGAGATGATTAGAAAGCATCACTGACTCAATGGACATGAATTAGAGCAAACTCCAGAAATAGTGGAGGACAGGAAAGCCTGGTGTGCTGCAGTCCATGGGGTTGCAGAGTTGGACACAACTTAATAACTGAACAATAATATCAAACTGAAGCCTCTGAAATCACTGCAGATGGTGACTGCAGCCATGAAATTGAAAGACACTTACTCCTTGGGAGAAAAGTTATGACCAAACTAGATAGCATATTCAAAAGCAGAGACATTACTTTACCGACTAAGGTCTGTCTAGTCAAGGCTATGGTTTTTCCTGTGGTCATGTATGGATGTGAGAGTTGGACTGTGAAGAAGGCTGAGCACTGAAGAATTGATGCTTTTTTTTTTTTAAATTTTTTAATTTTTTTAATTTTTACTTTATTTTACTTTACAATACAGTATTGGTTTTGCCATACATTGACGAGAATCCACCATGGGTGTATATTAGCTCCCAATCCTGAATCCCCCTCCCACATCCCACCCCATTTCCTCTCTCTGGATCATCCCCGTGTACCAGCCCCAAGCATCCTGTATCGAACATAGGCTGGTGTTTCATTCTTACATGATAGTATACATGTTTCAATGCCATTCTCCCAAATCATCCCACCCTCTCCCTCTCCCACAGAGTCCAAAAGTCCGTTCTATACATCTGTGTCTCTTTTGCTGTCTCGCATACAGGGACATCATTGCCATCTTTCTAAATTCCATATATATGTGTCAGTATACTGTATTGGTGTTTTTCTTTCTGGCTTACTTCACTCTGTATAATAG
>SJYH01002099.1:258132-280986 GCA_006408735.1 Sylvicapra grimmia | reverse complement strand
CTCTCCTCTTTCACTTTCATCAAGAGGCTTTTTAGTTCCTCTTCACTTTCTGCCATAAGGGTGGTGTCATCTGCATATCTGAGGTTATTGATATTTCTCCCAGCAATCTTGATTCCAGCTTGTGTTTCTTCCAGTCAAGCATTTCTCATGATGTACTCTATGAATCACAAATAAAAACTAAATATTATACTAGAAAGGTTTAAATGTGGTGAAGAAAAGTTAAGCATCACAGAAGAGAAGAATGGCGTGGTACAATGAAGCTGGGAGTACATTAGATAGAGTGGACTCTGAGGGGCTGACATGGAGCAGAACTTTACTTTTCCTGAAATCATTGCTCCCTGGGGAAGCTTGGTTAGTAAGCAGAATGGGAGCAGACGGAAAAGGGAGCAAAGGTGTATTTTGGCCATGAAGAATCTGGATAAACCATTTTTACCTTCACTCTTGGAAGTCCTTCCCTGATGACCAGAAAGATCCAGAGCTTCCCATTTGTTGGCTGAAATGGATACATAGGAAAAAGGGCTTATTTATAGAAAACGCTTTGGCAGGATTCTATGAAAACTAACCTTCATGATTCCATCATACTGAGTGATAATAGCCAAGGATATTGAAACCTTATACTTTGCAAGCCTTGAGTAAGGCTTTATATCTGCTCACTTTTCACTTCTATACCTATCCAGGGAGGTCAATTTGGGGCAAGTTACTCAAGCTCTCCAAGTTGCAAATTTTAGTGTGATGCAAAGATGGCAAATAATCAGTAAATAAACAAGCAAGAAACTGAAGTTAGATGTCTCTTATTCTAATACCTGTGCTATTTAATGTATGTGAGCCAGTATGACAGGCTGGAGTGTACCAAAAGTTTAATTTCATTTCTTCTAGATCCTTTTTTTTTTTTTTTTCACTTCTCCATAGACTGAGCTCTTTCTCTTCTTGGACACCAGGTGAATTGCATATGAACATTGAAATTCAGCTCAAACATCACTACCCCTGGAAGACTTGTGTGATCTCTACAGAATAAAGTTCTGTTGTCTGCACCCTCAAGTATCGTGCAGATGTGTATAACATGGCTGGAAGTGAATAGACAGGATCCTATTTACTTCTGTGTCCCCATCTTCTGTCAAGTGTCCAACAAAGATGGGCTCAATGAACTGAGTCCATGAATGATTAAGTTATGTCTAAGTTGTGCTTCCTAAGATCACCCCCTACTCTTCCTGTGACTGTACTCATTACTCTCCTTTTCTCAATAAATCTTTGGAGGACATCTATGGCTGGTTAAATACTGTGCACCTGTGTAGTACTATCTAGAATCTTATTGTCGTGCCAATCTAAACATCTCATTCTCTATTGCACCCTTCTCCTCCTATCCTCAATGTTTTCCAGCATAAGGGTCTTTTCCAATGAGTCAGCTCTTCACATCAGGTGGCCAAAGTATTGAAGCTTCAGCTTCAGCATCAGTCCTTCCAGTGAATATTCAGGGTTGATTTCCCTTAGGAGCTACAGAGAATGAGATGGTTGAATGGCATCACTGAATCAATGGATGCGAGTTTGAGCAAACTCCAGGAGAGAGTGGACAGGGAAGCCTAGTGTCCTGCAGTCCATGGAGACTCAAAGAGTTGAACATTACTTAGCAATTGAACAACAACAGCAAGTCTAAACATATAGAAACTAAAATTAATGTGTGTATCTGTGTGCCGGAGGCCCTCGCAGTGTGTTTTTATTCTTTCTTTTACTTTTTCTTCTTTGAGTGCATGTGTTTGAGGCTTTATCCATCCCTTTATGTTAAAAAATATACCAGCTTTTATCCCATGTTGTTTTTCTGATTGAAAAATCTGTATTTGAAGATCAAGCCTCTCCCTCTGCTCCAAAGAACAAACGTGGTGACTTTTTGTGTTGTTGTTGGCTTTGGAATGTAGGCTTCTCCCTCATCTCCTGACAAATCTCCAGTTTTGTTTCCTTTCTTTAGTGGATGAGGTGAGAGATTCCTGTAGATGGTCCCCATGGAGATCTGGAGAAGGCCAGCCTCCACAAAGAGATTCAGAACTCTTTGTGTTTATGCGAGACAGCAAAAGAGACACAGATGTATAGAACAGTCTTTTGGACTCTGTGGGAGAGGGAGAGGGTGGGATGATTTGGGAGAANAAAAATATACCAGCTTTTATCCCATGTTGTTTTTCTGATTGAAAAATCTGTATTTGAAGATCAAGCCTCTCCCTCTGCTCCAAAGAACAAACGTGGTGACTTTTTGTGTTGTTGTTGGCTTTGGAATGTAGGCTTCTCCCTCATCTCCTGACAAATCTCCAGTTTTGTTTCCTTTCTTTAGTGGATGAGGTGAGAGATTCCTGTAGATGGTCCCCATGGAGATCTGGAGAAGGCCAGCCTCCACAAAGAGATTCAGAACTCTTTGTGTTTATGCGAGACAGCAAAAGAGACACAGATGTATAGAACAGTCTTTTGGACTCTGTGGGAGAGGGAGAGGGTGGGATGATTTGGGAGAATGGCATTGAAACATGTATAATATCATATAAGAAATGAATCGCCAGTCTAGGTTTGATGCAGGATACAGGATGCTTGGGGCTGGTGCACTGGGATGACCCAGAGGGATGGTATAGGGAGGGAGGTGGGAGGGGAGTTCAGGACTGGGAACACATGTACAACCGTGGCAGATTCATGTTGATGTATGGCAAAACCAATACAATATTGTAAAGTAAAAATAATAATAATAATAAAATAAAAATAGAAAGAAAAAAATTAGAAAAAAAACTTTAAAAAGAAACATGGCAAGGCAATTTCAGGTTTTCCACTCCTGGTTTGTGTGCTGGATATTGTGTTACGTTAAACATTGGAAGATGTATCCACCCCCGAATTCTACAACGTTTATCCCCTCAGTTGCTGAGGTTGAGGAAGGCTTGGGTAAGAAGTCCAAGGTCACCCAGAGGGCAGGGAATGGAATGGGGGTTATGTTGGGTACTTCTTAGACATCTCTTCAGATCCTCTTTTATTTCTGCCACAGCCTCAGTTCTGAACAGAAGCAGACCAGCTTCAAGGTGGCACAGACTAATGGCACCTCCATTAGATTTTGTCGTGAACATTTTCCCTTCAGTCTACAGATCTCTGTGTTCTTAAACTGTCCTGCCTGTGCAGCCTGGACGTGAGGCTGTGGCTAATCTTTAACCAAGAGGTATAGAACCAGTGCATAAATGGATCTCCCACATGGACAGTCCCAAAGTTCATTCCATGTGGCCTCTTGGATTGTGTACCTGGTCATCACGGCAGAGGTCAAATCCACGAGCAGCCTTGCACTGGCTCTCCTTCCTTTCTTCCCTCCTCTCTTCTCCTATTTTTCTTGCCTGATCCCTGGAACCACATATCCCAATAAAATCCTCACACACTTAAACTTCTGTCTTAGACTCAGCTTTTAGAGAAACCAGACTGTATCAGAATTCTGATCCAAGCTCAGAATCCATGTTCTTTCCAATATTCTGGTGGCTCTTAAGCTTGGCTCCATTTTAGATCCCTGGAGATATTTAAATCATACAGATTCTTGGACCTTTTCTCCAGACTTGGTGATTTGCATATACAGAGGAGTGCTAAAAATATACACTTTCTTTGTTTGTTTTCTGTTTCTTATTTTCTTACTCACACACTTAGTCATTGAGTCGTGCCCAACTCTTTGCACCCCATAGACTGTAGTCTACCAGGCTCTTCTGTCCATGGGATTTTTCAGGCAAGAATATTGGAGTGGGTTTCCATTTCCTTCTTCAGGGAATCTTCCCAATGTAGGGATCAAATTCGTGTCTCCTGTGTCTTCTGCATTGCAGGCAGATTCTTTACCTGCTAAGCCATTAATTTTCCCATAAACATCAGAGGTGATTCTTATGGAGAGTCAAGGCTCCTCACTTAGTCTCTCGTGTAGCAAACTGATCTGATTTTTAGTTTGCTTATTTATCAATTAAGGATTGAAATAATTCATCAAGTTATTATAAGAATGGCCTAAGGTAATATATTCAAAAATTCTATGTAAACTCTAAATTGATATATGTATGCAAGGATTGGGGCTTCCCTGGTGGCTCAGTGTAAAGAATCTTCCTGCAATGTGGGAAATGAAGATTCAGTCTCTGGGTTGGGAAGATCCACTGGAGAAGGAAATGACAACCCACTCTAGTAGTCTTGCCTGGGAAATCCCATGGACAGAGAAGCCTGGGGGACTGCAATCACTGGGGTCACAAAGAGTCAGACAGGACAGAGAGACTGAACCACAGCAATAGTGTAAGGATTAGACAAGAGTTGAGAGTCCATTCTGAAGGAGATCAACTCTGGGATTTCTTTGGAAGGAATGATGCTAAAGCTGAAACTCCAGTACTTTGGCCACCTCATGCGAAGAGTTGACTCATTGGAAAAGACTCTGATGCTGGGAGGGATTGGGGGCAGGAGGAGAAGGGGACGACCGAGGACGAGATGGCTGGATGGCATCACGGACTCGATGGACGTGAGTCTGAGTGAACTCTGGGAGTTGGTGATGAACAGGGAGGCCTGGCGTGCTGCAATTCATGGGGTCGCAAAGAGTCGGACACGACTGAGCGACTGAACTGAACTGAACTGAGAGCCTGTGAAACAGGTATTCCATCTGGCCAACTGAGTAATTTTATTCTTCCATAAAATTCTGAAAAATCCAACTGACATTCTTCCAGCACCATGTTGCTTAATGTGGGGCAGAAGCAGACATTGCATTTCCACCACTTCTTTAGTGGCTTTGAGATGAAGATGTGCCACACTTCGCCATTTGATTACTGTGCAATCTCACAGGGTGAAATGATTGGAAATCTGTACCTAGAATTCACATGGACCATTCAGTGATCATCTTTAGAAATATATTTTACAATTTTCTCATATGGGTGTTCCTTAAAATGATTGCAATTTTACTGAAAGCAGAGTGATTTGGAAAGTGAAAATTATTTGTTTGGGAACCTTGGCAGTGCAATGATTGTGTATTAGGAAATGGCAGGTCTGCAGTCTGTAGAGAATATTTGCTTCAAACGTGTCCTTCTAGGCACTGCAACTTTAAGTCAATACTCAGGTTGTTTTTCCTTTCCTTTCTTAATATACAAATTCTAACAACTTTAGTGCTTTGATTCAGAAACAATACTTGTAGATTTCTTTAGTCGATAAAAATGTAGAATTTAAACAAGGCAGTTTGATTTAATATGATTTAATTTGATAAGCATTTACTGAACCACTTTCATCCACAAAGATCTGAGATGAAATAGCTGGAAGAATCACTACTACAGCATCACATGAAAACAACAGTATCAAATCTAGTTGCCTGCAAACACATCACCTAATTTAAGCTGGACAACAGCCTTGAGAGTTAAACAATCCAAGTGTTATGTACACACATTGTAGAGAGTGAAAAATTGATGTGTAGTGTAGACAGAATTAAAACTGACAGATCAAGCATGAGATCTCAAAAGCTGAACTAGGCATTGAAAATGTTTATTTACTTCAACCAACCTGCCGTCTAGTTATTTTTACTGTTTCCAATTTTGTTGAAGAGAAAATGGAGTCTCGGTGAGTGTAAAGGATCAGTCCAAGATCTTGCAACTGGAAGCTCCCAGACTTTCTCATTCCAGCTGTAGGTGATTGTTTGTGCCAATGGAAGTCAACAGAATGATGAATCAAATTCGAAACTAAAAGGCTATCAACTCTAGTATTCTGGCCTGGAGAATTCCACGGACCACCATCCACGGGATTGCAAAGAGTCAGACACTACTGAGTAACTTTCACTTCACCTCACTTCCTCAGCAACTGAGCTCACCCCAATGTTACTTAGAAACTGAGCTGCTTCAAAAACAATAGCAGTTAGACTCCTGCCCCAGTGTTAGTCTCTCCCCCTGTGATGAAGTGATTGTGGGTTCTCAGGTTCTCATTGTACCATTTGGCATATTAAAACCATGCTCATTTACATCCCTGGAATCTGGCAGGGGTTCATTCATCACTCAATATCAATTCCTTCCTTTTCTAAACAGCACAGAATCATTTTTATAAGAAAATATTCTATAATTCATAGCACTTGGAAGGAGGTATCATCCTTTGCAGAACAATTTGCCTCTGTCTACTCTATAAGGACAGAGAGATGATATGAAGGTCAAAAGACCTCATGTCTGATGTTTGTGGCTGAACCACTCAGCCTCTGTGAGCTCCAGTTTCCTTGCAGAACAGTGAAGATGCAGGACATTAAGCTGATCCCTCAAAAATGTTGCTTTTCCTCTCAGAGCTACAATTCCCACCCGGCAAAATGTAGGTGGGAACATTGACTGAACCAGATCATGAAAATATTGCCCCAAGATAAAAGGGGAAAGAGTGCTGCTAGAGAAAGTGGAGGGAGTAGAGAAAAGGAGATGTGTGTGCATGAGTTGTCGCTCAGTTGTGTCCAACTTTTTGTAATCCCTGGACTGTAGCCTACCAGGCACCTGTCCATGAGATTTTTCAGGCAAGAATACTGGAGTAGGCTGCTGTTTCCTACTCCAGGGGATCTTCTTGACCCAGGAATCAAACGCGCCTCTCTTGTTTCTCCTGCATTGGCAAGAGGATTCTTTTATCACTACACCACCTGGGAAGCCCTGGGAAGGAGATGGGGACACTCAAAAATTCATGCCAGGTTACTTCTTAGTTTGCCCCAGCTGTCTCCTGCACACCAATCTGTCTGATTACGTACAGGCTCCAGAGCTGAGACTGTAACTGTGTCCCAGGAGTCAGGGTGAAAGGAGTATGTGATATTCCACCTCAGTAATGATACTGTATTAATTTGCTGGGCCTGTAATAACAAGTTATCATAAACTGGATGGTTTAAATTATAAAAGCTTATTTTCTCACAGTTCTTCAGGCTAGAACTGTGAGATCAAGGAGCCTTGAAGCCTTGTTCTTCTGAAGTCTCTCTGTTTGGCTTATAGATGACTGTCTTTCCCCTGTGTTGTTATATTGTCTTCCCTCTGTGTGTGTCTGTGTTCAACTCTCTTCTTACAAGATCAGCCATATTGGATTGGAGCCCACCCTAATGTCTCCATTATCTCTTTTTTTTTTTTTTTAATTTTTACTTTATTTTACTTTACAATACTGTATTGGTTTTGCCATACATTGACATGAATCCACCATGGGTGTATATGAAATCCCAATCATGAATCCCCCTCCCACATCCCATCCCATTTCCTCTCTCTGGATCATCCCCGTGTACCAGCCCCGAGCATCCTGTATCCTATATTGAACATAGGCTGGTGCTTCATTCTTACAACTTCTGAATACTGATCCATTATCTCTTTAAAGACTTTATTTTCAAATCCAGTCACATTCTGAGGTGCTGAGGTTAGAACCTCATTATCTGATTTGGGGGCCAGGTACACAATTCAGCCTGGAGCACATGCTTCTCTGTGTGACCTTGGAGGATTAACTTGCTATATCTTCATTTCCACATCTGGAAATGATAATATTCATCCTCAGATTAAAGGTGTATCAGAAGATCAAAAATCACATATTTGAAGTACAAGTAGTGACTTCTTTCTATTACTCAGGGTAGACTAACCTGAACAATGTGTAGGTTCAGTGGCTTAATATATTAAAATTTTATTTGTCACTCATTTTTCAGGTTAGCAGGTTCCCCTTCTTCAGTGACTGTGGGAATGGAGACTTCTCCCACGTCTTGCGAGAACTCCACCTCAACAAGCAGCCTCCAAAATTGACTCAGAAACCCAGAGTGCAGGACCGCACTGCAAAGCATTCCTCATGGCATCTTGCCTGCTATTGGCCCCAACTGGTCACGTGACCCACACTGGAGGAAAGGGTCTGGTAAGGCAATCCCTTGGCTGAGAGTCCCCTTCCCAGTGACAGTTCTGCATCGTGGGAAAGAAGAACAGACCCTTGGTAAAGTGGGTTGTTATCTGCATTAGTCAGGGCCAGCCTAGGCAGTGACAGATGGGACAAAGTGGGCCTTGTGCAGAATGTTAATAAAGGAACAAGTTACAAAGGAACGGGCAGGTTTTGAGGAGAGTGCAAGGTCATGGGCAGTGGAAAGGGGAATTGTCACTCCCAGGCTTATAGTTGCCAGAGGAGGAAGAAGATCCCAGGATCTAGAGGGAGGAGAAGTGCGTGGAGGGGTCTGCCTGCCAGGAATAGCAGTGCTCGGCCCAGATACTCAGCCATGAGAAAGAAGCTGAGTGAAAAACCCTCAACCTAGTCCTTGACTCTATCCAGACTTGAACCTCACTGCCTGTTGACTGGGCTGCCCAGAAGGTGCAACACAAAGAGGCTCATGGATGTATTCCATTCAATGTGGCCTCAGGGTCCTGGGCAGATTAAACAAATGTAGACAGAAAGTGGAGTGGGGAATAGAAGAGATAGAGCACAGCACAAATGGCTATATTCTTCAGTATAAAATGAAATTACAATGAAAGCTGGAGTTCTTCTGAGGTGGCTCCATTACTATCTTCTATCGCCTATCACTGGCTCAAAGTGAAAGTCACTCAATCATATCCAACTCTTTGTGACCCCTGGACTATACAGTCCATGGAATTCTCCAGGCCAGAATACTGGAGTGGGTAGCCTTTCCTTTCTCCAGAGGATCTTCCCAACCCAGGGATCAAACCCAGGTCTCCTGCATTGTAGGTGGATTCTTTACTAACTGAGCTATCAGGGAAGCCCCCATCACTGACTCGATAGACATGAATTTGAGCAAACTCTAGGAGACAGTGAAGGACAGAGAAGCCTGGCATGTTGCAGTCTATGGAACTGCATGGGGTCTCAAAATCCATGGGATTGCAAAGAGTTGGACAAGACTGAGTGACTGAACAACAGCAACAATTCCCTATGCTCTCTTTTCCATAAAGAATGGGCAGCAAGCAGGTGACAATAGTGTTAAAGCCCACCAGCTGTGGAACTGGGACCGAATGTGTGTTGACTGATGTATGTATTAAGGGACTCCAGGGGGTAAGGTGCTTCCACATTGCTCACACAAGATTATAAGAGAAGCATTGTTACCTCCACTCAAAAGGATCTCGAATTCTCAGTTCCCTCCCCGTCTCTCTCAGTTCCCATCTGGTCCCACCAGAACTTCAGCATCCAAAGTGCTTCCCAAGCAATGGGAACATGCAAGCCCAAACACAAGCAAGGAAAAGGAGTCCTACAAATCTGCAGATCCACAAAGATTCCCAAAGCCTGTAGCCAAAAAGGTTCAACAAAATTAATAAGATAGAAGGCATGCTTTCAAGTGGAATGGATCAGGCACACTCCTCAGACACTTGTTACATAAATCTCTTTTCACTTCACAAATATTGTTTTGAAATAAGGAAACAGAGGATGTGAGACGTTAAATCATTCTTTTTCAGGTTTCTGGATTAGTTGGTGACAGAGCCAGTGTATGGAGGCAAGGTCCTTGTCTTTTTCTCACAGGCACACATGCCTCCAGCTATGTGAGCATTGAATCACTTCCTGCTTCCAACCAAAGCCTTTTCTTTGTTCTAGGGTGTGATGTAAGGATGGACCAGCTACACAGAGGGCTTTCTCTGTCTTTATCTCTCTTTGCCTTTGTCTCTCTCTGTCTCTTTCTTCTTTTCTCTTGCCCCCATCTAATCTTACCGGATGTAATCTAGGACACAGTGAAAGCAAATGTAGGTAAAGAAGAAACAGCACAAAGGAAGCCGGTGTCATTTTCTGAAAACTCTGCAATTCATGGGGGATGTCAATCTGCATTTAAAGTCATCCCAGTTGGGCTACTCCCAGACTTGTGATGTCACTAAGTCCATCTTAAAGGCAAGGAACCTACAGGCCAGAAAACTTAAGTAACTTGTTCAAGGTCCCATTACAAGGACACATTGCAAATCTAGAGAATGAACTGAGTTTCTGGTGTCTGATTCAGCTTCTCTTTCTACTGCACAATAATAGTGTCCTCACAAGAAATAACCCCCAATGAGAAAAGAATAAAAGGGGTTCACCTATTAAAAGGCAAACATAAGGACCCCATCTAAAACTCTGCTTCCTTAAAGACAAAATTCCTTTTTTTTTTTTTCATGAAGAATTGACCTAACAAAAATGTATGTGGGCACTTTTGCTGCTATTGCAGGAAAAAGAAATTATAATAATTAAGGTGTCATGAATCAAATTTGACAAGAGTGGTGACAAGAGTTACTTTTAGCCGCAAATGAGGAACACATGTAATTAGAAGTAAAGTAAGATCGATAAAGGTTACACAAACCTCAGCTGTAGAAGAGGCTCTGTTATTTAAAAAAAGCAATTAGTAAATGAGCAAGCATATTAATAAAGTAAATACTTATTTTTAGGAAATCTTGGGATTGCTACACTTCAAAGTCAAAAGGATCAGTAGTTGAAGACGAAATAAAACTGTGGACAAACACATTCAAGGAAACAGCAGATTTCTTCTGTTCAGTTCAGTTCAGTTGCTCAGTCATGTCCAACTCTTTGCAACCCCATGAACTGCAGCAGTCCAGGCCTCCCTGTTCATCATCAACTCCCGGAGTCCACTCAAACCCATGTCTATCGAGTCGGTGATGCCATCCAAGCATCTCATCCTTTCATTGTCCCCTTGTCCTCCTGCCCTCAATCTTTCCCAGCATCAGGGTCTTTTCAAATGAGTCAGCTCTTCACATCAGGTGGCCAAAGTACTGGAGTTTCACCTTCAACATCAGTCCTTCCAATGAACACCCAGGACTGATCTCTTTTACAGTGGACTGGTTGGATCTCCTTGCAGTCCAAGGGACTCTCAAGAATCTTCTCCAACACCACAGTTCAAAAGCATCAATTCTTTAGTGTTCAGCTTTCTTTATAGTCCATCTCTCACATCCCTACATGACCACTGGAAAAACCATAGCCTTGACTAGACGGACCTTTGTTGACAAAGTAATTTCTTTGCTTTTCAATATGCTGTCTAGGTTGGTTATAACTTTCCTTCCAAGGAGTAAGTGTCTTTTAATTTCATTGCTGCAATCACCATCTGCAGTGATTTTGGAGCCCAGAAAAATAAAGTCAGCCACTAAAGTCCAGATCTAATGGTGCACAAATGGATTCAAACACAATGAAAAATGCAGTAATAATGATGATAGGATCACTAATATTCACATATTTCCTTGTGATGTGTAAACTACTTTTGCAAAAGGTAGATCCAACTCCATCTTTAATATCCCCCCTCCCTCCTTCTCTTCCTTCCTCCCGTCCTTCCTTTCATCCTTTCTTCCTTCCCTCATACTTGGCCTTCTTCCCCACTCCCCCTTTTTTACCAATCATGCTTCTTTATGCCAAACATGCTCGATGAACAAGACACAAGTGATATTTGCCTTCACAATGCTAGCATTCTAATTTAAAGAGGTGGGCTTGGCTCAGACAGACAAGGTTGTTGTTGTTGTTGTTTTTTCCAGAAATTTGATAAGTAAATGATCTGGTGAAATGATTCCCAGTAATGAGACAGGTGACATTCAGGTAAAGCATCTTTGAAGGGATCACACTGCAGCACAGAGTTGCGAAAAGGTCATGAGTGTATGTGTTTCCTAGGGCTGCTGTAGAAAAGAACCACAGACCATGATGATTTAAACAATAGGTGTTAAGTGTTTCATAGCTCTCAAGACTAGAAGCCCAAACAAAGTAGAGGAAAACAACAGAATGGGAAAGACTAGAGATCTCTTCAAGAAAATTAGAGATACCAAGGGAACATTTCATGCAAAGATGGGCTCGATAAAGGACAGAAATGGTATGGACCTAACAGAAGCAGAAGATATTAAGAAGAGGTGGCAAGAATACACGGAAGAACTGTACAAAAAAGATCTTCACGACCCAGATAATCATGATGATGTGATCACTCATCTAGAGCCAGACATCTTGGAATGTGAAGTCAAGTGGGCCTTAGAAAGCATCACTACGAACAAAGCTAGTGGAGGTGATGGAATTCCAGTTGAGCTGTTTCAAATCCTGAAAGATGATGCTGTGAAAGTGCTGCACTCAATCTGCCAGCAAATTTGGAAAACTCAGCAGTGGCCACAGGACTGGAAAAGGTCCGTTTTCATTCCAATTCCAAAGAAAGGCAATGCAAAAGAATGCTCCAATTACCGCACAATTGCACTCATCTCACATGCTAGTAAAGTAATGCTCAAAATCCTCCAAGCCAGGCTTCAGCAATACGTGAACCGTGAACTCCCTGATGTTCAAGCTGGCTTTAGAAAAGGCAGAGGAACCAGAGATCAAATTGCCAACATCCGCTGGATCATGGAAAAAGCAAGAGAGTTCCAGAAAAACATCTACTTCTGCTTTATTGACTATGCCAAAGCCTTTGACTGTGTGGATCACAATAAACTGTGGAAAATTCTGAAAGAGATGGGAATACCAGACCACCTAACCTGCCTCTTGAGAAATCTGTATGCAGGTCAGGAAGCAACAGTTAGAACTGGACATGGAACAACAGACTGGTTCCAAATAGGAAAAGGAGTACGTCAAGGCTGTATATTGTCACCCTGCTTATTTAACTTATATGCAGAGTACATCATGAGAAATGCTGGACTGGAGGAAACACAAGCTGGAATCAAGATTGCCGGGAGAAATATCAATAACCTCAGATATGCAGATGACACCACCCTTATGGCAGAAAGTGAAGAGGAGCTAAAAAGCCTCTTGATGAAAGTGAAAGAGGAGAGCGAAAAAGTTGGCTTAAAGCTCAACATTCAGAAAACGAAGATCATGGCATCTGGTCCCATCACTTCATGGGAAATAGATGGGGAAACAGTGGAAACAGTGCCAGACTTTATTTTTTTAGGCTCCAAAATCACTGCTGATGGTGACTGCAGCCATGAAATTAAAAGACGCTTACTCCTTGGAAGAAAAGTTATGTCCAACCTAGATAGCATTTTCAAAAGCAGAGACATTACTTTGCCGACTAAGGTCCGTTTAGTCAAGGCTATGGTTTTTCCTGTGGTCATGTATGGATGTGAGAGTTGGACTGTGAAGAAGGCTGATCGCCGAAGAATTGATGCTTTTGAACTGTGGTGTTGGAGAAGACTCTTGAGAGTCCCTTGGACTGCAAGGAGATCCAACCAGTCCATTTTGAAGGAGATCAGCCCTGGGATTTCTTTGGAAGGAATGATGCTAAAGCTGAAACTCCAGTACTTTGGCCACCTCATGCGAAGAGTTGACTCATTGGAAAAGACTCTGATGCTGGGAGGGATTGGGGGCAGGAGGAGAAGGGGACGACCGAGGATGAGATGGCTGGATGGCATCACTGACTCGATGGATGTGAGTCTGAGTGAACTCCGAGAGATGGTAATGAACAGAGAGGCCTGGCGTGCTGCGATTCATGGGGTCGCAAAGAGTCGGACACGACTGAGCGACTGAACTGAACTGAACTGAACTGATGATCTGAATGCTTGTGTTTCTCCAAAATTCCTTTGTTAACATCCCACATCCCAGTATGATGGTATTAGGAGGTGAGGTATTTTGAGAGGTAACTCAGTCATGAGGATAGAGCCCCATGAATGGGATTAGTGATATTATATTATAAAAGGGACCCCCAGAGAGTTCTCTTGTTCTTTTCCACCATGTGAGGTCACAGAGAGAAGTCAGACATCTGAAAGAGGGGTTTCACCAGGACCTGACCACCTTGGCACTCTGCTCTCAGACATCTTGAACTGTGAGAAATACATTTTTCTTGTAAATAAGCCACATAGGCCATTGTTGTTGTTGTTCAGTCAGTAAGTCATATCCAACTCCTTGCAATGGACTGCAGTGTGCCAGGTGTCGCTGTCCTTCACTATCTTTGGAGTTGGCTCAAACTTATGTCCATTGAGTCAGTGATGCCATCCACCCATCTCATCCTCTGTCGACTCCTTCTCCTCCTGCCCTTCTCCGTTTCTCAGTCTTCGGTATTAGTGTCTTATCCAAAGAGTCACTTTCTGCACCAGGTGGCCAAAGTATTGGAGTTTCAGCTGCAGCATCAGTCCTTCCATGGTGATTTATTATAACAGTCTGAGCTAAGACTACAGGGTTGTTTCCTTCTGAGATCTGTAAAAGAGAATCTACTCCTCCTTTTTCTTAGCTTCTGGAAGCCTCAAGTTCTCCTGGATGTGTAGATGGCCATCTTTTGTCTGTTTTTACATTATCTGTCCTTTGTATGTGTCTGTCTCTTTGTCCAAATTTCCCCTTTTTGTAAGGACATCAGTCACACTGGATTAAAGGCTTCCAACCTAATGACCTCATCTTGACTTGCTCACCTGCAAAGATCCTATTTCCAAATAAGGTCACATTCACACCTACTGGGGATTAGGACTTCAACATCCCTTGGTGAGAAATAATTTAACCTATAAGAATGGGTATTATTTACTGTTGAAATAGAAGAGATGACAAGCGCAGAAAACCTGTGTAGAGACATACAGTTCTTTCAAACGATAATCTGTACAACAATGTTCATTCAAGTGTACATGGGCTTTACAAACAGGCCTAAAAACGCCAAGGAAGATTGGCAGGTTTTAATTCAGAGATCTTGTTTCAAGGCCTCTTACTCTATGACAATGGATAAGTCTCTCTGCCACTCTGAAACTTCCTCTCACTTTGCTGGAAAGAAAATTAATGATAGTTCCCTCTTAGTGATTGAATGTGTGAATGCATATAAAAGTGCTTGTTAAACTGCTCAGTCCTATAAAATGTTAAAGACTATAACTTTTTAAAACTCTTTTTGGATAGAAATTAATTCCAAGCCTGTCAAGAAACAAGTTCGTACTAGATTGGGGATAATAGAGTTTGTTTTATACAAATTCCATTACAGAACTCAACTCTGCTGTCTACAGAGTCACCTCCTGGTTGTGTCTAGAAATCCTTGCCTCCTGAGCAGTTTGCTTTGCTGTTGTTTCATTGCTGATGTTGTTTGTAATTTGGGGTCTCAAACCTGTTAGGGATACAGCATGATAGAATGATAAGAACATGGATTCTGGGGCTGGATGGCCAGGGTTTGAATGCTGACTCTACCACTTACTCACTGCGTGACCCTGGATGAGCCATTCACCTCTCTTTCTCGCAGCACCCTTATCTCTAATAGCACCAGGAGGTGATAGTACACCCACCTCATAGAGTTGTTAGGTAAATTAAATTTGTGTTGCAAGGCACATAGAATTGTGCCTATAACAAAGCACAGACAATAACTTCATGGGTAAAGAAGAGCTGGATAGAGTTTTCATCATTATACATCTGAGGCCACTGAGACCTTGAGATGCCNATAAAAGTGCTTGTTAAACTGCTCAGTCCTATAAAATGTTAAAGACTATAACTTTTTAAAACTCTTTTTGGATAGAAATTAATTCCAAGCCTGTCAAGAAACAAGTTCGTACTAGATTGGGGATAATAGAGTTTGTTTTATACAAATTCCATTACAGAACTCAACTCTGCTGTCTACAGAGTCACCTCCTGGTTGTGTCTAGAAATCCTTGCCTCCTGAGCAGTTTGCTTTGCTGTTGTTTCATTGCTGATGTTGTTTGTAATTTGGGGTCTCAAACCTGTTAGGGATACAGCATGATAGAATGATAAGAACATGGATTCTGGGGCTGGATGGCCAGGGTTTGAATGCTGACTCTACCACTTACTCACTGCGTGACCCTGGATGAGCCATTCACCTCTCTTTCTCGCAGCACCCTTATCTCTAATAGCACCAGGAGGTGATAGTACACCCACCTCATAGAGTTGTTAGGTAAATTAAATTTGTGTTGCAAGGCACATAGAATTGTGCCTATAACAAAGCACAGACAATAACTTCATGGGTAAAGAAGAGCTGGATAGAGTTTTCATCATTATACATCTGAGGCCACTGAGACCTTGAGATGCCCTGATGTGCTCACAGCCACACACTTAGCCAGGGCAAGAACTGGATTCTCCAAAGCCAATCCTCTCAAAAGCCCGTATAGTCAAAACTATAGTTTTTCCAGTAGTCATGTACGGATGTGAGAATTGGACAAAAAGAAAGCTGAGCACTGCAAAACTGATGCTTTAGAACTGTGGTGCTGGAGAACACTCTTGAGAGCCCCTTGGGCAGCAAGGAGATCATATCAGTCAGTCTTAAGGAAATTAACCCTGGATATTCACTGGAAGGACTGATGCTGAAGCTGAAGCTCCAGTACTTTGGCCACCTGATGTGAAGAACTTACTCTGTGAAGAAAAGACCCTACTGCTGGGAGAGATTGAAGTTAGGAGAAGGGGGTGACAGAGGATGAGATGGTTGAGTGGCATCACTGACTCAATGGACATGAGTTAGAGCAAGCTCGGGGAGATGGTGAAGGACAGGGAAGAGTGGCGTGCTAAAGTCCATGGAGTCAGGAAGACTCAGACACAGCTGAGCAACTGAACAACAACGACTGGAACTGAAGTGTTCAGTAGAGGTGTTCACTAGACACAGATGGCCACTGAACACTCAAATGTGGCTGGTTTGAACTGAAATGTGCTGTTCAGTATAAAATGTCAGGTTTTGAAAATTTATTCAATCTTAATAAAAGATAATGTAAAACATCTCATGAATAACTTTTATATTTATTACATGATGAAGTAACAATTCTTTGGATATTTAAAATATATTATTAAATTATCGTCACCCATTTGCTCATGCACATAGCAGAAAATTTTGAGTCACAAATGTGTGGTTCATGTGTAGCTTGCACTGTGATTCTACTGGGCAGCCCTGTTTGGAAGGAACTACATACATTCTCCTTTCTGGATCATTGCAGGAGGTGGAAGGGAGGCTCAAGAGGGAGAGGGTATATGTAAACTTATGACTGATTCATATTGTTGTGCAACAGAAACCAACACAACAGTGTAAAGCAATTATCCTACAATTTAAAGAGGAAAAGAAATGGAACCATAAAAGAGTACAGTTTCACACACAATCCATTCATCAGTCTTCCTCTCCATTCTGCTCCCCATTCATGCTCTGTAAAGCTACTCCAGCCATGTGTCACCACTTACTTGGCCAGTAGAAGCTGTGTAATAGAAAAAGACCTCTCTACTTCATTTGTATTGTTTCTGCAGTTCTAGTAATGGACATCTTTGATTTTTCTGCACTCATGGAAACCTCATTGTGTTTAATGCTCCCCTTCCATGAAACTCTCTGCTTGTCTCTCCAATATAATCTTCCCCAACCAAAGAACTTGACCTATGCTTCTCTCATCACAGATCCTTTTTACATCATGGCTCCCATTTCTGTTACCAGTTACCCCAATATTACAGGCAACTGGAATGCAGAAGGCATTTATCCAACTACTATTTCTTGAGTGCTGAGTATGTCACAGGCATAAGTTAGCTTTTAGATTATAGCAAAAAAATTTAAGAATGTGTACACTTAGTTTCTTTTATTCTAGCCTTCTCTCTGATGAAAGATGAAATTAGATGTACATGAGGTTTACTGGGAGATGGCTCAAACATTATAAAAATGAACTTACTTACAAAACAGAAACAGAATCATAGACTTCAAAAACAATCATGGTTACCAGAGGGGAAAGATCAGGCGGAAGGATAATTGGGAGTCTGGGCTTGATATATCCACACTATTGTATATAAAATGGACTTCCGAGATGGTGCGGTGGTAAAGAATCTGTCTGCCAATGCAGGAGATGCAAGAGATGCAGGTTCAATCCTTGGGTAGGGAAGATCTCCTGGAGTAGGAAATGGCAACCTACTCCAGTATTCTTGCCTGGAAAATTCCATGGACAGAGTAGGCTACAGTTCATGGGTTCATGGAGAGTCAGACATGCCTGAACACACACACAGCATACACAAAATAAATAATCAACAAAAACCTACTGTATAACCCAGGGAACTCTACTCAATATTCTGTAATATGGGAAAAGAATCTGAAAAAGAATGGATATATGCATATGTATAACTGAATGACTTTGCTGTACACCTGAAATTAGCACAACATTGCAATACTCTGATGCCAAATTAAATTTAAAAAAATCATAGTGGGAAAAATAGTGCCTGTGAAAACTAAAGAAGGAGGGATAAGGAGTAGATAAGGAGAGTCTTAGACCAAACCTGATATCTTTGAAAGGAGAGAGGGATAGAAGAGTTGAATACAAAGAGCTTCAGACCACTCTGAAATTTGGAGAAAGTCTCAGTTAGGCCAAAGTGTCTCTAGGCCAAAGTGATCCTTTGGAAGAATTTCCCTTCAAGGAGTAGGAGTGGACCTGCTTGATAACCACCCCCTTACTCAGTCATTGGCCAGAAGAAGCCTGGGGAAATCATGACTTTGGCATTCTTGCCCCCATGTGTGTTGGGTATGAAGATGTAGCATCTTGGGCTGAAAGTATTTATGCTTCCTGCATCAATTCTGAGAAAGTGATTCTGAGCAGAGCATCTCCACATCACCCCCACACACACACCCCACCCCCCACCCCATGGTATACAGTCCACATCTTTTTTTTTAATTTTTATTTATTTACTTTTTTACCATCCTGGGTCTTTGTTCTTGCAAGGACTTTTCGCTGCGGCAATCAGGGGCCACACTCTAGCTGCGGTGCGTAGACTTCTCACTGCAGCGGCTTTCCTTGAGGCAGAGCATGGGCTCTAGGGGCAGAGGTTCAGCAGCTGTGGCACATGGCCTCAACAGTTGCAACCCCAGNGAGCATCTCCACATCCCCCCCACACACACACCCCACCCCCCACCCCATGGTATACAGTCCACATCTTTTTTTTTAATTTTTATTTATTTACTTTTTTACCATCCTGGGTCTTTGTTCTTGCAAGGACTTTTCGCTGCGGCAATCAGGGGCCACACTCTAGCTGCGGTGCGTAGACTTCTCACTGCAGCGGCTTTCCTTGAGGCAGAGCATGGGCTCTAGGGGCAGAGGTTCAGCAGCTGTGGCACATGGCCTCAACAGTTGCAACCCCAGGCTCTAGAGCGCAGGCTCAATAGTTGCCGTGCCTGGGCTTTGTTTTTCTGCTCCGTGTGGGATCTTCCCAGGCCAGGGATTGAACCCATGTCTCCTGCATTGGTAGGCAGATTCTTTGCCACTGGGCCACCAAGGAAAGCCCAGTCCACCTCTTTTTACAAGATATTTAAAATGGCCCCAACTATGGCAGGAAGATTTTATCATTGAGGTTAACCCCAGGCTTTGGAGTCATACAGACACAAATTTGAATCCCCAGCATCTCATCGGTTAGTTGTATGATCTTGAGAAAGGAATCCCATTTCTCTAAAACAGCTTGTTGACTTTTTGTTTAGTCAATCACATCACTGAGTTGTTGCATGAAATAATAAAATGCATGTAAATCATGGAGCCTAAGACATGATGTGTTTTTATTAATATTGGTAAAAAACAGTTGACATTGTTGGTGATGGGTGTCATTGTTTCATGGTGGTTGGTACTGTGAAATATCAGAATGTGAATAAATAAAATACATCAAAGAGAATGGGAACCAATTGCAAGCACAATAATAATATGGATAAGCCTAATGTTTCCCAGAAGCCCTGCTTGAAAGGGAAATATAAGCTGTTATTTAGTTCTGAATTTCCAAAAAGGAAGCATGTCTTTCCACATTGAAAATGAAGTGCTTCTTTGCACTAAAATCTACATGATATTTTTCACAAGAGAGTTTAGGGGAACAGGATCTTATTCATCTTGCATTTCCCTTAGACCAAACTAATGCATTCCCTGGAGTCTGTGCTCAGGGAGGCTGTTTAAGCTGATCTGAGAAATAGGAATGCATTTCTGTTCAAGCCTCAGTACCAACACTTTTTTGGACAGAAAAAGCAGCTTAGAAGAGTTAAGATTTTTATCTATGGTATCATGAGTTATCTTGAGGTTTTCTAGAGACTTTCTGGAAATTACTAAAGACCATAACAGAGGCAAGAGGAAGGAATGTAAAGATGCTGACTCACATAGATCTGTGTTCTCATCAAAGGCCTCTTGTTTTATTTTTCCCTTCTCTTTACAAATTGTTGGGAATATTTATGGCCTCTCTGTCAGTTTATATGTAGAATGTAAATGTTAAAAATTCCACACTGTCAGAAGTGTGTTAAAGAATTGGTCAATTATAAAAACAACAAAGGTTCATCTAGTCAAGGCTACGGTTTTTCCAGTAGTCATGTATGGATGTGAAAACTGGACTATAAAGAAATCCGAGTGCCAAAGAAGTGATGCTTTTGAACTGTGGCATTGGAGAAGACTCTTGAGAGTCCCTTGGACTGCAAGGAGATCCAACCAGTCCATCCTACAGGAAATCAGTCCTGAATCTTCATTGGAAGGTCTGATGTTGAAGCTGAAACTCTAATATTTTGGCCACCTGATGCGAAGAGCTGACTCATTTGAAAAGACGCTGATGCTGGGAAAGATTGAAGGTGGGAGGAGAAGGGGATGACAGAGGATAAGCTGGTTGAATGGCATCACCAACTCAATGGGCATGAGTTTGAGTAAACTCCAGGAATTGGTGATGGAGAGGGAGGCCTGGCATGCTGCAGTCCATGAGGTCGCAAAGAGTCAGACACAACTGAGCAACAGAACTGAACTGATCTGAACTGAAAAATATTAAAAAAAAAAGTAAAACCATAGCAAAATAGTTTGAGTTCCCTCAGAAGCAATAGATAAGGATTTGAGAACAAGAAGTATATTTAGGAGATGAAGCAGGAAATATACCTGACAGGGTATTACAGGTTGAACTGCATCCTTTCCCCACTTCAAATTCATATGTTAAGATCCTAACTCCCATGGCCACAGATAGGATTATATTTGAAAACAGGGTCTTTAAACAGGTAATTATATTTAAAAAATAAATTTAAAAAATAAAATAATAGGTACTCATAAAAAGAGGTAATTACTGTAAAATGAGGTCTTTAAGGTAGGTCCTAATCTGATATAACTGCTCTCCTTCTAAGAAAAGCAAACTGGCATATAAGAATACAGAGAAAAGGCACAAGGCAAAGACAGCTTTCTACAGGACAAAGAGGCCACAGAAGAAACCAACCCTCCAGATACCTGGATCTCCGACTTTGGTCTCCAGAAATGAGAAACACATATATCTGTTGTTTGAGCCACCCAGTGTGTGGTCCCTCGTTATGGCAGCCCTAGATGACTGATACAGAGGGTGAGGAAGTAAGACAGGGAAGGGAAGGAGGTCACTCAGGGGGCACTCGTGGGCAGGGGACCCATGAGATCCTCTGGGGATCAGTGGATTTGAGGTCCCTGGGAATCACCTCACCCCAAAGTTTGGGAAGTTCAGTGGTTCCTCCACCAGGTCCTGTTCCCTTTTTGGCCGAGGGCTGGAGGAAAGTCAGTGATACTGGATCTTAATCCTTCAGCTGCAGTAGTTAAGCTTATCTTCTTTTCCGCGATGTCTCATTATTCAGCACAAAGTCACCATGTATTCAACGCTAAATAAACAGCAAGTTTCATATGATGAACAGTGTTCTTCAAGGTAATATGATGCCATAGAGGGAGAATAGGACATGGAGGCAGATGCCCCTGGTTTTTAATTATTTAACTTACTTTTCATGGGCTTCCCTTGTGGCTCAGCAGGTAAAGAATCCATATACAATGCAGGAGACCTAGATTCAAACCTTGGGTTGGGAAGATCTCCTGCAGAGGGGAAAGGCTACCTTCTCCAGTATTCTGGCCTGGAAAATGCCATGAACTGTATGGTTCATGGGGCCACAAAGAGTTGGACATGACTGAGTGACTTTCACTTCACTTCACTTCACTCATGTGACTTAGGGCTGTAGCATGACCCCTTTGATCCTCAGTTTTCCTCTCTGTCAAAATATGCTGGCTGTAAATATGAAATGGAGGGACAAGTGGTGTAAGACACAGCATGGAGACTCCACAAATACTCTTTTTACAGCCTCCCTCCCCCCATTCACTCCAGTTGTTCAAACACAAGTCACTCTACACCCATTTCTAATTTTGAGTAAACTGAGCAGCTGCTTTCATTTTTTTTTTTTTTTCTAGGCTGATATTATCCCAATCCCTTAGTCATTTCATTTTCATAAGAATTTGTTTATAGAAATTGAAATTAGAAAGGGAATACAGGTTTTAATTCCTGATACTCAATTTTTTAGCAGTTTAAACATCCTTATCAATAAGTTCATGGCAATCCTGGGGTACGTTGCCATTTCCTTCTCCATGAAGACAAACCTGAACAAATAGAGGAGACTGTGCCATGAAAAATAACGCTTCACAAATGGGAAAAACAAACCCTTTTAGAAGAAGTCTCTCTCTCTTTTTTAATCCCTAAAGTTTTATTCTCCCATTTGTCAGACCAGTGAGCTAGCTAATGGAAAACTAAAGAAAAGAGGATTTAAATGAGAGTAATGAAATCTTCCACTTCGTTCTGCATCATCATAGTAATAATAACTGTTAGGTCCAGTCCTGCTCAGCACTCTGTCCACACAGGGGGCTTCATTTTGTTTAATTCCTGCACTATCTTCACAAAATAGTTACATTTATGCTTCTCATTTTACACATGGGAAAATTAATGCTCAGTGACAGTTACTCATCTGAAGCCACTCAGAAAGAGCCAGAAGAAAAGCATTTAACATACCACATATTTGCACATCAATTCATATAGTATTCATTAAAAATGCATATAGACCACTTGAAAGCATTTCCTTTTTAGTCTCCGTTTTTCAAAAAAGGAACCAACGACTCATATGACATCATCATTCCAAAGTAATGCCAGTCTTAAGAGCGAGTCATGTGGGTGGGTTTCTGATACAGAAATAGAAAATCTGGGGAGAATTGGACAATGATGGTCAAAAGGTACAGATTTCTAATTATAAGTATTAAGAATGTAATGTACAATATGATGGCTATAGCTCACATTGCTGTATAGTAGAGTTGAAAAATTCTG
>SJYH01002099.1:241207-257976 GCA_006408735.1 Sylvicapra grimmia | reverse complement strand
AATTCTACTAGTATATCTTGAAAATTCTCATAAAGAAGAAAAAAAAAGCATTTTTGTTTTTTGTATCTGTATGATATGATGGATATTAACCAAACTTATGTGATAATCACTTCATAGTATATATGTCAAGTCACTAGCTGTACTCCTTAAACTTATATAACACTGTATGACAATTATATCTCAACAAAACTGAGAAATAAGAAGAAAAGAAAATAAGAAAGAAAATCTGGGTCTGAGGCCAGCTTTGTTTGGGGGAAAGTATTTGACATTTCTGGCTTTAAATTCTGTGTTATGTGAAAAGGATGCTAATTACAGATGTGGACATGATTCAACACTTCGCATGGAATATCTATTTTGAACCTCACAATTCACTAAGATGATTGCAGTAAGGACTAGTAACTGCAACCTTTATGCTTTTTTCTTCTACAGATTTTGATTTCTTTAAGTCTACGGACTATTATTTTTCATTGTATAATCTTGATCCAGTCAGTCGCTGATACCTACTAGGTTCTCTATAAATGTCTGTGGGCTAAAAGACTATCCAATAAACATTTGGAAAAGAATGCCTCCCTGTCCATAGCACATGAGTTATTATAGAAGTTTAGGGTCATTTTTCTGGTTGGTTTTAATCAGTCAAATAAATGGCTGCCAGTTGCATAGGATGCCAATAAAACTATTTAAATCAAAATCACTCCTGAACTTTATTTCACATTTAATGCAGAAGGAAGGATTAGTAACATACCCATAGACAATGATGATTTGTTGATAGCAATCTATGGCAGGACCTGTCTTCATAGGGTCTCTAGATATAAAACCCTGTGATTTGAAATTCACTTCTTGCTTTGAACTGACCCCTGTATTGACCTTTAAACTCATACAGGCAACTACTTATATCATATTTCCACCTGGCTGTCTAGCAGACATTTCTAATTTAACACATCCAAAATTCAGATTCTGATCTTCCCCTTGAAACCTTCTTCTCCCTAGGTGACCTCATTTCTTAAATGACAACTCCATTCATTAAGTTGCTCAGGTCAAGAACCTGGAAATTATCCATAACTGGGCGCTCTTTGGATCAATACTGCCCACATCCAATTCATCTGTTTTTCCTTTGGGCTCTACTTTGAAAATCATCTAGAGCCTGATCATTTCTCTTGTCCTGCCTGCCTATCATTGGTGCAAGTCATCACCATATCTCTCCTGCACTGTATAAAAAGCCTTACTTGTTCCCTCTGCCTTGACCCTTGCTGGCCAATAGTTTAAATTTTTTTTTTTTTTTTTTGCCTCTCTTCTAATTTGTCTTATTTCAAAGCCTTACCCTTAATCTGCTCCCATGTCAGCAGGCTCCGTGCCATTCCTCACACACACCAGGCACACTGCTTTCTCAGGGCTTCTGTATTTACTGTTTTCCCAGACTTAGAGTTGGTCTGTGTTGTTCATGCTGACATTCTAGTGTCTAAAATAGTGTCCTGTATGTAAAAGGAACTCAGTAAACACATGCTGAGTAAATGAAGTACATATTGCATCAACTGAGTCTGAAAATGTAATTGATGGCCATTCTTTTATTTATTCATTCAAAAAAGTATTGGGGAGTTACCATGTGTCAGATATTGGAAATAAATTGTTAATATGAAGGCTAGGATCTTCTACTCTGATACTTCTTATTTTTCACAGAGATAGGCTTTAACCATACACATAAAGGAATTAGTAGATTATTAAATAAGTGGACATCCTGTGTAATATTGAGGTAGAAATAAAGAAGATGCACTGAGACAGGGAATCAGGGTTAGGGAGAGGCTCCAATACAATATTTCAGCATTGAAGCAGAAAACTTAATTAGGAGAAATAAGCAGTCATGTAAAGAGCTGGCATAGGGACTCCCCTGGTGATCCAGTGGTTAAGAATCTGCCTGCCAGCCCAGGGGACGATGTTCCATCAACAGTCTGAGAAGATCCCACAGGCTGAAGAGAAAATAAGCCTGAGCACCGCTGTGCTGAGTCTGTGCTGTAGAGCTCCTGAGACACAGCTACTGATGCCACCACACCTAGAGCCCATGCTCCACAACAAGGGGAGCCACCACAATCAGAAGCCTGTCACACCAAAGCGAAGGGTAACGCTCACTCGCCGCAACGAGAGAAAGCTCAGGCAGCAATGAAGACCCAGTGCAGCCCAAAATAAAACTAAGTAAATAAATAAATATTTTTAAAAAGAGCTGGCATAAATGTCTCAGGCAGAAGAAACAACACATGCAAAGGCCCTGAATCAGGAATTAATTTTTTAATACTCTAAGGAGTGATTGCACATGAATATGACTGACTGTAGTAAGGGAAGGAGAGAATGTTATGAGATGATGTTGAAACATAAGGTGGAGTCAAAATTGGAGTTCTCATAAACTCTGAGTTAGCATTGTGGCTCAGATAGTAAAGAATCTGCCTGCAAGGCAGGAGACCCGGATTCAATCCCTGGGTCAAGAGGATCTCCTGGAGATGAGAAGGGCAACCCACTCCAGTATTCTTGCCTGGAGATTTCCATGGATGAGAAACCTGACGGGCTACAGTCCATGGGGTCATAAAGAGTTGGACATGACTGAACAACTAACACTTTGCAGTTTAACTTTCATAAACTATGACACAGAGTTGGGCTTTATGCTAAACACAATGAGAAGGCACCTGTACAGGGAGTGACATGACTGAAATCACTTCCCTTTTTTACCGTCATTTTTCTCTGTAAGGGAATAGCATGGAAACAGACAAAGCTGAAACTATTAAGAGCAAGAATATAGGTAAGGTGATATGTTTGTTTCCCAGGGCTGCTGTAATAAAATACCACAAACTCATTGGTTTAAACAGCAAAAATGGATTGTCTCCCAGCTCTAGAGGCTAGAAGTCTGAGGTCCTGGTGTTGGGAGGATTGGCATCTTCTGGGCCCTCCGAGGAATAGTCTGTTCCAGGCCTGTCCCCTAGCTACTAGTTGTTTGTTGAACATCTTTGGCATTTCTTGGCTTATAAAAGCATCACCAGATCTCTGTCTTCATCTTCTGCACTCTCCTATATGTGTCTTTCTCCAAGTGCCCTTTTTTTAAATAAGGAAATGACCATATTGGATTAGGGCTCACCCTAATGAACTCACTGCAGCTTAATTCAGTTCAGTTCAGTTCAGTCGCTCAGTCGTGTCCGACTCTTTGCGACCCCATGAATCGCAGCACGCCAGGCCTCCCTGTTCATCACCATCTCCCGGAGTTCACTCAGACTCACATCCATCGAGTCAGTGATGCCATCCAGCCATCTCATCCTCGGTCGTCCCCTTCTCCTCCTGCCCCCAATCCCTCCCAGCATCAGAGTCTTTTCCAATGAGTCAACTCTTTGCATGAGGTGGCCAAAGTACTGGAGTTTCAGCTTTAGCATCATTCCTTCCAAAGAAATCCCAGGGCTGATCTCCTTCAAAATGGACTGGTTGGATCTCCTTGCAGTCCAAGGGACTCTCAAGAGTCTTCTCCAACACCACAGTTCAAAAGCATCAATTCTTCGGCGATCAGCCTTCTTCACAGTCCAACTCTCACATCCATACATGACCACAGGAAAAACCATAGCCTTGACTAAACGGACCTTAGTCGGCAAAGTAATGTCTCTGCTTTTGAAAATGCTATCTAGGTTGGACATAACTTTTCTTCCAAGGAGTAAGCGTCTTTTAATTTCATGGCTGCAGTCACCATCAGCAGTGATTTTGGAGCCTAAAAAAATAAAGTCTGGCACTGTTTCCACTGTTTCCCCATCTATTTCCCATGAAGTGATGGGACCAGATGCCATGATCTTCGTTTTCTGAATGTTGAGCTTTAAGCCAACTTTTTCGCTCTCCTCTTTCACTTTCATCAAGAGGCTTTTTAGCTCCTCTTCACTTTCTGCCATAAGGGTGGTGTCATCTGCATATCTGAGGTTATTGATATTTCTCCCGGCAATCTTGATTCCAGCTTGTGTTTCCTCCAGTCCAGCATTTCTCATGATGTACTCTGCATATAAGTTAAATAAGCAGGGTGACAATATACAGCCTTGACGTACTCCTTTTCCTATTTGGAACCAGTCTGTTGTTCCATGTCCAGTTCTAACTGTTGCTTCCTGACCTGCATACAGATTTCTCAAGAGGCAGGTTAGGTGGTCTGGTATTCCCATCTCTTTCAGAATTTTCCACAGTTTATTGTGATCCACACAGTCAAAGGCTTTGGCATAGTCAATAAAGCAGAAGTAGATGTTTTTCTGGAACTCTCTTGCTTTTTCCATGATCCAGCGGATGTTGGCAATTTGATCTCTGGTTCCTCTGCCTTTTCTAAAGCCAGCTTGAACATCAGGGAGTTCACGGTTCACGTATTGCTGAAGCCTGGCTTGGAGGATTTTGAGCATTACTTTACTAGCATGTGAGATGAGTGCAATTGTGCGGTAATTGGAGCATTCTTTTGCATTGCCTTTCTTTGGAATTGGAATGAAAACGGACCTTTTCCAGTCCTGTGGCCACTGTTGAGTTTTCCAAATTTGCTGGCAGATTGAGTGCAGCACTTTCACAGCATCATCTTTCAGGATTTGAAACAGCTCAACTGGAATTCCATCACCTCCACTAGCTTTGTTCGTAGTGATGCTTTCTAAGGCCCACTTGACTTCACATTCCAAGATGTCTGGCTCTAGATTAGTGATCACATCATCATGATTATCTGGGTCGTGAAGATCTTTTTTGTACAGTTCTTCCGTGTATTCTTGCCACCTCTTCTTAATATCTTCTGCTTCTGTTAGGTCCAGACCATTTCTGTCCTTTATCGAGCCCATCCTTGCATGAAATGTTCCCTTGGTATCTCTAATTTTCTTGAAGAGATCTCTAGTCTTTCCCATTCTGTTGTTTTCCTCTATTTCTTTGCATTGATCGCTGAAGAAGGCTTTCTTATCTCTTCTTGCTATTCTTTGGAACTCTGCATTCAGGTGCTTATATCTTTCCTTTTCTCCTTTGCTTTTCGCCTCTCTTCTTTTCACAGCTATTTGTAAGGCCTCCCCAGACAGCCATTTTGCTTTTTTGCATTTCTTTTCCATGGGGATGGTCTTGGTCCCTGTCTCCCGTACAATGTCACGAACCTCATTCCATAGTTCTTCAGGCACTCTATCTATCAGATCTAGGCCCTTAAATCTATTCCTTACTTCCACTGTATAATCATAAGGGATTTGATTTAGGTCATACCTGAATGGTCTAGTGGTTTTCCCTACTTTCTTCAATTTGAGTCTGAATTTGGCAATAAGGAGTTCATGATCTGAGCCACAGTCAGCTCCTGGTCTTGTTTTTGTTGACTGGATAGAGCTTCTCCATCTTTGGCTGCATAGAATATAATCAATCTGATTTCGGTGTTGACCATCTGGTGATGTCCACGTGTAGAGTCTTCTCTTGTGTTGTTGGAAGAGGGTGTTTGCTATGACCAGTGCATTTTCTTGGCAAAACTCTATTAGTCTTTGCCCTGCTTCATTCCGCATTCCAAGGCCAAATTTGCCTGTTACTCCAGGTGTTTCTTGACTTCCTACTTTAGCATTCCAGTCCCCTAGAATGAAAAGGACATCTTTTTTGGGTGTTAGTTCTAAAAGATCTTGTAGGTCTTCATAAAACCGTTCAACTTCAGCTTCTTCAGCATTACTGGTTGGGGCATAGACTTGGATAACTGTGATATTGAATGGTTTGCCTTGGAGACGAACAGAGATCATTCTGTCGTTTTTGAGATTGCATCCAAGTACTGCATTTCGGACTCTTTTGTTGACCATGATGGCTACTCCATTTCTTCTGAGGGATTCCTGCCCGCAGTAGTAGATATAATGGTCATCTGAGTTAAATTCACCCATTCCAGTCCATTTTAGTTCGCTGATTCCTAGAATGTCGACGTTCACCCTTGTCATCTCTTGTTTGACCACTTCCAATTTGCCTTGATTCATGGACCTGACATTCCAGGTTCCTATGCAATATTGCTCTTTACAGCATCGGATCTTGCTTCTATCACCAGTCACATGCACAACTGGGTATTGTTTTCGCTTTGGCTCCATCCCTTCATTCTTTCTGGACTTATTGCTCCACTGATCTCCAGTAGCATATTGGGCACCTAATGACCTGGGGAGTTCCTCTTTTGATATCCTATCATTTTGCCTGTTCATACTGTTCATGGGGTTCTCAAGGCAAGAATACTGAAGTGGCTTGCCATTCCCTTCTCCAGTGGACCACGTTCTGTCAGCCCTCTCCACCATGACCCGCCCGTCTTGGGTTGCCCTGCAGGCATGACTTGGTTTCATTGAGTTAGACAAGGCTGTGGTCCTAGTGTGATTAGATTGACTAGTTTTCTGTGAGTATGGTTTCAGTATGTCTGTCCTCTGATGCCCTCTTGCACCACCTATCATCTTACTTGGGTTTCTCTTACCTTGGGTGTGGGGTATCTCTTCACGGCTGCTTCAGCAAAGCACAGCCGCTGCTCCTTACCTTGGAGGAGGGGCCGTTCCTGACCTTCAACGTGGGATAGATCCTCTAGGCCCTCCTGCGCCTGTGCAGCCACTGATCCTTGGGCTGTTCCTCCCAGCCGCTGGCCCTGGCCTTGGGCGTGGGTGGCTCCTCCCAGCTGCCGCCTCTGGCCTCGGGCTCAGGCTCAGGGTCACCGCCCCTGGCTCCTGGCTCGAGGTGGCCCCTCCCAGCTGCCACCCCTGGCCTCGGGCTTGTGGTGGCTCTCCGGGGTCACCGCCCCTGGCCTCAAGCTCGAGGTGGCTTCTCCCGACTGCCCCTGACCTCGGATGAGGGGTGTCTCCCCCCGGCCGCCACTGGCCTCGGAAGTGGGGCAGCTCCTCCCGGCCGCTGCCCTGGCCTCAGACCACACGGGGTGTCTGCCCCCAGCCGCCACTGGCCTCGGATGCGGGGTGGCTCCACCCAGCTGCCACCCTGATCTCAGACGCCCCTGACCTCGGACACGGGGTGTCTCCTCCCGGCCACCACTGACCTCGGATGCGGGGTAGCTCCACCCAGCTGCCGCCCTGACCGCCCTGACCTCGGACGCCGGGCCGCCACTGACCTCAGCACAGGGTAGCTCCTCTCGGCCGTTCCTGCGCCGTCGCAGCCTGGCACTCTAGGCTGCTGTCCCCGACCTCGGCCGTGGGGCAGCTCCTCCCGACCGCGCGTAGTGCGCCGGCCCGGCTCTCGCAGCGGACCGCGCGTAGTGCGCCGGCCCGGCTCTCGCAGCGGACTGCGCCCGGCAGCTTAATTACCTCTGTAAAACTCTGTCTTCTTATAGGACACCTTTGGGGTTCTGAGGGTTAGGACTTAAACATAAAATTCTGTAGGGACACAAGTCAACCTATAACAGAAGGTATGATGGCTTGGATGAGTAAAGATGGAGAAATACCAATATATGTTTGGAGGATGACATTCAGGGCTTGCGGGGGTCACTTCGATGTGAGGAATGAGGAATAAGGTGGAGTTAACCCAAATCTGATATTTAATAATTGGTTTGAAAATGGTGTGATCCCTGGGAAGGAAAAGTCTAAGGTAGAAGCAGACCTGTGTATATAGATTTTAGTTTTGTTTTTTTGGGTTTCTTTGAGCAAGTGTGGTTTGAAATGACTTTGAGAGGTTTAAATAAACATATAGGCAGTTGGACACATGAGTCTAGAGATTAAAGAGGTGAACATCTTTAAAAATTTTTGAAAAAAAAGGGGTGAACATCTAAATTTGCAGTCACCAAATATGGACAGAAAGCAAAGACTCATTATTTTGATGATACCTGGGGACGGAAGATCAATAAGGAAAGTAGCCCAAGACTGGGGCTGGAAGCACTACAGAATTCATGAGTTGGAAGGTAAAAGGAGTCTGCATAGGAGACCCATAAGGAATAGCTGTTAAAGTGGGGAAAAAAAAAAAAACAGAGTTTCCTTGCTCATATTATGAGTAGCGAGAGAAGACAACTTCCTAAAGAATAGAATGATGGGCTGTGTCAAATACCACTGGGAGGTAAGAAAAGATGAGATATGGCAAAACCAATACCGTATTGTAAAGCAAAATAAAGTAAAAATAAAAATTTAAAAAATAAAAGAAAAGAAAATGCCCATCTAGGTCGATCACATGAAGGTTGCAGAGTCTCTGACATGGTGATGGGACAAAAGGCAGACTGGAGGAAACCAATTGAAAGATAAGAAAGTGAAGCTCTTTGAAGTTGTTCCATGGGGTAGAAAGCAATAAGAGAGGCAATCACTGGAAGGGAAACTGAGGTCAAGGGTGGATTTTTTTTTTTTTAATGTAATATTCTGATGGACATAATACTACAGAAGGAAAGCACAAAGATGCTAGAGAGAGTGAGTCTTTGAAGCATCTGTTACCATACCCTAATACAGACGAGGACAAGAAGGCTCTAAGATGCTAAGAATATCCTTAGAGTTCATACAACCAATAAGTGATAAAAGGCATATTTCAAACCAGGCCCTGACTTACTTGAAAACTACCACTGTGTTCTTAATAATGTGCAGTCTCTGAAGTGAGGTGATGCCTATATAATGTCATTTTTATATTTTATTTTCTGCAAGAAAATTTGTCACCCTCTATTTTTTTTATAGATTATATTTTGAGGTTTGGAAATGCCAGTATTCATAAATGTAAACAACTCTAAACAAATATACTCTGTTATATACGTTTGCTTTGGATGTTACAAGTGAAAATAAAGAAAGAGTTTGGACTCTATAAAATAAATGTTAGAACCTGGAGTGGGTTGTCATTCCCTTCTCTAGGGTATCTTTCCAACCCAGGGCTAAAACCCAGGTCTCACTCACTGCAGGCAGATTCTTTACCATCTGAGCCATCAGGGAAGCCCTAGAAACTGGACCAAACTTTAATGAAAAGAGTTAGAACCTTCAAGTGAGATCTATGTGCATCTATTTGCAGAGAGTAGGTATGAACCTCTTTCTATGAGGGGGAAAAAGAATCTTGGCATAAAAAGAAATACTTTGGAGAAGATAAATTAAAGATAATTAATGGTCACAGATTAAGAATCAGAGTTTGAAAGGAAAACTAATGTTTCCTGTTTTGTTTTGTTTTTCTTTCTCAAATTATACCCAATGTTAGTATGGCTTTGAGGAAATTCAGAATCAAGAAAAAGACAAAAATTATGTATTTTCTCTAGTTAGAAATAAATGATTAGATGACAACTGTTGATAACATTTATTAGGGACAGATTAAATTAATTTGTATTTGCATTAAAGAGTATGTACTACTTTAACCTTTGTTTTAGCTTGGATGTCATCTTTCTTGAGAAGAAAAAACACAAGTTAATTCATATTAAGTGTTTCTCCAATAACATTTTTGCATTTCAATTTAAAGAGACTCATAAGGTGAAACTCCAATATTTTGGCCACCTGATGTGAAGAGCTGACTCATTTGAAAAGACCCTGATGCTGGGAAACATTGAAGGCAAGAGAAGAAGGGGACGATAGAGGATAAGATAGTTGGAAGGCATCACCGACTCAATGGACATGAGTTTGAGTAAACTCCGAGAGGTGGTGATGGACAGGGAGGCCTGGTATGCTGCAGTCCATTGGGTTGCAAAGAGTTGGACATGACTGAGTGACTGAACTGAACTGAACTGATAAGCACAATTGTCTTTCTAATCCAGATATTTTGATTTTTCTTCTTTGTAGAATGCTCCCAAATCTTACCTAAGCTTACTAGCAACTACGTTTTCTTGAAAAAGGCTAAAAACAAATGCTAGCCCTGAGTCTGACTTCAACTTAAGTCATTTTAATAGCAAAAATTTTACAAGAGTCAATATAAACATTCTCATAAATAAATTCTTTAGAGAAATGCCTATTATTAGTTAACTTAGAAGATGGTATTTCAGGTCAGTTCAGTTGCTCAGCTGTGTCCAACTCTTTCTGACCCCATGAATCACAGCATGCCAGGCCTCCCTGTCCATCACCAACTCCCAGAGTTTACCCAAACTCATGTCCATCGAGTCAGTGATGCCATCCAGCCATCTCATCCTCTGTCGTCCCCTTCTCCTCCTGCCCCCAATCCCTCTCAGCATCAGGGTCTTTTCCAATTAGTCAACTCTTCCTATTAGGTGGCCAAAGTATTGGAGTTTCAGCTTTAGCATCAGTCCTTCCAATCAACCCCAGGACTGATCTCCTTGAGGATGGACTGGTTGGATCTCCTTGTAGTCCAAGGGACTCTCAAGAGTCTTCTCCAACACCACATTTCAAAAGTATCAATTCTTCGGTGCTCAGCTTTCTTCACCATCCAACTCTCACATCCATACATGACCACTGGAAAAATCATAGCCTTGACTAGACAGACCTTTGTTGGCAAAGTAATGTCTCTGCTTTTGAATATGCTATCTAGGTTGGTCATAAGTTTCCTTCCAAGGAGGAAGCGTCTTTTAATTTCATGGCTGCAGTCACCATCAGCAGTGATTTTGGAGCCCTCAAAAATAAAGTCTGACACTGTTTCCACTGTTTCCCCATCTATTTCCCATGAAGTGATGGGACCAGATGCCATGATCTTCATTTCCTGAATGTTGAGCTTTAAGCCAACTTTTCCACTCTCCTCTTTCACTTTCATCAAGAGGCTTTTTAGTTCCTCTTCACTTTCTGCCATAAGGGTGGTGTCATCTGCATATCTGAGGTTATTGATATTTATCCTGGCAATCTTGATTCCAGCTTGTGCTTCTTCCAGCCCAGCGTTTCTCATGATGTACTCTGCATGTAAGTTAAATAAGCAGGGTGACAATACTTGACATACTCCTTTTCCTATTTGGAACAAATCTGTTATTCCATGTCCAGTTCTAACTGTTTTTTCCTGATGTAGGTTTCTCAAGAGGCAGGTCAGGTAGTCTGGTATTCCCATCTCTTTAAGAATTTCCACTGTTTATTGTGATCCACACAGTCAAAGGATTTGGTATAGTCAATAAAGCAGAAATAGATGTTTTTCTGTAACTCTTGCTTTTTCAGTGATCCAGTGGATGTTGGCAATTTGATCTCTGGTTCCTCTGCCTTTTCTAAATCCAGCTTGACCATCTGGAAGTTCATGATTCATGTATTGCTGAAGTCTGGCTTGGAGAATTTTGAGCATTACTTACAACATCTCTAATCCAAAGGGAAGAGAATTCCTCTTTTTATAAATGTGGTTGTTCATTTTCTGGCTCTGATGGTCCTGAATAGTTCAGTGAATTCTGAACTTCAGTATCTTGCTTGCAAAATAAAGGGCGGGGGGCAGGGGGAAATGTTTACCTTAGCAGAATGTTTTTAAAATTCAAATAGATAATGGATGAAAGAGCACTTTTCATTCATCACTACCATTATATACCATGCTTCTCCATTCAATTTATTTAAAGCCAGGAGACCTTGAGTCTCTGTTCACCATGTCAAGGTCATATCTTCTGTGCATTTCTATCATGAATGTGTTTACATCAACAAAGTCCTCTTGGGCTTATTGGTGACTATTGGGCAGTCCAGTTGTTTCTATCATTAGAAAGATAGTTTTGTTACAAAAATGATGATTTAAAGATTAATACATTTAAAATAAGGTGCTTCCCAGGTGGCTCAGAGGTAAAGAATCTGCCTGCCAATGCAGGAAGCCCAAGAGACGCAAGTTTGATCTTAGAGTCAGGAAGATCCTCTGGAGTAGGAAATGGCAATCTGCTGTAGTAGTCTTGCCTGGAAAATTCCATGGACAGAGAAGACTGGGGGGGCTACAAAGTTAGACACAACTGAGTGACAACACACACACATACACACATTTAAAACAAAGTGTGCATGAGTCTTCAGTCGTGTCAAACTCTGTTACCCCATGATCTGATCTGTAGCCCGCCAAGCTCCACTGTCTATGAGATTCTCCAGGCAAGAATACTAGAGTGGGCTGCCATTTCCTCCTCCAGGGGATCTTTCCAATCCAAGAATCAAACTCACATCTCTATTGTCTCCTGCATCAAAAGGTGGATGCTTTACCACTGAGCCAGCTGGGATACCTAAGATAAAGTAAATGGGAGTGTTTTTGGTTTCAGAAAACCATTTTCAGCACTCTCTTGGAGTCCTCAGGTCTGAAAACCAAGGCAATCAAAAGCCCAAGTATTAGAAGATTTGTTCTCTGGTTACCAAGAACTACACAAGACTTCAATTTGGTATTTTCCATAATACAGTTGTCAGCTAAGGCCACCCTATCCTTAAAGTGTAAATAAAATCCATATGGAAGTTTCACATTGTGTGGGACTTCTATCTTAGTCCATGCACCTCCTCATTCCCCGCCTCCCCAGTACTATCATATTGTTTCAGGGAGAAGTCAACTCTGACTCCTTATTGGAATTGTGTCTCTAACTTGCTTTTTGTTGCGTTTGGTATTATAATCATACAGAATGGCCTGGGTCAGAGAACCCTGCCCCTCTGCGTGACTGTTAAACTAAAGTGTCTTTGTTCAGAACCCTGTCCATCTGTAGATGGCAGGAAGGAAAAAAATTAACACACCCCCTGCCTGAGATTTGTCATTCTGGGAGATATTTGCAAAATTAGTGGCCTTTTAATTTTGCTTCTTCACCACCCCCAACTCTGATCTATAAAAGAACTTGGCATCCAGATCTCAATAAGATGGTTATTTTGAGACATTAGTCTGTCATCTTCTCAATTAGCTGGCTCTCCAAAATTTTTATCTCTTGCCTCAACACATCTCCACATTATTGGCCTGTCGTGTGATAAGCAGAATGAGCTTGGACCTGTAATGGCATTGTGCATTCGAGTTTCAACTTAGGAATTTCAGGGGAAATATTCAAACCAAGTCATTTGGGGTGACTTCCAATGCTCACCCCAAATGTCCCACAGGCTGTTTACTTTTGCAGTTCCTTATGCATTTCTGTTCTCGTTCTGCTGGACATGTGCTCTCCCCCTTTGAATAACCACTTAAAACTCTTTATTCTGTTCTGAAATTTACAAGATTGGGAAATCATCCCCTTTGCTTTGAATTGAAAAAAAGAAATAATCATACCCAGCATTGTAACACTGTGTTCTTCAGTGAGCTTGGCACAAAAAGGGCTTTCAATTTATTATAAAACAGTCCATTTTTGCAAAATTCTCTCATCCGTGCCATGTGGTTAAGCCCCGTCTGTCCCTGAAGGCTGTCCCACTTAGATTCTCTAGATTTATTATTCAGAATAATTTTGTTCTGCATTGACCATTGTATGTCCTGTAACTCACTCCTGTTCTTTGTTAAAACCAAGCATCTCCAAATCTGTGTCTCACATTTTTGATTTTTTTTTAATTTTTTTTTTTTGTGTAACAACGCATCATGAAATATAACATCTTTAAAGGATAAAACACATTATGGTTGACCATAGGTAACAAGTTATAGAGAAGATCTCTAGATCTCACTCCACTGAAACTTTATGCCTGTTGATTAGTAATTCCCCAGTTACCCCTCCTCCCAGGTCTTTCCAGGGGGTGCTACTGGTAAAGAACCCCCTGCCAGTGCAAGAGATGTAAGAGACATGGGTTTGATCCCTGGGTCAGGAATATCCCCTGGAGGAGGGCATGGCAACCTACTCCAGTATTCTTGCCTAGAAAATTCCATAGACAGAGGAGCTTGGAGGGCTATGGTTCATAGGGTCATAAAGAGTCAGACACAGACTGAAGTAATTTAGCACAAGCACACACCCATCTCCTCCCCTAACTCCTGATGACTACCATTCCATTCTTTGAGTTTATGAATTTGACTATTTTGGATACTTCGTATAAGTGGAATAGTGCAGCACTTGCTTTTCTGTGGCTGGCTTCTTTCACTTAACACCATATCCTCCAGCGTTGCACATGCTACTGTGTCCTACATCTTATCTTCAGTGGCCTAGAAGGGTTGGCTGGTCCTCTGACATGACAGTCTTTCCTTTCCCCTTCCTTTCTAGGTCCTGTAAGTGGAGGAGAACAATATGAAGACTCATTTCCTTTCTCAAATAAATTATCACAGCCTTCTATTTCCTTTTTCAGAGAAAAAATTACTTTAATCAATTTTAATTAATAGTTTTTATTTTATAATTTTATTTCAGGTTTATAAAAAATCAAAAAGATTATACAGAGTTCCTCTACACTCCCCACTCAATTCTCCTGTTATTAACAGCTGACATGAGTACAGTGCATTTGTCAAAACCAATGAATTGGTATTCAAGTTCCCTTAGTTTTTACTTGATATGCTTTTCTATTCCAGGATCCTATCTAAGGTATCTTATTCTTCCAATAAGTTTTTTCAAAAACACACCAACAAAAATGCTGATATATTTCACACCCTGTTTTCTGGTTATCTGTTTTTCTAGTGATAACACAAGGGCCCAAACTAGAGTCTTGTTCACATGCTATTGCAGATTGATGATGGAGTTGCATCCATCATCATTAGAACCTTTGGTGGTTATCTTTCCATTTATTTTGGTAATTTCCAACTTTATAAGTCTAGCTATCGTATAGAGAAAGACAGAAGATCTCTATCATGACTCTTGTCAGCTAGGGTTCTAACATGTGACCTGGTTTCTTTAGATTGGACTTGGGTTTGGAAATGAACAGTGTGAGGACGCAATAGGTCTGGAGACAGAGTCAGCTGTTCCTTCAGGCAAGGGGACATTGGGACTTCTGACATCCACTCACTCACAGGTACCAAGTAGATGTGATTATACACTGACTGTCCAGCATCAAAGATCCACTTTCCCACTGTCTTGGGATACTTGGTATTATCTGGTGGTGGTTTCGTCGCCAAGTCATGTCTGACTCTTGTAACCCCAAGGACTGTAGTCCACCAGACTCCTCTGTCTATGTGATTTCCCAGGCAAGAATACTGGAGTGGAGTGCCATTTCCTTTTCCAGGGGATCGTCTCAATCCAGGTATCAAATGGAATATCCTGCATAATGGGTGGTCTCCTGCATTGCAGGCAGATTCTTTATTGATTGAGCCACTAGAGTATCCTTTAATAAAGATATTTTCTATTTAAATAGTGAAGGGATTCTAGCATTTGTATGTAAGAATTATGACCATAAAAACTAGAATTCTCAGAAAATCATCCCATGATTAATTTTATCTACTTCTACCACATAATTGGTGTTTGTAAAGTTTGGTTAGTAGTAAAATGGTGATAATCCTTCCTTTGACTTCACCTAGCCTTTAAAAAGTGTAGGAAGAAGGAAAAGTATGTAGGTACCTATATTTGCTTGTTAGGGCTGCTGTAACAAAATATCATAAGCTGAGTAGCTTAACAACAAAAATTCATTATCTCAGATTTTAGAAGCTTAGACAATCTCAAATCAAAATACTGGCAAATTTGATTCCTTCTCTTGGCTTTAAGAGAGAACTTATTCTTTGCCTACATCTTAGTTTCTGATGATTTTCTACTGATTGTTAGTATCCCTTTGTAGAACCATCACCCTCATCTCTGTTTTCATCTTCACGCATTTACCCTGTGTTTGTGTATCTATGTCCAAATCCTCTTTTAATAAGGACGCCAGTCATACTGCATTAGGGCCCAGGCTGAAGACTTCATTAACCTAATTAATCTCTAAAGACACTATCTCCATATAAGGTCACATTCTATTTTTTTTTTTTTTAGTAATACTTCTATGTTTTAATTTTTTTTTTAATTTTTACTTTATTTTACTTTACAATACTGTATTGGTTTTGCCATACATTGACATGAATCCACCATGGGTGTATATGAAATCCCAATCATGAATCCCCCNAAGGATCTACTATATAGAAGAGGGAAATGTACTCAATATTTTGAAATAATCTAAAAGGGAAAAGAATCTGAAAAAGAATACATATTATGTATTTTCAATATATTCAGAATATATTATATATTGCATTGTATTATATTGTATGTGTAATATATGATACATTATATGTAATATATGATAATATTACATATATATATATATATATGTAACCTGAAACACTTTTCTGTACACCTAAAACTAATGCAATATTGTAAATCAACTATAGTTCAATTAAAAAAAAGTTTAAAAAGTTAAAAAGCATGTATATATTTGTGTGGATATAGTTTTGAAACATGCATCTGATTAATACTCCACTCACCATTACTTACAGAATACATTTTAAACACTTTAGCATGACATTCAAGTCCCTTACAAAGCTATTTCAATGTCCCATTTTAGTCTTTGGTTTTGTGGATTCATTCATCCTCACAGTTCACTCTCAGCTTCCCCCATAGCATAGAGCATCCCCGTCTTGGGTGACACATGGCACTCATCTAACTCTGCACTTCCACTCACAGTTCATCTTTGATGGAGTGCCCTCCTCTACCTTCTTTGCTTGATGAGCTTTCATTTTGATTATCTCAATAAGGTAGCCTTGAGTCCCCTAAAGAATGAATTCCTGGTGATCTGCATAGTCGATTCCACTTCTAGGATGTTCTAGATCACGGCATACAGTAGGAAGTTTGTTTTTTAATTGACTGAATTGTAAGTAAATTTAACAAAGAGAATGTTCTAGTTATTATTTTTGTAATGTCTGCTAAATTGAATCAGTCATATCCAACTCTTGTGACGTTATGGACTGTAACCCATCAAACTCCTCTGTCCATGGGATTCTCCAGGCAAGAATACTGGAGTGGGTTGCCATGCCCTTCTCTAGGGGATCTTCCTAACTTGGGGATCAAACCTGTGCCTTTTAGTCTCCTGCATTGGCAGGCAGGCATTTATTTATTTATTTATTTTTTTACCACTAGTGCCACCTGGGAAGTCTCTATTTTTTTTTTT
>SJYH01002099.1:200602-225299 GCA_006408735.1 Sylvicapra grimmia | reverse complement strand
GTTAGACAATGTACCTGGTTGGAACGTTATAGAAACAGAACACGGACGCAGGGATCCTCTCTTTTTGCAGGGTTATCCTTTGTTCTCAAAGAGCCAAAGAAATTATCTCTGGAAGGTGTTACCATCCCAATTTTCATGAGAGGTAAAAGAGCTCCAAGAAAATTGATATAAAAACAAGAATATCTGCTTTATGAGGGTGTGAATATGGCTAGGTCAATTAAATTGTTTTTTTTTTTTCCCCTTTATTAGTGTTGGTGCCTAGAACACAAGGGGAGTGGCTCAGATTAAACCACGTTTGGGGATTTAATCCAAAAGTAATATAAAGCATGATAAGTGATGGAAAAAACAAGTTCACTGAGTCCTATACCTACTGAGGGTTGGTGAAACCTCCATGGGGTGGTCATAATGGCAGATAACTCATTATCTGAAGTATGAGAGTTGAGATGAGCAAATGGTAAAGCTCCAGGCAGAGGAGACAATTATACAAAGTCCTAAGGATGGGAAGGTAGATGGCTTGATAAACCATGTTAAGAAGCCCGGAAGACAATATAGGAAAAGTGAGTATTATTGTCAAGGATAGAAAGTCAAGAGGTGTCATCATCAAGTGGGAAGTTTAGAATTTCATTGCTGCATGAGGTTAGCCATTTGCCAAGAACCCAGAAATAACCTGCTTGCATTTAGGGCTCATAATTTTGGGGTCTGCCAACTTCAAAGAGACCCCATGCAACGATGGATGGTAAAGTGTCTGTGTGCAGTGTGGGAGACCCAGGTTTAATCCTTGGCTTGGGAAGATCCCCTGGAGAAGGAACTGGCAATCCACTGTAGCATTCTTGCCTGGAGAATTCCATGGACAGAGGAGACTGGTGGGCTAGAGGCCATGGGGTCACAAAGAGTCAGATGTGACTGAACACCTTACACAGACATGTAATGATACAGCTATCTTGAGAAGTATTAATATGGCAATGCATTCATGTTTTGGAAAGTGATAGAGTATTGAAAAGAGGGAGTTAGTTACATGGAATCTGTGATTTCAGCACAGAATATGCCTTGCCTGACTCAAGTAACTCGTCATAAGCTGGTTTATCTCAGTAACAACTGTTGCTGTTGAGTCAAGGATCCTGTGAGCCAAGCTCCTCCAGAAACTATATTCTAAATATTCGAAAGTGTAGATGCTATATACTCTACACTGTAGTCTGTCCAGATTCCTCACAACATACCCTCTTCGGAAAGTACAATTATTCCTGTCTCACAGATGAAGATAATATGGAGGCTTAGAAAAGTTAATTTTTTCAAGGTCACATAGGTGAAGATTGAAATGAAAATTAAAATTCCCATCAGTCTGATTCCAAATGCCACACTTCCGAGAGTGGAAAGAGGATGTCATTAATTAATGACATTTTCCTTTACTGGCTTCCAAGCAAGCTGCCACGGCTCTCAGCTCAAGGTCCCAAAGAGACCCTCCAACCTGGCCACAGGAAATATTGGCCACATGCTTTCTCCAAGCGAATAAATACTTTACCATGGTAGTTTCCTGCTCAGCTGCTTCAGTGTGACACTCTTCCCAGAGCTTGTTCTCTCTTGTGGGAATAACAGCATCCGAGAAGTGGCCAGCAAGCTCTGTGGCATCACTCAAGTCTGAGTAAAACCTGGAAAGTGAAAGTGCTAGTGGCTCAGTCATGTCCAACTCTTTACGACCTCCTTGACTGTAGCCCACCAGGCTCCTCTGTCCATGGAAATCTCCAGGCAAGAATACTGGAGTAAGTAGTCATGCCCTTCTGCAGGGGATCTTAGTGATCCAGTCTCCTGAATTCCAAGAAGCAGATTCTTTACCATCTGAGCCACCAGGAAAGCCCTGGGTGAAACCTGGGGTTCGACTAAAATCAGATAGCCAGACCAAAGTTGCCTTTGCAAAAGTTCAAGCAGCCATGTCACCGAGGCTCCTTTGTTCCAATTGTCACCAGCAGGTATGCTATGCCCCAGGGGTGTGAAAAAGCAGCAGCCCTGGGCACCTCTCTGGAAGATCTTATAATCCAGTTTGGGAAATGATACATACATGTGTAAGTGTTAAGTTGCTTCAGTCATGTCTGACTCTCTGTGACGCTATGGACTACAGATAGCCAGGCCTCACTGTCCATAGGATTCTCCAGGCAAGAATACTGGTGTGGGCTGCCATTTCCTTTCTCTAGGGGATTCTTATGACCCAGGGTTCAAACCTGTGTCTCTTAAGTCTGCATTGACAAGTGGGTTCTTTCCCACCTGGGAAGCATATGTAGGTATGCACAAAATTGAGAGCATTTTGCCAGAATCCTATCCGATGTGCTCTGGGAGCACAGAGCAGGGTCTTGGAACTCATGTTGGAGAAGGTGGAGAAGATGGAGGCTGAGCTGAGACTTGGGCAATAAGGAGGAATTTCTCATCTAGCAAAGAGGAGCATGAAGGAGTTCCAGGGAGATGGAATGACATGACCAAATCATGATGTAACCATGTCAATGTTTTCACTGTTAAAAAAAGGAGTTAGCTATTGTAAGAGATGAGGCAAGTGGGGCCACCAAGCAAATGGTGTACAGATGTGTATACCAGGATCAGGTACTTGGTTTTTTTATGTTAAACATGACAAAGGGAAGAAAAAACCTTGCAAAAGAGATATACATCAAATTATCTGTTAAACCTAAGACAATTTCACTTGGTAATCTTCCTTAAGTTTTTTTTCTTTCTTTCTTACTTCTTTGTGCATTCTTAGCTTCCCAAGTGGTAAAGAACCTGCCTGCTAATGCAGGAGACACAAGACTCACAGGTTAGATCCCTGGGTCAGCAAGATACCCTGGAGGAGGAAATGGCAAACCATTTTAGTATTATTGCCTGGAGAATCCAGGAGCCTGGTGGGCTACAGTCCATAGGGTCACCGAGTCAGACACAAATGAGCATGCAACCATATGTGTGTTCCTGGCTTGGTGGCTTTTATTAAGCCCAGATTCGAGGTTTCTTTGTTGTTCAGTTGCTAAGTCACGTCTGATTCTTTGTGGACTGCAGCATGCCAGGCTTTCCTGTCCTTTATCATCGCTTGGAGTTTGCTCAAATTCATGTCCATTGAATTAGTGATGCCATCCAACTACTTAATCCTTTGTTGCCCCCTTTTCTTCTTGCCCTCAATCTTTCTCAGCATCAGGGTCTTTTGCCATGAGTCAGCTGTTTGCATCAGGTGGCCAAAATGTTGGAGCTTCAGCTTTATCATTCGTCCTTCCAATGAATATTCAGAATTGATTTCCTTTAGGATTAGCTGGTTTTACCTCCTTGTAGTCCAAGGGACTCTCAAGAGTCTTCTCCAACATCACAGTTCAAAAGCATCAATTCTTTGGCGCTCAGCCTTCTTTATGGTCCAACTCTCACATCCATACATGACTACTGGAAAAACCAGTAGTTTGACTATATGTAACTTTGTTGGCAAAGTGATGTCTCTGATTTTTAATATGTTATCTAGGTTTGTCATAGCTTAATGCTCTTTTCCTTAAATTTCCCATGACTTAGGTGTGATTCTTTTCCTTTCTTTTACGCATAAACAAATTGGAGCTCAAGGATGACAAGAAATGATCCTAGAGGAATTAACACTGTGGGCATTCATTAATGTGTTGAAATGTCAGTACATAGCCTGGGTGTCTGTGATGACAATGACTGTGTTTTTAAGCATTTTGCTGTATGTGTGACTTCAGGTTGAAATTCCTGGGCTCCGTATGATACTGTACACGCTCACTGACAACCTTACTGAAGTGAGAAATCAGCCACAAATGAGTCTTTGAAGGTGAAATAAATCAAAATAAAGTATGTGCAGCAGCCTATGCTCTTCTCTAAGGAGAACCTCTCAGAATCGTTCTCTGGGGCTGTAGAAATAGACAGACAACTTTAGGTAAACAAGATGTCTGAGGTTTGACTACTGATGTATCTGTTTCATCGTTGCATGTTAAATAAAATAAACATAATTATATTTCCACCAATAAACAAGCAGAGCCTTTTGTTCCAGGGAAATTTGTGTTCAATACATTTAGCACATTGGATACTTAACAACATGTCAGGGCTGTGCTGGGTGTTGTGTCTCATTCAATTTGCTTAGTAAACTCAGGTGAAGACTTTGTTGGGGTCCTACCCTGGGCAAGTGTGACCATACAGAGGTCAATAAGACAAAGAACAGCCATACGTATGGAAAACTAACGATTTGTGGATTTTCCTTATCTTTTCAAGAAACCAACTGTTAGTTTTGTTGATTTTTAAAATTGTTTTCCTGTTCTCTATTTCACTTATTTCTGCTCTAATCTTTAGTATTTCTTCTACTATTTTTGGGCTTAATTTGTTTCTCTTTTTTCTGATTCCTTGAGGTGTAAAATTAGGTTGTTTATTTGAGATCTTTCTTGTTTTTAAGTTTAAGTGTTCATCTCTATCAACTATAAACTTCCCTCTTAATACTTTTTTCCCCTGGATCCTATAAGATTTGGAACATTGTGTTTTCATTTTTATTTGTCTTGAGATATTTCTTAAATTCCCTTTTACATTTTTTTTCTCTTTGACCCAATGGTCATTCAAGAATCTGTTGTGTAGTTTCCACACGCTAATAAATTCTTCTATTTTCTTACTGTTATTAATTTTTGGCTTCATTCGATTATTGTCAAAAAAGATAATTGGTGTAATTTTGTTCCTCTTAAGTTTGTTTAGACTTATTCTGTGGCTTAATATGTGATCTATTCTGGATAATGTTCCACGTTTTCTTGACAAGAATGTGTACAGGCACATCTCATTTTATTCCCCTTCACAGACACCGTGTTTCTTTTTTACAAATTGAGAGTTTGTGTCAACCCTGCATTGAGTAAGCCTATTGGCATCATTTTTCCAAAAGCATTTGCTTACCGAGTGTCTCTGTCTTATTTTGATAATTCTCACAATATTTCAAACTTTTTATTTTTATTATATTTTTGTAATAATCTGTAATCAGTCTGCTTAATGATACCATTGTCACTGTTTTGAGATGCTGCAAAATGTGCCCTTAGAAGACAGTGAACTTAACCGACAAATGCTGTGTGTGTGTTCTGTCTGCTCACCAATTTGCTATTCCTTGTCTCTTTCCACCTTTGGCGACTCTCTATTCCCTGAGACACAGTAATAATGAAATTAGGCCAATTAATAACCCTACAGTGGCCTGGAAGTGCTATAGTAAAAGGAAGAGTCAATCGATACAGTAAACTTTATTTTGTCTTAGTTCAAGAAATTGCCACAGTTATCCCAGCCTTTAGTAACCACCACCCTGAGCAGTCAGCAGTCATTGATATCATGGCCTTCTGCCAGCAAAACTATTATGACTCACCGAAAGTTCAGATGGTGGTTAATATTTTTTTATCACTAAAGTATTTTTAATTAAGTATACATTTTATTTTAGACATAATGTATTACATAACACTTGAAGACGCTTACTCCTTGGAAGAAAAGGTATGTCCAACCTAGATAGCATTTTCAAAAGCAGAGACATTACTTTGCCGACTAAGGTCCGTCTAGTCAAGGCTATGGTTTTTCCTGTGGTCATGTATGGATGTGAGAGTTGGACTGTGAAGAAGGCTGAGCGCCGAAGAATTGATGCTTTTGAACTGTGGTGTTGGAGACGACTCTTGAGAGTCCCTTGGACTGCAAGGAGATCCAACCAGTCCATTCTGAAGGAGATCAACCCTGGGATTTCTCTGGAAGGAATGACGCTAAAGCTGAAACTCCAGTACTTTGGCCACCTCATGCGAAGAGTTGACTCATTGGAAAAGACTCTGATGCTGGGAGGGATTGGGGGCAGGAGGAGAAGGGGACGGCCGAGGATGAGATGGCTGGATGGCATCACTGACTCGATGGATGTGAGTCTGAGTGAACTACGAGAGATAGTAATGAACAGGGAGGCCTGGCGTACTGCGATTCGTGGGGTCGCAAAGAGTTGGACACGACTGAGCGACTGAACTGAACTGAACTGAACTGATATACAGTGTAGTAAACATAATGTTTATATGTATTGGGAAAGAAAAATTCCTGTGACTCACTTTATTGCAATATTCACTTTATTGTGGTGGCCTGAAACTAAATCTGCCAGGGAGGCCTGGCGCACTGCAGTCCATGGGGTCACAAAGAGTCAGACACAACTGAGTGACTGAACAACAACGTTATGCAACAGCCTTCTCTGCGGAACTATCAATAACCACTATAATTATGAGAGGAAAGGACCTTGATTAGAGAATAAGGGAATGCTTCACAGAGAAGACAGCAAATAAACTAGGATAGAGGAATGAATAGGATTTTGTCAGATTGGCATTAGAAGAGCCCAGACTTCCCTTGGTTTTTTGAACCTTGGCCTTTTAAATCTACAGAATCTGTCAGCCCATTAATTAGTTTTAGTATCTGAGAACAGCTCAAATCCAACAAGTTTTTGAACATGTTTGGATCCCAGTGCATTAAAACCACAGCTTTCTTTGTGAGGATAACATAGGTTATGTAAGGGATGCTTGTTGTATGTATGCTTGCGCATATATTGGCGTCGTGCGTGCATGCTAAGTCACTTCAGTAGTGTCAGACTCTTTGCAACCCTATGAATTGTAGCCCACCTCACTCTTCTGTCCATGGGATTCTCCAGGCAAGAATTCTGGGGTGGGTTGCCATGCCCTCCTCCAGGGGATCTTCCTGACCCAGAGATCAAACCCACGTCTATTATGTTTCCTACATTGGCAGGGTTCTTTACCAATAGCACCACCTGGAAAGCCTATCTATTGGGGCCATCAAGAGTTTATTCTTTTCCTGTGATAAAAGGATCTTGATTTTGTTAGGGGTTCCATCTCCTGTCACTCTTCATTGGAGTGTAAATCCAACACTGTATCCAAACCAGGGAATCAGGTGCAGCCAATCAGGCAACCTAATTTCTTTCATCACAATGACTGGTTCAGGGATGGGCAAGCCATTACCTAGAACTCAACAGTATTCACTGAGATCTGTGCTAAGGCTCCTAGCAAATAGATTTTTGCTCTGATTCTATAGACTTGAAACCTGAAAGGGGGTGGGGACTGAAATGGTTGCTTCTATCTGATAGAGACTAAAATTTTACCAATCAAAGACAGAGCTAAAAGATAGAAGAGCTGAATCCTGATGGTGCTATTTGACCTAGGGATCAAACTCAGGTCTCCTGCATTGCAAGTGGAGTCTTTACTCTCTGAGCCTTCAGAGAAGCCTCATTTGATCCTGACTAGAGACACATGTGAAGTTTATTTACACTACTGGGGTCTTCTATTACATTGAGGCAATACATTCCCTTTCCACTTGAAACAATAAATGCCCTGCCAGGCATGCTGTGTATTTTTGAAGAGCCATTGCTTCACATCACAAAAATAGATACTGGGTCAAGGGGGAATCTTACAGACATGCTTTTTGCTTATAGCTTTCACAGAGATGTGATGAAATGTCCACTCTAAGTGAGACAGGCTTTAGATTTATAGTCCCTTCTGACTATAATATCTCCTGTTAAGATCCCAACTATGTCACCAATTACAATTACCTATGAAATTCTAAGACAAACTATCCTCTGCCCACCACTTAGCCCCTAATCTTTCTGCTTCCACTACAAAGATGCAATTGTTTGCTTATATATTTTGACTTTTATGCTGTCAAAATGAAAAAGGTAAAAGACAGGCATGAGCTTGTTTCAGGAAATAATTTACTTTGTCACATATTACAATTAACATAAAAGAGGCATATTGGTTTTACATCTAATCTGCTGATGCTGGACCATTCCGGCTATAGATACACTGTGGTATAGTGAAAACAATGCTGGGGTTAGAAAGTTTGGGATGTAAGCCAAGACACCACTATCAACGTGTGTGAAATCTTAAACTGATCACTTAATCTCTTTGAACCTCAGTTTGGGGCTTCCCTGGTGGCTCAGAGGTTAAAGCGTGTGCCTCTAATGCAGGAGACCTGGGTTTGATCCCTGGGTCAGGAAGATCCCCTGGAGAAGGAAATGGCAACCCACTCCAGTATTCTTGCCTGGAGAATCCCATGGACGGAAAAGCCTGGTGGGCTACAGTCCATGGGGTCACAAAGAATCGGACACGACTGAGCAACTTAACTTTCACTTATCTCATCTGATAGTGGAATAATATTACTTTAGTACTGGTGAAAGAATTCAATTCATACTAATTTTCAGACTGCCTGCAACCCTTATTTCTCTGCCAGTAGATATTATGGTGCTGTGAAAGCACTACACTCAATATGCCAGCAAATTTGGAAAACTCAGCAGTGGCCACAAAACTGGACAAGGTCAGTTTGCTTTCCAACCCCAAAGAAAGGCAATACCAAAGAATATTCAAATGACTGCACAGTTGCGCTCATCTCACACACTAGCAAAGAAGTGCTCAAAATTCTCCAAGCCAGCTTCAACAGTATGTAAACTAGGAACTTCCAGATGTTCAAACTGGATTTAGAAGAGGCAGAGGAACCAGAGTTCAAATTGCCAACATCTGCTGGATCATTGAAAAAGCAAGAGAGTTCCAGAAAAACATCTGCTTTATTGACTATGCCAAAGCCTTTGACTGTGTGGATCACAACAAACTGTGGAACATTCTTAAAGAGATGGGAATACCAGACCACCTGACCTGCCTCCTGAGAAATCTGTATGCAGGTCAAGAAGCAACAGTTAGAACTGGACATGAAACAACACCCTGGTTCCAAATAGGAAAAGGAGTACCTCAAGACTGTATATTGTCACCCTGATTATTTAACTTACATGCAGAGTACATCATGGGAAATGCCAGGTTGGATAAAGCACAAGCTGGAATGAAGACTGGCAGGGAGAAATATCAATAACATCAGATATGCAGATGACACCACCCTTATGGCAGAAAGTGAAGAAGAACTAAAGAGACTCTTGAAAGTGAAAGACGAGAGTGAAAAAGTTGGCTTAAAATTCAACATTTAGAAAACTAAGATCATGGCATCTGGTCCAGTGACTTCTTGACAAGTAGATGGGGAAACAATGGAAACAGTGACAGACTTTATTTGGGGGGGCTCCAAAATCACTGCAGATGGTGACTGCAGCCATGAAATTAAAAGACACTTGCTCCTCAGAAGAAAAGTTATGACCAATCTAGACAGCATATTAAAAAGCAGAGACATATATTTGTCAACAAGTGTCTGTCCAGTCAAAGCTGTGGTTTTTCCAATAGTCACATGTGGATGTGAGAGTTGGACTATAAAGGAAGCTGAGCACTGAAGAATTGACGATTTTGAACTGTGGTGCTGAAGAAGACTCCTGAGAGTCCCTTGGACTGCAAGGAGGTCCAACCAGTCCATCCGAAAGGAGATCAGTCCTGAATATTCATTGGAAGGACTGACACTGAAGCTGAAACTCCAATATTTTGGCCACCTGATGAGAAGAACTGACTCATTTGAGAAGACCCTAATGCTGAGAAAGATTGAAGGCATGAGGAGGGGATGACAGAGAATGAGATGGTTGGATGGCATCACTGACTGAGTAGACATTAATTGAGTAAGCTCCGGGAGTTGGTGATGGACAGGGAGGCCTGGCGCGCTGCAGTTCACAGGGTTGCAAAGAGTCAGAAACAGCTGAGTAACTGAACTGAACAGAACTGAGATATTATTGGGGCTTCCCTGATAGCTCAGTTGGTAAAGAATCCACCTGCAATGCAAGAGACCCTGGTTTGATTTCTGGATCTGGAAGATCTGCTGGAAAAAGGCTAGGCTACCCACTTCAGAATTCTTGGGCTTCCCTTGTGGCTCAGCTAGGAAAGAATCTGCCTGCAATGAGGGAGACCTGGGTTTGATCCCTGAATTGGGAAGGTCCCCTGGAGAAGGGAAAGGCTATCCACTCCAGTATTCTGGCCTGGAGAATTCCATGGGTGCCTGCCACATCATTTCTCTGCAAGTAGATGTTACTGAGGTCAGCCCTCTGTACCCTATGCGGCCAACTACAACGAATTGAACTGGGGTGGGAAAATGTGCCTTAGCCTGAAATAGCCAATCTATAGGCTTATGATGATTGGAAGAAGAGTCTGGTCTAGGAAAGAGGATTTGGGAAAAATAAGCTTCTCTCTCAGAAGTTTACTTTGAAAAACTTGGTGAAAATGAAGGAGATAACAGTAAGATATGAGACTAAAAAGTCACACTAGAATCAAAGACTGGAAAGGCTGGAACAATGGTCTATCCATTTGGCTTTCTTTAAAAGCAAAGCCTGAGGCAAGTGTTTGATCTAGGTGGTTTCTTTGGGAGATGATTCCAGGGAGAATATAAAGGTAGAGAAGTCAGTGAGAAAGGGAGAGAGGTAGAAAAAAAAGAGTATTAATGAGTGGATATTTGCTGTGGGAAATTTATAAAGTCTTCTGTGGATCCTCCCTAAATTTCTCAAGTTTAGCTTAAGGATAACACCACACACACATCTATGTAATCTTATAATTCTCATACCATAACACTTTCTTGTTGTCACTAAGTCATGTCTAACTCTGCAACCCCATGGGTTGCAGCATACCAGGCTTTCCAGGCTCTTCACATCAGGTGGCCAAGGCATTGGAGCTTCAGCTTCAACATCAATCCTTCCAATGAATACTCAGGACTGATCTCCTTTAGGATGGACTGGTTGGATCTCCTTGCAGTCCAAGGGACTCTCAAGAGTCTTCTCTGGCACCACAGTTCAAAAGCATCAGTTCTTCAGCATTCAGCTTTCTTCATACATGACTACTGGAAAAACCATAGCTTTGAATATATGGACCTTTGTTGGCAAAGTAATGTGGACCTTCACGGCGTGGCTCATANTCCTTGCAGTCCAAGGGACTCTCAAGAGTCTTCTCTGGCACCACAGTTCAAAAGCATCAGTTCTTCAGCATTCAGCTTTCTTCATACATGACTACTGGAAAAACCATAGCTTTGAATATATGGACCTTTGTTGGCAAAGTAATGTGGACCTTCACGGCGTGGCTCATATCTTCATTGAGTTATGCAAGCTGCTTCGCCACAACAAGGCCGTGATCCATGAAGGGGACTATAATCCTTAGGACATTGTATTTTAGCTGCTTGTTTAAATAGGTCCGTGGGCTCTCATTAAATATTTACTGAAGGAATGAATAAAGAAAAGGGGGCTGAGAAAGGAGAATTGAGTAGGGAAAGAAAGAAAGAAGGAAGAAAGGAAGCAAGCAAGAAAGAGGCACCTTGAATGTATCCAAGTGAAGCTTTGGGGTCATCACAGGAAGCAATGCAGAGCGGCTTCAGGAAGCTGACAGTTTGTTGGAAAAGAGAGACAAATATTACAAGGACCTGCTATGAAAGGGGAAGTGCACAAAGCTATGAGAACATAAATCGCAGTGATAGGAGCCACTTGTGGACATCAGAGAGTCATGCTGGAGGAAATAAAGAAAAAAACATTCTTCAGAAGCGGTCAATGTCCAGAGGGATGGCAGAGTAGGTGCCCTGAATGACTTTTCAAATGCAAACAACTTAAAAGCTGAATAAGAGAGAAAAATATTTTGAAAATAGTTTGAATCATTCTCTCAGCTGGTAAGAAAGCAACGAATTTGCAGAGGTCAAACGCATAGGTGAAAGTGAACAATCTGAGGAGTGACTGAGCACAAAGGCAGTTTCTCCCTCTGGGACTCTGCGGAGCCCCAGGGCTGGACTAGAGAGCATGAAAGCCTTCCGAAGCCCGTGGTGAAGCTGGATCCTTGTGGATACCTCTTAAAACAACAGCAAAACAAAATGCAAAACCCACTTGCTTCTTTACTTCCTACTCTACATTCCTTTTATGTCTCAGTTGAAAGTGATTTATCATGGATATTATACATGATTCGAAGACTTTTTTTTTTTTTTTAATACTTGTGAAATTTTGAAGTGGCAAAGTTGACATTCTGCTTTTGGTTCAGGCTCACCAGATGTGAAGAATTCCCAAACAGGACTTTAATCGAAAGATTCACGACCTACATTGAATTAAATAGCTAAAAATTCAATATATAAATATCTGTATATCTTAAGGTTATTTTGTTTAATATTGTGCAGACTGGTAAACCTAGCTTAGGAAGTGAAAGTGGTCTCTCAGAGGACAAAACATAAAATGACATGCTATATACAGAGAATTTATAAGAATGATAAAGCAAACTAAAGTTCATTTGCTTTTTTTGTGTCACTAAATGCCAGCTACTCACCAAGGTCAGTGATAAAATATTTCTCCTTGAAAAAATATATTTTATTGGTCTATGTTCTAAAAATTGCTATGTTTAATGCTGGTTTTTAACAACATATACATAAGCTTAATAGCAAGATATTTTTTACTAGCTATCCTCTAATAAATTAAAAATAAATGTATGCTGAGGTTAATTTGGAAAACTCTCATTTATTCATTTGTACAGCGAACTCCCCAAAACACAAACTCAATTACATGCATTTGTTCTTATAAAAGAATAAGATGTTCAGTTCAGTTCAATTCAGTTGCTCAGTCGTGTCCAACTCTTTGCGACCCCATGAATCGCAGCATGCCAGGCCTTCCTGTCCATCACCATCTCTCAGAGTTCACTCAGACTCACGTCCATCGAGTCAGTGATGCCATCCAGCCATCTCATCCTCGGTCGTCCCCTTCTCCTCTTGCCCCTAGTCCCTCCCAGCATCAGAGTCTTTTCCAATGAGTCAACTCTTCACATGAGGTGGCCAAAGTACTGGAGTTTCAGCTTTAGCATCATTCCTTCCAAAGAAATTCCAGGGTTGATCTCCTTCAGAATGGACTGGTTGGATCTCCTTGCAGTCCAAGGGACTCTCAAGAGTCTTCTCCAACACCACAGTTCAAAACCATCAATTCTTCGGTGCTCAGCCTTCTTCACAGTCCAACTCTCACATCCATACATGACCACAGGAAAAACCATAGCCTTGACTAGACGGACCTTAGTCGGCAAAGTAATGTCTCTGCTTTTGAATATACTATCTAGGTTGGTCATAACTTTTCTTCCAAGGTGTAAGCGTCTTCTAATTTCATGGCTGCAGTCACCATCTGCAGTGACTTTGGAGCCCAAAAAATAAAGTCTGACACTGTTTCCACTGTTTCCCCATCTATTTCCCATGAAGTGATGGGACCAGATGCCATGACCTTCGTTTTCTGAATGTTGAGCTTTAAGATGTTATGTTCTGAAATTTTTCAAGCTTGTTTTGGGAGAAGTTTATACCTCTAACACTGGTGCTTTGATACGTGTTCCTGTGTTTGAGCAGTAGATTTAAAATAGTCACTCACAAAGATTTCCCTTTTGGCCTAATAGTAGAGAATGTGCCTTCCAGTGCAGAGCATGCAGATTCAATCCCAGGATGGGGAACTAAAATCCCACATGCTGCAGAACAATAAAGCTCAGTATTGGAACTGAGTCCACATGATCTGGAGCTTGTGGATAACAACTAAAGAAGCTCTCACACCACAAGGAAGAGCTCATGCCACCACAAAGACCCAGGGCACCCAAAAACATAAATAAAATAAAATAAAATTGAGTTTAAATAAAATAGACAATGACAGCTGTATGAGATTTTTTAAGATGAACATAATTAGAGTAGAAACTAATTGCAAACTAGGAACAATTACATAGGAAAAAGAGTCAAATTTTACAGAAGAATGCCAGGATTGAAATAACAAAAGATGCTGGTCTTGCTTTACAGAAAATAATGTAAAGAACAAAGCTTGAATGCTTGCATCTTTTTCACCAAGACCTGACACTGCTTTTAAAGCAATGGATGAAAAGGTCTCAATGTCTTCTATCCTTCAGTCATTTTTCTGATATGTGCAGAATACCTTTGAAAGTTTTACCAAATATGCTGAAATTTATAGTAAACTGCATGCAAACTTACGTCACTGGAAAATTTTTGACTGAAGAAACATTTTCAAGCCTTTAGAATCAGTCCCAATAGGCACAGACTGTATTGCAATCTCCGGGATGTATTATTGATTCATTTTTGCAAATTTATCCTTAGCTTTAGGATATATATATATATATATATATATAAGTGAAAGTGAAGTTGCTCAGTCATGTCCGGACTCTTTGTGACCCCATGGACTGCAGCCTACCAGGCTCTTCCATCCATGGGATTTTCCAGGCAAGAATACCGGAGTAGGTTGCCATTTCCTTCTCCAGAAGATCTTTCTGACTTAGGGATTGAACCCGGGTCTCCTGCATTGTAGGCAGACGCTTTACCATCTGAGCCACCAGGGAAGTCCCGTATATATATATATATATAGGGACTATATATATACATATCAGTTATTTTCTGTGAAATAAATATTTAAAAATAAAAATTAATAGAAACATACTATCAACTAAAGCAAAGATAGACAAATCTAGCTACAGTGTGCACTGACCACAAATATTTAAAGAAAATCAGTTTTGATACAGTAATTGATAATTTTACATATATGTTACATACTAGGTGGGTCAATAGCATGCTTGCCAGTGCATCAATTTGTAAATGTTGGAGCTGTGATATAATCTTATCTCAGTTAGCCTTGTGTGTTAATTAAATTTCTGTAAATATTTGTAGACTCAAAAAGAATATAATGTTCTTCCTATTCTTATGTGGGCTTCCCTGGTAGCTCAATTGGTAAAGAATCTGCCTGCAATGCGGGAGACCTGGGTTTTACCCCTGGGTTGGGAAGATCCCCTGGAGAAGGGCATGGCAACCCTCTCCAGTATTCTTGCCTGGAATCCCCAAGGACAGAGGAACTTGGTGGGCTTCAATCCATGGGGTCGCAAAGAGTTGGGCATGACTGAGCAACTAAGCACACACATTCTTATGTAACTAAAATGCTCTCAGTGCAAACTGCCAAACTATTTAGTCATTGGTAAGTGTTGATTAATTGCTTTGTAGCAAAGCATAATAGCTTTCACAGTCTCCATGTATGAGATGCAGTTTATGTGCTTCTCAGAAGCCCTCTTCCCCAGCCTAAGTGCCACAAGTTTGCCCAGAGAGTGGCAGAATCCAAATAGTTCTCAAATTACAAAATTTTAGTTCTGTTGGTCTCTTGTGCCATTGCTCCTGTGTTTGCATTTTGTGTCTTGTTTAAGAAGTCTTTCCCTGCTTAGAAACTTACAGGCTTTTTCCTTTGTTGTCGTCTAAATGTTTTACAGTTTCATCTTTCATATTTAATCCTCCTGGAATTGATTTTCATGTATAGGGAGATTTAGGGGTTCAATTTATTTCCCCCTATTGACAACCCAGAGTCCTAGCACCATTTTCTGAGATGTCTCTCCTTTGTCCACTGATTCGCTGCACCAGGTTCCCCATAAATCAGGTTTCCATATTTGTCAGGGCTGTTGGTGACCCCTTTATTCTGATGGTTGTCAATTTGCCTATGTCTAATGTCTCCATCACTTAATTACCCTAACTTTACAGTAATTCATAATATCTGCAGATGAAAGGCCATACAACCCATTTTTCTTCTTTGTCTTGACTATTATTGACCTTAGCACTTCCAATTAGATTTGGGGTTTTAGCTTGTCAAATTCTATGATATATCCTATTGACATTTTCATTGGAATTACATTACAGCTATAGCTCAATTGGGGGAGATGTACGACATCTTTATAATATTGAGTCTCTCTATTCATTCGGTTAGCTATTTAGTATCTTTCAAAGGTTTTTGTAATTTCACCATAATGGGCTTATATAAAGTTTACTGAACTTTTTCCCAAGTGTTTTATGTCTTGTGTGCTTAGATGGACATATAGATAGATAGAGATGGTGTGTGTGTTTGACTATCATAAATCTTAGATTTTAAAATTACATCTTCAAACTCTGTATATGGCCTTCAACTCATTTTGGTATATTGATTTTATATTCAGGAAACTTACTTTTTTAATCCTAAAAAATTCTGTCTTTTGATTTTTAAGTTTTTTATGTAGACAATCATATTATCTGTGTTAATAAAAAGAGTTTTGTTTCCTCCTTTCCAGTCTTTATACACTTTGCTTTATGGTCTTGATTTTCATGCTGGCCAGTACCATCAACACAATATTCAGATATAATTAATGTTCCTATATTCATGGCTTACTCCCAGTGGCTTCTGAGACTCAGGGAATGCTCCAAATTGTAAGCTGTATTCTGAGGACAGAGAAGTTCATTTTGTTATTTTTTAAAAAATGTTCATTTCTGTGTGCTTTGTATATTGATATTCTTTTTAATTGATGTATAGTTTACTTGGGGCTTCCCAGGCAGCTTAGTGGTAAAAGAATCCACCTGCAATGCAGGAGACTCGAGTTCAATCCCTGAATATGGAAAATCCTGTGGGGAAGGAAGTGGAACCCTCTCCCATATTCTTGCCTGGGAAATCCCATGGACAACAGAGCCTGGTGGACTGCAGTCCATGGGGTCACAAAGGAGTTAGTTATGACTTAGCAACTAAACAACAACAGAAAGAGTTTATTTACAGTGCTGCGCCAATCTCTGCGGTACAGAAAAGTGAGTCAGTTTTACACATATGCATTCTTTTTTTTAAATATTCTTTTCCATTATGGCTTATCCCAAGAGACTGGATATAGTTCCCTGTTCTATACAGTAAGATCTTATTGTTTATTCATTCCTTATGGAATAGTTTGCATCTACCAAACCCAAATTAAAGCTAAAATTTTAAACAGAAACTTGAATAGAAATCAGCCAGTTGTGGGGGAAGAGAATCTCAAGTGTTCAATCAGAAAGCAGAGAGCAAGGAGAGAGGAAGAGCCAGCACTGAACATTCTGAGTGACCTGGCAAACAGAAGAAGAGGAGGGGGCTTCCACCGGAACCAACTCAGGCGAGCAGAGGGCAGGTCATCACGCGCTGAAGGAGGTTGATAATACTGTTCCCTACCCCCATCTTGACTTCTGCAGTTTTCATGAGAAGAGTCTCATCAAGAGAGAAGGCAGAGGCTTCTCCAGTTTTAAAGGTAAAGGAAGAAGTTGGCATTCTCCAGGCCAGGCTCCCAGGCTCCAGTGACAGATGGTATACATCTTCCATGCAAGGTCAAGGTGAACACTGACCAGCTAATGATATGGTCAATAGGAGACCCAGATGGGGCATTTTAGAGTCACACACATTGTGAGGGATGGAAGGCTGGAGATCATGACTTGGCTCTGACTTCCTCGCAGCCTTATTCCCCACCCTTTCTCTCCCCAACACCATTCTGCATCACTGGAACTCCCCAGAGGGACCAAATTATTTCAAACTTCTGGGCTTTGAACAGACCCTTTCTTCCATCTGAATTTAGCTAAATCTACATGACTGAGCTCTTACTGATGTTTTCTAGCTCAGCTTAGATATTGCCATTCTTGGGAAACCTGCCCTTATCTTTCTCACTTCTGCAAAGAAAGACCCAATCCTTTTCTACATTGCTCCGTGTGTTTCTTGTATTTCTCTGGTTGCGTTTGTTATTTTTTATATGATTAGTGACTCCTTACCCTCAAAGACTGCGAGTTCCCCAGTAACATAGCATAGCACCATGCACACAGTCACGAGGGCACTCTTTATTGAATTTTTGCCATGTTCTGAGGACTACTCTAAGCACTTTTCAAGCATGACTACATTCTAGGTGTTCAACCATTTCTTTTTAGGTGGGAGCTGGGAGTGTTTTGCCCATAGAGCTCATAAGAGTCAGACCCCAAATCTTCTGACACTGATTCCATCATACCCTACCTTCCTTCAAGTACAAGCATTTAATCTACGTGAACTCTGGCCACCTCCTTCTCAGACCTGAGACTCTTTCTTAGCTGCAATGAATTTACAGATATTCAGCTCAGGGCTTGCTGAGCAACAAGCCTCCCTTAGTCAACATAATCAGCGTCTCTGAGAATAACTTCAGAGAGAGGGCTTTGCCACCCCGGGGAGCAAACGGTGTCTGTAAGTCAGCGTTACTCTCCTTAAGCAAGAAGTGAAACGGTTCAGGAGAGACCCCCTGCAAGTTTATGTGCCCTCCAACTACTTCCTTTCCATCTCAGCTCTGGAGGTCCATTTGCCCAGCTGTCAAGCTGAACAGGCCTGCCAGTCTTGCTATTCCACTGTTTGTGTACATGTGCGTGGATGTGTGTATATGTGTGCATGTGTGTATATGCGTGCATGTGTTCTTCATGTGTATGAGTGTACCTATGTGTGTTTTCCACTTGTGTTAGACCAGAACACAGCCATCTGTTTTTAAACATAAACAGATTTCCTTCCTTTACCACTGAAATTCAAAGCTGAAGTGACTTAGATGACTTGGATACTGGAAATTGTGACTGCAGCAGTCAGATTTCAGGAAGGAACACTCTGACATTTGCTCTCTCAATGGCAGGCATATATCAAGTTGGAATTGTTTCTGCAAATCCAGGACATACTATAAAGGGAAGAGCATTGCGCTGGGGATTAAAAGCACTGACAACTGTTACTAATAAGCCTGGGTTTGTTTGCTTTTTTGCTTCCATATGTATCTTGTATCAAGTCAAGGATTAAGCATGTCATGTGGGTTCTTCAATTCTTTGAAAACTCAAAACTTGGTGTCACATTCCATGAAACAGAAACCTTACTGTACTGTCCTGAGTGCAAAGAAATGGGAGGAAACATGGGAGTTGCCCTTTGTCGATTCCTCTAGCATTAGGTATCTTGCTAATGATGGCAATAATGATGGTAATTATTGAAGGTAATTATTTCACTTATTGGGTACTTCCTAAGTGTCAAGTGCAGTGTCAAGCACTTGGCATGGAATATCTAACTTTAAGACACCTTCTGGGGTAGGTGCTCTTAAGAGTTACATTTTACACATGAGGAGATTGAAGTATGCAGATGCTAAGAGACTTGCCCAGAGTCAAAAATAATCCAGATGCAATTAAAGACAAGTTAATCGAATATTCAGGGAAATTGCTGTTACCCCATTAAGGCTTCCCTGATGGCTCAGACAGTGAAGGATCTGCCTGCAATGTGGGAGACCCAGGTTCAATCCCTGGGTCAGGAAGATCCCCTGTAAAATGGAACAGTAACCCACTCCAGTCTTTTTGCTTAGAGAATTCCATAATCAGAGGAGTCTGGCAGCCTACAGTCCTTGCAGTAGCAAAGAATCAGACATGACTGCGTGACTAACACACACACACACAATTAGTGCTCACCAGAAAACTGTGAACCAGGCACTGGAGTTTCCACTTTATGGACAAGGAGGGAAGCTTGGAGGAGGAGGGAAAGGGGAGAGGATGAGAAAGGATACCACACATACTACTGGTCAGTCACATTCGCGGTCTCTCTGGTACACACTCTTCCTCCTGCTTAACTGGAGTTCATTGCCGGGCAAGGTCTAGTCCATCTAAACTCACTCTTGTGGGTGTTCCTTACTCAGATTGTATTCCCCCGTTGCCCCCACGGTTCCTTGCCATGCATTCATTTAATGGATGGTTTTTGAGAACTAGCTTTGGACAAGGCATGGTAGTCCCTGTTATCAGGAAGACCAAGAACAACGGAGGCCACTGCCCTGCGGTCATCTCACGCAAGGGCACCCCGCCCCGCCCCAGGTCTTTGGTTGCCAACACTAGAGCCGCCCCATGTAATTGACTTGGCTGGTCCTCTTTAGCACTGCATGCTGGGGGCAGCGGCACCTTCTCTGCTGCAGTGGTCTGTGAGAAACCTCTGTTCTCCACCCTTGAAGGCCCAGCCAGTCAGGTTCATCTCAGCCTTTTGAGCTGAATTTAGCTATGCACTGTGCTTGGCCCTGGGCTGTTTATTTATTTATTTTTTTAGCTTTTTAAATCATAGAATTTTTTTAAAATATACAAAAGTAGAGAGGAACCTATAACAAATCACCGTGTACCCATCTCTCTGACCCCACACTCTCGTCTTAAGTCCTTTAAAGCAAATTCCAGATCAAATGCCTTTTTAGTCTATCCATAATTCAGCATATATCTAACAGAGAAGGACATTAAAAAGAAAAAAAAAAAGGGAAACCTTTCTAACTTGTCATTATTACCTCTAACAAAATAAACAATGTTTCTCTGATACCATCTGATTCTGGTTCCATATTTTTCTGATTGACCCCAAAATGCCTTTTACAGTGTGCATTTGAATCAAGATCCAAGCAAGGTCTACACATTGCATCTGGTTGATAATTCTCCCATATGCATGCTCAGTCACTCAGTCCTTCTCATCTCTTTGTGACCCTATGGACTGTAACCCTCCAGGCATGGGATTTCCCAGGCAAGAATACTGGAGTGGGTTGCCATTGCCTCCCCCAGGGGATCTTCCCCACCCAGGGATCAAATCCACATCTCCGGCATTGCAGGCATATATATATATATATATTTTTTTTTTTTTTAAACCACTGAGCCACTAGGGAAGCCCTATATAGTCTCCTAAATCACTTAATCACTTTTAAAAATTAAATTTCTTATTCTGATATAACCATAAGCTCACACGTAGTTGTAAGAATATTACAGAGAGATCCTGTGTACCCCTTCAGTCACTCACTCCTAATGGTGGCACTTTGCAAAATTACAGTAGAATTTCATCCCCAGATAGTGACAATTGGCATTGTCATTGAGTTGACATTTGAAAAATGTCAGTGTTTCAAAACTCAGAGGTCAGTAATGGCTAACAGAGAAAGGCGACTTTCGTTCTTTACTCATTCTCCTCTCACTTCACTTCCTGTGTAGGAAGAAAAGCACAGTCTCAAGGAACGCCTTGATGGGGTGCCCTAAGACAGACTTGCCTTGTGGTCACATCACCCATTTTTCAAGGGGTTCAGGCCAGCATGAGTGTGGGTAAGCTGGTCTGGTTTTCCCAAGACCCTAATAGTTCCCTAAGAGAACATTCATTGCTAGGAACCCTGGACTCAGAAACAATGTCTGTGAAACCTCAGAGGACACTTCTATTAGTCTTCATGATAAATCTTTGGGGATCAACCACAAAAGTGCGTCAGACTGTGAAGCATTGTCTTTCCAGCCACTCTTCTAATAGGGCTTATGTTCTCTGCAGCCCAGGCAGGGGGTCTCACAAATTCATACATTTGCCAGTTTGAAGAAGAGATTGCCTAGGGGTGCCTCTGCAGTATTAATGCTCAGTAAGTGACTTTACTGGAAATAAATTTCTGGACAGCCAACCAGAAATCAATGGGCTATTTTGTGTGCCTCCAATAGTTGTACTTTCTTTTTTTTTTAATATAGATTTATTTATTTTAATTGGAGGTTAATTACTTTACAATATTGTATTGGTTTTGCCATATATCAACATGAATCTGCCACAGGTATACACATGGTGTATACCCATCCTGAACCCCCCTCCCTCCTCCCTCCCCGTACCATCCCTCTGGGTCGTCTCAATGTACCAGCCCCAAGCAGCCAGTGTCATGCATCGAACCTGGACTGGCGATTTGCTTCTGTTTATAATAGCCAAGACATGGATGCACTTTCTTTTAAAAGTAATAACAGACTTGCCTTTGGGGTCCCAACGGGGATGTGTGTGTGTGTGTGTGTGTGTGTGTGTGTGTCTATGATGGGGCTCAGTTGTAAACAGGCACATGGAGGGTATAAAGGAAAGACCATTTTGCAGCACACTCTATGTAGCAAGAACTATGGTAGAAATAGCACATACATGCCACCTTTAAATCTAGACATTTGCATTTGTGAAACAAAATTTCTCTCTCCATTTTTTACGGTAAGGAGACAGACAGTGTTCTTAAGATCTCCCAGCTGGTGGATATAACTTGGGATTCATACCAAAACCCAGAAGGCAAACTCTCCCATCCTTGAGTTTCCTATCTTCAGGTTACTGCTCTGCTATGCACTATGAGGGTCATGGAAATTTCTGAAAGAACCAAAGACCTTTGCCTAAAGAAGAGAGAATATTAAGATACATCGTAAGCTCGGTTTTAACTACTGAAAACCTCTCTTCCATCACACCGCTTACTCATTCATAACACTCATTTCTGGTAGAGTTTTTTTTTTCCCTTCTCTTTGTTTACTTGCTTGATTTTTGAATTAATTTTTGCTTATTTGATTTTGGTTTATCTTTCACAAAGGAACAAAGGAGGGAGTACGTCTGTTTGATTCTTCTCATAAGAGCTCCTAAAGAAGACACTAAGTATGTATGTGTTACATGGATAGATGAATACCTTATGAAGATTAAAAAGACAAAGTGAAAAGTGTCTATGTCTGGGATTTACCTGATGCTTAAAAATGGGGTCCACGTTTGTGACGTGAAGAAGGAAACCTTTCCTGTCTCAGGTCCTACCTTTCTCTTGTAAACAATCTTTGCTCCCTCCTCACTATTCTTTCCTGCCGCCTGACAGCTTTATCTGAATCCTGTCGCTGTGTCTTTGGTCACACCAGCCCTCTATCAGCATGCCCTATCCCCACTGTTAAGCCCTCCCCCAGTTACTCTCTCTCCTGACCTCATGTGGTCTTTTAAGATCAGAATGAGGTTCCTAATACACAACCACATTGGAGGACCACTGACTGGTTGGTATCTGGTGTCTGTGCAGCTCTAGAAGCGTAAGACTGGAGGGGTTTGGGATGCTGGCAGCCAGTGTAAAAGGCATTTGCAATTCTGACCAATGGAAGCTGCCTTTCAAGACCTGAGTTAACTCCCCCAACCTCCTCTCTCTGGGTCCAGCTGGAGCCTCTCTGCTCTGATATCCTGTGTCCCTCAATTTCTCCATATTTCGTTTGGCACCTTCTATAGTTCACTTTCAGAGAAGACAATGGCACCCCACTCCGGTACTCTTGCCTGGAAAACCCCAGGGATGGAGGAGCCTGGTAGGCTGCAGTCCATGGGGTCGCGAAGAGTTGGACACGACTGAAGCAACTTAGCAGCAGAGCAGCAGGATAGTTCACTTTGGGCTTCCCAGGTGCTCAGCCATAAATAATTCACCTGCCAATGCATGAGACATGGGAGATACGGGTTCCATCCTGGGTCATGAAGATCCCCTGGAAGAGGACATGGCAACCCACTCCAGTATTCTTGCCTGGGGAACCCCATGGACTGAGGGGCCTGGTGGGCTACAGTCCATGAGGTCACAAAGAATCAGACATGGCTTAGTGACTAAACAGCAACAATAGTTCACCTTGGAGGTTACTTTTGGTATTAGCTCTTTCATTCATTTATCCAGATCTGCAGAGAGCAGGGCATTTGTAAAAGTAGAAAGCATCATAGACCATTGCCTCTCAGTTTGATTTGTTCCTAGGTCTTATATGCTGATTGATAAGGAAAGTCTTCTGATAATTACAGGACCCCAGAGTCCTCTCTGCACCCATATCCTATGCAGCCTCATTAAAAAGCAGGAAAAAGTGGGAGGAGAGACAATCAAGTATGTTCCTCATAACAAAACTCCATTCCTTCCCCAGGAGCTGGCTCTGCTCGCTCTCTCTTCCTCTCATGCTTGACACTTAACTCATTTACTCAACAAATCTTTTTCAGTTTTTCAGTCACTAAGTCATGTCCAACTCTTTGTGACCTCATGTACCGCAGCACCCAAGGCTACCCTATCCTTTACTATCCCCCAGAGTTTGCTCAAGTTCACGTCCATTGAAGTGGTTTTCTATCTAACCATCTCATCCTCTGTCACCTCCTTCTGCTTTTGCCTTCCATCTTTCCCAGTATCCAAAGATGCTTTCTTTTGCAAGGAGTTGGCTCTTTGCATCAGGTGGCCAAAGTATTGGAGCTTCAGCATCCATCCTTCCAATGAATATTCAGAGTTGATTTCCTTTAGGATTGACTGGTTGTACCTCCTTATAGTCCAAGGGACTCTCAAGAGTCTTCTCCAGGACCACAGTTGGAAAGCATCAATTCTCTGGCACTCAGCCTTCTAGATGGTCCACCTCTCATATATGTCCATGACTACTGGAAAAACCATACCTTTGACTATACAGACCTTATACACATCTACTTATATGAGCCAAAGGAATGAACAAACTTCTCTAGAGCAGTCTTGACCTCAGAAAAGTGCTGGGGCATTTCCTCACATTAGTGAGTCAGGAGTGAATTAAAACAAATCTGTCACCTTTTTTAATCTCACCACATTTTTTTTTTTTTTTTTTTTTGTACAAAAAAAGTATAAGACTAGGGAAAGCTAGGGCTGAGGAAGAGAGTTGTATTAGAGCTGCTATACCCTTTGCTTAAACTATCAGTTCAACAATTTTCACAGGTATATGTTTTGGTCACCTGATATTTCCCAAGTGCTATGATAATATGCATTTTTATTAAACTAGCAAATATTTGTTGAGGACTTCCAACATGTCAGGGATCATGCTCAATAGGTTCAGTTCAGTTCAGTCACTCAGTCGTATCTGACTCTTTGCGACCCCATGAATCGCAGCACGCCAGGCCTCCCTGTCCATCACCAACTCCTGGAGTTCACTCAAACTCATTTCCATCGAGTGGGTGATGCCATCCAGACATCTCATCCTCTGTCGCCCCCTTCTCCTCCTTCCCTTAATCCCTCCCAGCATCAGAGTCTTTTCCAGTGAGTCAACTCTTCGCATGAGGTGGCCAAAGAATTGGAGTTTCAGCTTCAGCATCAGTCCTTCCAATGAACACCCAGGACTGCTCTCCTTTAAAATGGACTGATTGGATCTCCTTGCAGTCCAAGGGACTCTCAAGAGTCTTCTCCAACACCACACTTCAAAAGCATCAATTCTTTAGCACTCAGCCTTCTTCACAATCCAACTCTCACATCCATACATGACTACT
>SJYH01002099.1:174133-191034 GCA_006408735.1 Sylvicapra grimmia | reverse complement strand
GTGAGCTTAATATAGAAATTTCAGTATCTTTATTAGTTATAAAAGAAAATGTTTCTATGTTATACTAAATGGTTTGCAAATGTATGTTCAGAGGACAAAGCACATTTACTTAATAAATAACATTTTCTACATTTCTTTAAAATCATACAGCCACATGCATCTTTGATAATAATGCCTGATCTTCAATTAGAATTATTTCCTTGGAAAAAAGTATGAGAACCAGAAATAAAAAGCAAGTTCCATCATTGTCCTATTGGTTGTGGGACCTTCTGTGTGTGCATGCTCAGTCATGTCCAACTCTTTGCACCCCCATAGACTGGGGCCTGCCAGGCTGCTCTGTCTATGAAACTTTCCAGGCAAGAATGCTGGAGTGGGTTGCCATTTTCTTCTTCGGAGGAATCTTCCTCACTGAGGGATCGAACCTGCATCTTTTGAGTCTCCTGCATTGGCAGGTGGATTTTTTACCAACTGCACCACCTAGGGACTTTCCACTGTGACTGTAAACCAGGGAGATACATTCCTCAACTGCTGGGTCCAGGGAAAGCAACTGCCTCTCTGAGCCTCTTTTTTCTCACCAGTAAAAGGACAAAAACCATCACCTGAGCTAAGTTGGTACAAAGTTTAAGTGATGTGTAAAGTGAAAAGAAAATCTAGAAACATACACAGCAAATGACCCAATCTAATGCAACTCAAAGAGTTTACACAAAACCTATAGCAGATTCCTTCACATTTTTTTTCACCTTAGGATTTTCTCCTTTTTAGCCAGAAGTCCTTCTTGGAGAGGTGTGGGCTGTGTTCAAAGCCCTTGGTAGGAGGGCCGCTTTGGCTTGCATCNAGTTTACACAAAACCTATAGCAGATTCCTTCACATTTTTTTTCACCTTAGGATTTTCTCCTTTTTAGCCAGAAGTCCTTCTTGGAGAGGTGTGGGCTGTGTTCAAAGCCCTTGGTAGGAGGGCCGCTTTGGCTTGCATCACTTTTAGCAGGAGGAGGTGGGCAGCTGGAGCTCCTTTGGGCAGGGGGGCGGTGGTTAGAATGGGATCCTCTCCAGCACATTCCTTCTATTCCAAAGATGGGGAGCTGAACACAGAGGTAATGGAGTGATTAAACCTCCAGGGCCTGAGGGCTGTCCAGAGTCCCCAGACTTCCTTTCTCCCACCCTGGCAGGCCACATTCTTAGAGAAGGGCCTCAACAGAAACAACCAATTATGTGGAAGCCGCTCTTAGGCCCATGTATGTCAACGTGTTGCATATAATTTAAGGGATTGAAAATTTCCCAGAAACCTGTGCGTGGATGAGCACCACATCAAAAAATCTTATTCTAAACATACAGACACTTCACTGAAATCCCTCTTCAGACTCTACCATATCCAGGATAAATATCAGTTGTATTTATTTAGAACTCAGCTAGTAGTCTATGATATATTCATTTTTTATGTGCATACATACATTCACGCATGGCTCTTCTGCTTGTGTTTTGTTTCCTTTTTTAAGAAGAATGTGAGGGCAACTACGCACATGATGGTTCTTTACCAGAACCTGCCTGTAAGTCTCGAATGTGCTAGGTTACTTTATCAACTCAGTTCACCCTCTGCTAAAGAGAACAGAGTGTCGCTCAGGCCAGTACTGCAGCCCCATTGTGATTAGGACCAAATGTGAATGTGCTTTAGAAAGATTAGAGTGTCATTAAAATGTAAGAAATATTTGTTGCAATATGTTTTCATTACTCTTGTTTCTGAGAAAATTAGCTCTTCGGGCCAGAAAAGCTAATGTCAAAATATCCAAAGAGGCAGGCCCATAAAGAAAGCATGAGCTTTTCACACTAAATTTGACAAGTGTGTGTGTGTATTGCTTTGCTGCAAATTCAAAGAGATAGAGCCACAGTTAGCCAACAACCTACCACACTCTTCTAAACCAGGATATGCTGGCTCTGAGATATTCCTGCACGCTCCCACTCTTTCACCCATCCTGGGGATGTCTAGTACAGACCACTTGTGTTAAATCTGATTCCTATAAAGTTCTGATTCCATAATACTCGTAGAGTTTATACTTTGTGTTTGAAGTCTGCCAGGTGTGTGCGTGCATGTGTGTGTGTGTGTGTGNAAACCAGGATATGCTGGCTCTGAGATATTCCTGCACGCTCCCACTCTTTCACCCATCCTGGGGATGTCTAGTACAGACCACTTGTGTTAAATCTCATTCCTATAAAGTTCTGATTCCATAATACTCATAGAGTTTATACTTTGAAGTCTGCCAGGTGTGTGCGTGCGTGTGTGTGTGTGTGTGTGCATGTGTGTGTGTGTGTGTGTGTGTATGCATGTGTGTGTGAGCCCATACTTGGTGATTATGCAGTCTAATTCTGACTCTGAATTCTTCAGCATCTATCACCCCCACACCCCCACATCTCCCCCACTGTTCCTCAGTGAACAAGGCCATGTGAACACAATTGCTGCGGTCAACCACAATGAACACATGCCTTGAGCTTACAAGAAGTGCTCANTCTCTTGATGGATGTAGAGCAGGAATCTAAACCACGTATCTTCTTCATTCAGCACAGGAACCCTAAGAGGAACCCTCCCCTATGAAGAGCACGAAGGGTTGGCCATGGGACCAGAGCCAGTGGTGAAGCCCAGTTATTGCCCCAATGTGTATCTAGTGCTAAAAGCTGTCCAAATCTAAACTCTGGCACTGTGCCTATGTATCTTGGAAGGAAATGATTGGATTGTATAAATATAAGATATCTTATTAAGAATGTATTTGGGAGCCTAGGCAAAATGGCTAAGAGGCACCCTGAGAGAGTACTCAAGGACTAACAATGGCCTGGGAAGTGGAAAAGGAGACAGAAGGGAACGTGTCAGGGTGCCAAAGTCAGCAGCTCAACTGGGTGTACATTGCCATAGGGGTTAGAACTCAGCAGGTTGTCAATACCAGCTGACAATGGTGACCCTGGTACAAAAAAAAAAAAAATAAAAAAGCAGGAAAGCCTGTTAATATCAACACAGTTAGTGGCTGCAAATATGAACATCAGAAGGCAAGATTCAAATTTCTCTTTTAGCAACAGCTTTCAGTAAGAAGACAAGGTCCCTACTGACTCCTAAACAATATAGTAAAGGAAATCTTAGAATACTGAAGAAATGAAAAGTTGAGTTCCCATTTCTTGGGTAACTAGAGCTTTAAGTCCCTCTAATTTGGTTATTTAATGGAAACATAATTTTATTTTGTTGTTCCATGCTGANAGCAACAGCTTTCAGTAAGAAGACAAGGTCCCTACTGACTCCTAAACAATATAGTAAAGGAAATCTTAGAATACTGAAGAAATGAAAAGTTGAGTTCCCATTTCTTGGGTAACTAGAGCTTTAAGTCCCTCTAATTTGGTTATTTAATGGAAACATAATTTTATTTTGTTGTTCCATGCTGAAGGGGCTTTGGCACTTATGTCATGCAACAGATAAAGAACATAACGCCATGAAAGAAAAAAAGAAAAACAAATAATAAAGAGAGAAAAAAGAAGTAACTTGTTTCCCAAGAGCTATAAGCTGGGTGGAGGCAGTTTTCGTCCTCGGGTTACTCCCATTTTAGTGCTGATTTGATTCTCGTAATAAACATGCAAGGAAAGCATCATTAGCCATGTCTCTCTATGCTTAGTAGAGGGAGTGAAGCTCAGAGAGGCCTGTCAATGTGTTCAAGTTCTCAGAAGATGCAGGTGGCAAGGCAACTTCTCCAGAAACCTGAGCTGTAATGCTAGTAAGACATTTATTCCCTGTCACTTAGATATTCGTCCAAATTAAAGGCAGAGGATCATGGAGATCTCACTTGGTTTGGGACATGAGCAAACACACTCATCTTCTAGGAGCATCATATGACTAACCAGTGTCTTGTTTCCTTCCTTTCTATTTTTATTTATTTATTTTGTTATTTAGCTGTGCCACCTCTTAGTTGCTGATGTGGTATCTAGTTCTCTGGGCAGAGATCAAACTGTCCCCTGCACTGGGAGCCTGACATCTTAGTCACTGTACCACCAGGGAGGTCCCACTAGCTTTCTTTTAGACCTTTCCTGTCTTAGCAGTTTGCCAGAATTAGAAAGATATACACTCTTAATGTTCGTAATTGTAGTTCAAATTTCTTCCTTTGGTGTTAGGAAGTATTTTCTCAACTAGAATATTTCTTTGTTGTGATAATTCCACCAAACTGGATTATGGGAGAAAATGATAATTTTACAATTTTATATATATATATATATATATTTATATTTATATATTTATATATTTATATACACATGGGCTTCCCTGGTAGCACTAGTGGTAAAGAACCTACCTGTCAAGGCAGGAGACATGAGACATGGGTTCGAGCCCTGGGTCAGTAAGATCTCGTGAAGGAGAGCATGGCAACCCACTCTGATATTCTTGCTTGGAGAATCCCATGGATAGAGGAGCCTGGCAGGCTACAGTCCACATGGCCACTGAGTCAGACACGACAGAAGCGACTAAGCATTCATACACATATATGTGCACGCACATGCAATATACATACAATATACAATTATATACAACTGGCCTATCTGCATTTATTATTGTTATTATTGGATGGTGAGGAGTGGAAACAAGAGTTTAGAAAAANCGACTAAGCATTCATACACATATATGTGCACGCACATGCAATATACATACAATATACAATTATATACAATTGGCCTATCTGCATTTATTATTGTTATTATTGGATGGTGAGGAGTGGAAACAAGAGTTTAGAAAAGGTGTATTAAGTATTCTTCAGCTATTTTTTCATGTGCTACACATAGCAGTGCCTCATCTTATATTCACTGCAATCTCAGGACATAGGTAATTCTATCCACATTTTAAAGATGAAGAAGCTAAGTTAATTTGCTTTCCAAGGGTGTAGCACAGGTAAGAACAGAATTTATTATTGCCTCTAATTCTGAATGACTTTATTAGCCAAAAGAGACCATACACCTAATTTTAAAACTGTTTTAATAAACTGTCCATTCCTTGAAGGTAAGGTTGTATATCTATGTGATTACATCTCCACAGAATCCTCAGGGGAATGTCTAGTGCATAGAAGATGATCAATATGTTTGATCAAATAATTTCCTGAGTGGATGATCCAGGTAGCCTGTTAGATTATTCCAGAAATGTCCTTAATGTTTTGAATTCTATTTATGAAGGTGATGCTTGGTATGGAATATATATATATAACTAGTTTCTAAACTCAGCTTGAGTCTGCATGACCTAAAGTGTGGGCAGTTTGCCTCTAAAAGCTAAAATCAGAACATATTTGCACTGATAATATGGTGTCTTTGCATGAACAGTTGGCACTTAGAAGTATATTACTGTCAGTGGCTAGTGTCAATATCCAGTCTACAAGGTTTATGTATGCAACAGTTCTTTGGAATGCTCCTCAAAGGGAAGAAATTCTTCACTTTTTAAAAAATAGATCCAGAATGACACACCTTCAAATCTGAGTGCAGCCTCTTTTCTGCAAGGATATGAAGTTTTTTGATACTTTCCTCAGTATGACCTTTGCAATTCAATCTCATTCTCCAATTTAGACATACACACACAATAGCAATGTCCAGGACTTAAGAGAAATATAGAAAAAGTAGCAGCTATATCTAGGTTTTATTTCAGTTTTATTTCAGATCTTAGAGCCTTGTCAGAGAAGCAAGAAAAGCAGCTGTAAATTATGAACTATACATATAAGATAATAGGCATCAGTTGCAAGGTTGAGTCCAGGTCAAGTCAGATTTGAGATGATCAAAGAGCAAGTGAATGTTAAAGGAATCCAAAAATGTAGTGAAGGCAAAGGGATGTCCTATACATCCAAGCTAAGCTTGTTTGCCTTGCACATTGGACAGACAGTAACCTGAGCTAACTTACACAGAAGTGGGAAAGGTCTTATAAAGATAGAAGGATACGTGTCTGAAGGAATATACTGAAATTGATTTGAATGCTATCTATCTATCTATCCACCCATCTATTATCTATCTGCCTATCTATATACAAGAGAAAGAAATTTCTTTGGAGGAACTGTCTTACATGATTACAATCGAGGTATACAACTGTGGGGCCTGGCTGGGTAAATTTGGAATCTGAAGGGCATACAGAGGTTGGGAAACTTAGGCAGGAGTTTATATGTCAGCCTTGAGATAAAGTTTCTTCTTTCTGAGAGGAACCTCAGTGTTTGTTCTTAAGCCCTTCAACTGATTGGACAAGGCCCACCCACATGATCAATGATAACCTTCTTTACTTAAAGTCAAGTGATTGTAGATTTTAACCACATTTACAAAGTACCTTAACCCACTCCAGTGTTCTTGCCTGGAGAATCCCAGGGACAGGGGAGCCTGGAGGGCTGCTGTCTATGGGGTCACACAGAGTCAGACACGACTGAAGTGACTTAGCAGCAGCACAAAGTACCTTCAATACAGCACTGAGATTAGTATTTGGCTAAAAACCCAAGTACAGAAGCCAAGTTGTCACATAGGATTAATCATCAGAGTAGCTAGGAATGTGACCCAGACCCTAGTCCCTGAGTGGCCTGAACCCTGGTGACCGTTCTCTTCTCTGACCAGGCTTGCAGGACTTGCACTCATGACTGGGCAGGGACCTCCTGAGAGAGCCAACTGGACACCTGAGGTCTTCTCATAGCCCTCCCTGTGCCATCATGCTACAGCAGCCTTAGCAAGCACCGCTGATCAGGCCCAATTACTCCCACTTAGACAGTGACTCCTCTCCCCTGCTGGATCCTGGACACAGCATGTTCAATTGCACCCTTGATGTCGGACTGCACCCGCTTTGAGAACAGGACCTCTCAAGCTACCAAGTCCAGAGTTACAGAGACAAGAAGTACAAATTCCCCCAATGGATCATTGAGAATGATGGTTAAGTGATCCCAGTCTCTTTCACATCTCTTGAATCCCAGACTCAGGTGTCTTTTCCTACTAGGGGTAGCAGGGCTATAGAGTGATTTCTGAGTCAGTGGAGAAGGGAATGGCAAGTCACTTCAGTATTCTTGCCTTGAGAACCCCATGAACAGTATAAACAGGCAAAATGATAGGATACCAAAAGAGGAACTCCCCAGGTCATTAGGTGCCCAGTATGCTACTGGAGATCAGTGGAGAAATAAGTCCAGAAAGAATGAAGGGACGGAGCCAAAGCGAAAGCAATACCAATTTGTGCATGTGACTGGTGATAGAAGAAGAGTTGACTCATTGGAAAAGACTCTGATGCTGGGAGGGATGGGGGCAGGAGGAGAAGGGGACGACCGAGGATGAGATGGCTGGATGGCATCACGGACTCGATGGACGTGAGTCTGAGTCAACTCCAGGAGATGGTGATGAACAGGGAGGCCTGGCATGCTGCGATTCATGGGGTCGCAAAGAGTCGGACACGACTGAGCGACTGAACTGAACTGAACTGTGTGTATTGCATTCTGAAGGATGACACCCCTCACTCAACGGATTGCTTCTGAGCTGGCCTCAGCTGAGGTCTTGTCCATGTGTGATTGGGTGGCAGACTCTGAATGGTATCTTGTGTGTCATGAATGTCAGATCCTTGGTCATGGGGCCACTCCCACAGCTCCTTTGTTATGAAATGGGTCCCCTGGTCAGACTCTACATTATTAAAGATGCCATAACTCTAGACCAGAAATTCTAAAAGGCATCTGAGAGTGGTGCTCACTGAGGTTCTGTGGGCAGGCAACAGAAACCCATGCCAGGAATAAACGCCCAGGACTCATCACTGNGGTCTTGTCCATGTGTGATTGGGTGGCAGACTCTGAATGGTATCTTGTGTGTCATGAATGTCAGATCCTTGGTCATGGGGCCACTCCCACAGCTCCTTTGTTATGAAATGGGTCCCCTGGTCAGACTCTACATTATTAAAGATGCCATAACTCTAGACCAGAAATTCTAAAAGGCATCTGAGAGTGGTGCTCACTGAGGTTCTGTGGGCAGGCAACAGAAACCCATGCCAGGAATAAATGCCCAGGACTCATCACTGTGAGAGTAACCATTGCCCTTTCAGGATGAAAAGGGACAAATGTAGCCAACTTGCCACCGCCTGGTCAATTGAAATGGTGCCAGATCGGGGGGTTGCACAGAGTATTCTGGTGATGGTAGACTGGATATTCAGAGGTGACAGGAGTTACATCAGACTTTGGATTATACAGTGGCTAAAGCAGAATTTGCCCCGGCTCTGTGCCCTTAACCACAGAACTGCAGCAACTCTAAATAGACACAAAAAATATATGTTGAACTGTTGTCTAGTATCTCCATTTTCATATTTCCAAATAGTGGGATAATTTGAAGTTATTGGTTCAGCGGTTCCATTCCTTGTCCTGTGAATCACAGGTCAAAGGCAAAATAGTTGTTGTTGTTGTTCAGTCACTAAGTCTTGTCCAACTCTTGTGACCCCATGGACTGCAACACGCCCAGCTTCCCTGTCCTTCACCATCTCCCTGAGTTTGATCAGGCTCGTGTCTATTGAGTCAGTGATGCCATTCAACCATCTCATCCTCTGTCACCTCATTCTCCTTGTGCCCTCAATCTAAAAATGTGTGATGTGGTCCCTCTTACCCACCCCATCACAAGAGGGACTAATAGTGAATTGCAGGCCAGACAGATTTCCAAAAGTACACCGACTACACTATTAAAGAGTATGTTCAAGCGCCACCTCAGGCACATTTTGGTCTGTCCTGGTGGCAGCCATGGGAGCGTGGCACCCAGATCTCCCTTCAAGAGAGAACCTCCTGTGCAAGCGGAGTTTAGTTGTAGCCCCCAGCGCCTGCACCTTTGGGGTCTGCTGCAGTGTGCCTGCTGACATCACACTTTCCGGAGCTGGGTTTCACCAAGGACTGAGCACAGCAGATGTTAAGAGAGAGAGGACACTCTGCCTGAGGCAAGATCCCCTCGGGGGCTCCCAGTCGTTGACCCTGACTTTCAGAGCTACACTGCCATTTGAGGTCCTTCCTCTCTAATGCTCCTTCTTTCTTCTTTACCTTCATAGGCGCTAGACCTGCACTGAGGTAGACAGACTTCTCCCACCTCCTCTTGTGTGTTCTCCATTCTACCTTTCTCCAGAGTCCTTCTAATCCATTTCTCCTGTCTTGACACCTGTTTTCCAGAGGCTCAAAGGATACAGCAAACAGTGTAGGGCATGGAAGGTTAAATAGTAATAACTTCTAAGTTTCAGAGATGGGAGACCTTAACAAGTAGGGGGACACTGCAATGCATGAGCCAGAGTCCCCTTCAATGAAGGTCACATTGCTGCATTTGCTGGAAATGCGGTCATCACAAAGCCTTCAGCTCCCAGCCCCTCTAGGGACTGCTTTATCTGTACACAGTCACCTTCCAATAAGACATACACTGTCTCACAATTGATGGCTGATCAATGTGGAAGTATAAAGGTCTGGTCATCTTGGTGCAAGTTGGGACAAATCTGAAGGGCCATTCTACTCCACAGCTCCCATTGACCAGCTGCACGCTCTCTGCATGAGCTGCACTGTAATTCAGCTTCCTACTGCCCAGTTCTGCTTTCCCTGTCCTTTACAATGACATTGCTCTCAAGGTCACTCTTTAATAAACGTTCTGCATTCTCCACTCCCTCTCAGGGTTTGTTTCCTGGGAACCTGATCCGCAGCCAATTGAGCAATCCATCTTGGGTGGGACTGGAGCTTAAGTAGAAAGTGACTTTCCACTGCCAGGATATGCTTTAAATATCCTTACTTTTTATGCCAGAGAAGAGGTTTGTAGAAGAAAATGATCTGTAAGACCAGGATAAAGAGAACGTGAGAGAGCTAGAGCATCCAGGAAACAGAAGACGAGAAGCCATATTTGGCTTCATCAGAAAGTAGGAGACTGCTCTCTACTGAGCACTGGATGGAGCAAACTCCTGAGCAACACTGTTAATAAACGGGCCCTAATAGGACCTGCAAGTACTGCAAGCACAAGGGCAAGGGGACGTCCAGCAGAGGCCATAAGATCTGAGAACCAAGCTCACAGTAGCTTGAGGAAGACCAGCGTGAGGCCTGAATAAAAACTTCAGCCTGATTTAAAATTATCGAAAAGTCTCACCTGATTCCCGTGTCCGGTATTCTTTTATGAGCCAGAGTCCTATAGCAGTATCTCAGTAGTCATGGCACAGTTATATAATTGCCTATTTACTCTTTTTGTTTGTTTCTTAGTCCATAGTGGAAAATCTCTTTGCAGGCAAAATGGAAACTCTCAGGACGNCCAGCAGAGGCCATAAGATCTGAATACCAAGCTCACAGTAGCTTGAGGAAGACCAGTGTGAGGCCTGAATAAAAACTTCAGCCTGATTTAAAATTATCGAAGTCTCACCTGATTCCCATGTCCGGTATTCTTTTATGAGCCAGAGTCCTATAGCAGTATCTCAGTAGTCATGGCACAGTTATGTAATTGCCTATTTACTCTTTTTGTTTGTTTCTTAGTCCATAGTGGAAAATCTCTTTGCAGGCAAAATGGAAACTCTCAGGACGAAGAGCACAGGCAGAGATGCAGAGAGATTATACAGTGACATTTGGTTGCCCACAAAAATGTGTCCCCCATCCTCATAGTCACTCCTCAGTGTGAGGGGGCTTTTCCACAAATGTTCCCTGAGCAGGAAACATTCTTAGGCTCTAATGAAAAATTCTTCTGCCAGGCTTCATCCAAGTCAGTCTGTTTGGACTCCTAAGACCCTGCCCTCCTGATTGTGGCAATTCTTTTTTGGGTACATATGAAACAACATCACCCGTATGACCACTGGTCCCCAGCAAGACACAGCAGGAAGCCACAGTTGTCATCCTGATGGATTCTAACATTAACTACAGCAAGTCCCCTACATGTAAATCTTCAAGGTGCAGACTTCCAAAGATGTGAATGAGCATTCCATCAACACCAGGTGGGAATGAAATTGCTACTTTTCCTCCATCTCCTATTGCTGACAACCTTTCAGCTCTATCATCTCTCACCCGCTCTCCCTTCACAGTCTTTTATCTGTTCATTTGATGCCAGCCCCTGTATATAAGCTATTGTACTGTACTACTGCACACTTCAAAGTGCTGTGCTGTAAGATTTAAAATGTTTTCTTTATTTTGTGTGGTTTTTTTTATGTATTATTTGCATGAAAATATTTCAAACCGATTACAGTACAGTACTATACAGCCAATTGTGTTAGTTGGGTTCCTGGGCTAACTTTGTTGGACTTAAAAACAAATTGGACTTACCGACATGCTCTTGAAGCAGAATTTGTTCGTATGTAGGGAACTTCTTTTATAGCCTATTTGTAAAGACTGCTGTCACTTCCAACTCTCAGTACTTGGTGAGAAGGTCAGCCTCAGGTCCCCTGGCTTCTGTCTTCCACATCCCAGCCAGAAAAACAAATGAAAGGGAGAAGAATCAGTTCTCAAAACATGTACAAGAATGAGCTGCAAGAGGAGACAAGAAAAGCAGATATCTGGGAGGAGAGGGTTGGTGAAACTTGGGTCAAAGGGGATGATTCAAAGGACCCAAGGACTACATGCATGATGGGGTATGGTGCAGAAGGAAGGAGTGTAAGACAGTCATCTCCAGGCTGGTGGCCACATGGAAAGGCATGTCCCTGAGGACAGTACGTGGAGTTGACCCTGAGAATTGGCTCATCACATCCAGGGGCCATGGCTACTGTTCTACCTTTCCCAACCTCTCAACCCCTCCCTGTATGGTTAAGGGTCTCTCTCTGCAGCAGGATGACAGAGTGGTTAGGAATCCGGGTTCTTGAGTCAGACTGTCCGAGTTCCATCCTACTCTGCCCTGCTAACTGAGTGACCTTATGCTAGGTAGTTAACTTCTCAGGGCCTCAATTTCCTCACTTGTGAAATGAAGATAATAGCAAGGAATTACATAGGACTGTGGTAAAAGTTAAATAAAATATACATAAAGCACTTAGAAGAGTGCTTGGGATGTAGGAAGTTCAAGTTCTGAACGATGCTAATTATCTACCTACCCATCTATCCATCTGTCTCTCTCTGATCACATCACCTTCCAAATTACTTGTGTACTGGTTTTCTCCTCTCTTTTACCCACACTAAAGATGTAAGAGTCGTCCAGAGATAGCCCCTCACCATCTTAACAATCATGGAGATTCTCAAATGAATGTCCACAACCCATTCTCAAGATGGTCCAAGTAATTTGATTACACTTGATAGTTTTAGGAACAACAACAAAAAAAATGCCTTCATTCTCTGGGTCTTAACATCTCTATTTAGAGGGATTTAGAATGAAGTGGTATGAAAAGTCCCTCCCAATTTTAAATCCTCTATTGATCTTTCCTTCTCTATCAAATGCATCAGTCATTAATAAATTGGCATTCAATGAAACAAGTTCCATCAGTCAGATAGAACTTGGCAGAAAGAGAGAGAGAGAGTAATTTTATGAACCCAGGACTCTATCACCAAAATCCTAATTCTATGGGATGCTCTTAGTGTAGTGACTACCCAGACACCAAATTTCCATACTGCCATATATCTACTGCTTTTACAGTGATTTCTAGTGCAAAATTTAGTCACCGTGGAGATCCATAAAAATCTTGGCTCTCCTAAAAGTACCCCTGGTTAAGATCATTGGGATCTTCCCCAATCCAGCAAGAATGTGATGCATTATAGAAATATTTGGAACCACAGAAGGAGAGACAGAGAAAAAAATTACCAGTCCACTCATTCTTTGTGGTATGATAATTCTTTCACTGGTTCAGGATTTATTTATCCCAGATAAACGTTTTTCTAATTGTGTAGTAACTGGAAAAAGGATAGGGAGGGGTGGAAGAGGGGGAAGTGGGTGAGATCAGTACGAGGGACTCTCATCCATGCCAGGATCAAGTCCATAAATTCACTTCTGTTGTAATGTGCTTTCTTTGCTTGCTCTGTGGGCCTCTTTGTGAAGAAAAGTCCTTTGTAGAAAAAGTCTGCGGGCTAAAAATTTGAAAATTCCTGCCTTGGGGAATGCTTCCGCAGATACAATCCTAACAAACTCATGCAGTGGTTATTCATCTTATCCATTGTTACTAACGAAGGTCCACAAACCACAGACGGATGGGAAACTTGCCCATTAATAAGTCACAGAGCACAGACTCCAAGCCAGGATGCCCATCATAAATATATGTATATATTCTTTCCACTATTTCTCTGTGTCTTCTTTGAAATTTTACAGTAACAGAAAATTCTGGACTTCATATGACTAAATATTCTCCAACTTTATTCAAGATTAATTCAACAGATTTTAAATCAGTTCCTTCTCTAACAATAACAACTACCATTTTTATGCTTTTGCTATTTGTCAGTCAGTGTGTTCTTCTCTTAACGTAAATTAACTCATTTAATTTCATTTAATCTGCCACCAAAATATTTATGTAAAGGGCCACCGTTAGCCCTTTTTTTATATGTGAGGAAACCAAAAGTTAAGATACTTGTCTAAGATCAAATAGTTATGTAGAGACTGGCCTAGAAGTTGATTCTAAGAAATCTAACCTATTAGAGTCTATGCATTACTAGATGGGTCAAAGTTGAGTTTAAGTGCTAGAGAATCTGAGATGAATAAGGCACGTTCTCTGAACTCACCTGTAGGCACATGGCCTCTAAAATACAGTTTGGTGTGAAAGTAACTACACCTACACCTGCACAGTAACCTTGTGATGCAAATCAGGGCTTCCCTGGTGACTCATCGGTAAAGAATCCGCCAGCCAATGCAGGAGACACAGGAGACAGGTTCCATCCCTGGATCAGGAAAATTCCCTGAAGAATGAAAAGGCAACCCACTCCATATTCCTGCCTGGGAAATCCCACGGACACAAGAGCCTGGTGAACTACAGTCCACGGGGTCACAAAGAGACAGACACGTCATAGTGACTAAACAACAATGCAATATCCGTGAGTTTAGCAATAAAAATTTATTTGGGCTTTAGCTTTAAATAGAGTCAGAGTTCTAAGAAACCTATTAAGTTGCAGTATTTCTGAAATATTTAAGAAGATAATTCATGCTAGCTTCAGGAAGGATTGTTGAGAAAAATCGCAGAAAATACACCCTATGACAGAGGCAACATGTAAATCATGGTGGACAGAAAGGAAGAATAATACTATACTGGAAAACTAGCTCTTAGACTTCATGGACGACTGCATGCTAAGGGCTCTATGGGAACTTAGCATCTGAATATTAAAGAAAATGATTATTCTGCCAGGTCTAGTTTGTGAATGTAAGCACCTTGTCTACCAAATGCTCACAGCTACTGAGAGCATAAAATTCAACTCTTAGCTCTATCCCTCCACTGATGTTGGTGCGCAAGACCAGAGCCTGTTTAGGAAAACTTTGGAGAGTGACATATTTTCCACATTTCAACTTCCATACTTTTTTTAATCAGTTCCCCGGTAGGACAGCCATACGTGGGTTTTGCTGTAAAGCATGCTCAGTGTAAAATTAAAATCACGATTTGAAAGAGAAAAGACAAAGTGGACAGATGTTGCAGAGAGACTATTGGAGGTGAGTCATAGCCAAGCCGTTAGTGGGGGAATATTTCTTACAATTGGAACTGTCAAAGCAGGCTTGCAGTGCACACGAGGTGAAATGCAACCCTCCAGAGAGAAGTTTTCATCATCATAAAATCTAATCTCTCTAATTTCCAGAAACCTGTGTAGCCTGATGGTATAACACAAAGCAGAGGCAAGAAAGAAGCAGTTGGCTAAATGTTCTGTTTCATTTGGTGGCTCTCTTCTCTTTTGCCTAATCAGCTTCTGGAAATGGATGAGAATACTGAGTCAAGATGAACTCTTAGTTACTTAAAGGTGGAAAGAAAGAGATAGCAACAAGAAGAGAGGGGAACGTATAGACTAGAACTGAGGGTATGGAAACCCTGTGCTGACACTTTTCTGAGCCTTTGGTGTTGTGTGTTTTAATAAGTTTTTGTCGCTAAGTCATGTTGGATTCTTTGCAATCCCATGGATTGCAGCATGTCAGGCTCCCCTGTCTTTCACCACTTCCTGGAATTGGCTCAAAATCATGTCCATTGAGTAGGTGATGCCATCCAACCATCTCATCCTCTGTTGACCCTTCCTCCTCCTGCCATTAATCTTGCCCAGCATCAGGGTCTTTTCCAAAAAGTTGGCTCTTTGCATCAGGTGGCCAAAGTATTGGAGCTTCAGCTTCAGTTCAGTTCAGTTCAGTCGCTCAGTCGTGTCCGACTCTTTGCGACCCCATGAATCGCAGCACGCCAGGCCTCTCTGTTCATTACCATCTCTCGGAGTTCACTCAGACTCACATCCATCGAGTCAGTGATGCCATCCAGCCATCTCATCCTCGGTCGTCCCCTTCTCCTCCTGCCCCCAATCCCTCCCAGCATCAGAGTCTTTTCCAATGAGTCAACTCTTCGCATGAGGTGGCCAAAGTACTGGAGTTTCAGCTTTAGCATCATTCCTTCCAAAGAAATCCCAGGGCTGATCTCCTTCAAAATGGACTGGTTGGATCTCCTTGCAGTCCAAGGGACTCTCAAGAGTCTTCTCCAACACCACAGTTCAAAAGCATCAATTCTTCGGCGATCAGCCTTCTTCACAGTCCAACTCTCACATCCATACATGACCACAGGAAAAACCATAGCCTTGACTAAACGGACCTTAGTCGGCAAAGTAATGTCTCTGCTTTTGAAAATGCTATCTAGGTTGGACATAACTTTTCTTCCAAGGAGTAAGCGTCTTTTAATTTCATGGCTGCAGTCACCATCAGCAGTGATTTTGGAGCCTAAAAAAATAAAGTCTGGCACTGTTTCCACTGTTTCCCCATCTATTTCCCATGAAGTGATGGGACCAGATGCCATGATCTTCGTTTTCTGAATGTTGAGCTTTAAGTCAACTTTTTCACTCTCCTCTTTCACTTTCATCAAGAGGCTTTTTAGTTCCTCTTCACTTTTGTGGTTCAGGGTGGTGTCATCTGCATATCTGAGGTTATTGATATTTCTCCCAGCAATCTTGATTCCAGCTTGTGTTTCCTCCAGTCCAGCATTTCTCATGATGTACTCTGCATATAAGTTAAATAAGCAGGGTGACAATATACAGCCTTGACGTACTCCTTTTCCTATTTGGAACCAGTCTGTTGTTCCATGTCCAGTTCTAACTGTTGCTTCCTGACCTGCATACGCATCAGTCTTTCTAGTGAATCTTCAGGGTTGATTTCCTTTAGGATAGACTGATTTGATCTCCTTACTGTCCACAGGACTCTCAAGAGTCTTCTCCAACACTACAATTGGAAACCATCAGTTCTTTGGACCTCTGCCTTCTTTATAGTGTAACTCTCACATCCATACATGACTACTGGAAAAGCCATAGCTTTGACTGTATGGACCTTTGTTGGCAAAATGATTTTTCCACTTCTTAATACACTATCTAGGCTTGTCATAGCTTTCTTTCTAAGGAGAGAACTTTTTTTTTTTTTTAATTTCATAGCTGCAATCACCATCTACACTGATTTTGAAGCCAAAGAAAAGAAAATCTGTCAGTCTTGAGTATAATGACAAAAAGAAAACATAAAACGTTTCTACCAAAATTGATGTATAGGCTATGAAGCACTATGCAATTGTTGATCATGCTCTATTCTTTATATTTTGTTTTTGATTATAGGACTAAATAAACCACAAAATAAGCAAAATGAGTAAAATTATATTCCAGTATCACCCAATGAAAGGTGAGGATGAGTGAAGGAAAAGGGTGGAATTTGATTTGAAGAGCCTGGATTCTTGTTTGATCCTACTTCCTCATAAAATGCACTGAGCTTATATATATATACATATAAAATATTTGGACCATATTAAGTATTTTCGATTCTTTATTCCTTGTCTATAAAATATGGATCAGTAAACGTACTTCATAGAC
>SJYH01002099.1:160657-173784 GCA_006408735.1 Sylvicapra grimmia | reverse complement strand
TATGTAACACTATATCAGCAGAGAACTTGATATAAAAATAGTTTCTTATTTTCAGAAAATAAATGCTAAGAATGTATCTTTTGCCTCAGTTTGGAGTTGACATGATCAACTATGATAAATACAAAAACTGATTTGGAAAAGTTTGAGATTTATTTAAAGGAAATGAGCAGAGGTTGTAATGGCCTGTCCTAATCAGAACCACCAAGGCCCACTTTCAGACACTGGTATGTGATTTTTTTAAATGTGCTATGTTTAAGAGCTTTGATAAGATTTACCATGCAACACAATGGGCTTTAGTAGCAGGCAGCCTATGATTCTGGAGACCTGAAAATTGAAGTCCCACTCTAAAAATGCTTTGTGCTTGTATTGTTCTTTGAACTTCTCCCAATGCTTTCAGGTCAATTGCCTTCAACTGAAAAAGCAAAGGGATGAATTACAACCTTCAGTTAGCGTCCAGTGTGGAGTGACCTCATTGGACAAACCTTGATGTACTGAGAACAGCATATTATTTGTCATGAACTTGACCTGGGTTCAAATTCCTGCTGGGACTCTCATTTTGTGCTTAAGCTTAGAAAACTTGGCTAATCCCTCTGAACTTCCATTTAAATCATTTTAGTAATTATTGCAATCTCAGGACTGCTCTGAGGTTAAAATGACATGATGCGTGAAATATACCCAGACCTGCGCCTACACACAGTTGACATTTTAATGTAAAAGTTACTTCTCTTCCTTTTCCTCATTCTGTCTTAGACCTGGTGGTTCTATGATAAATATACCAAAAGGAGTGTTACAGTTATATTCAGACTCTTAGATTTGGATAAGCTTTGTAATACAACCTTGAAAATCAACTAATCAAATTCTCTTGAAATATGATTAGTAAATAGGCTTAGAAAGATGAATGACTTGCTCAAGGTCACTCTTAATTTGCAGCTGAAACATGAGTACAGACTTAGTCTCCTGGTTTCTAGTTCACAAGCATTCCCTAAGCCTCAGTTCAGTTGCTCAATTGTGTTCAACTATTTGCAACCCCACAAGCTGCAGTATGCCAGGCTTCCCTGTCCATCATTGACTCCCAGAGCTTTCTCAAACTCATGTCCATCAAGTGAGTGATGCCATGTAACCATCTCATCCTCTGTCATCCCCTCTCTTCCCGCCTTCAATCTTGCCCAGCATCAGGGTCTTTTCCAGTGAGTCAGTTCTTCACATCAGGTGGCCAAAGAATTGGAGTTTCAGCTTCAGCATCAGTCCTTCCAATGAATATTCAGGACTGATTTCCTTTAGGATTGACTGGTTGGATCTCCTTGCAGTCCAAGGGACTCTCAAGAGTCTTCTCCAACACCACAGTTCAAAAGCATCAATTCTTCAATGCTCAGTTTTCTTTATGGTCCAACTCTCACATCCATACAAGACTACTGGAAAGAGCATAGCTTTGACTAGATGGACCTTTGTCCCCAAGCCTAGAAATGAGCTATTTCTTGGTTGTTTCCATGGACATGTGAATCTGTGCCTTCAAGAGTGTTAGATTCTAAGAAGACAAATTTCAAAACAATCTATACCTCTTTCCTCTTCTTGTGTGATTTCAGCCTTACATCAATTTGGTAATTGAATAGGCTGATGGCATAACCATGTGAACATTCTGTTAAGCACTGTACAAAGAGGAAATGAAAACCCAGCCCAGGAAAGAGAGACACACAGTCAGCTGCAGAGTAGATCAAAAGCACACATTTCAACAGCAGGAAAAACTGTGTTCAAGCCTCTCTTCTGCTACTTAGCATGTGCTGTACTGAGCAGACTCCTTAGCCTCTCTAGCCTTTTTTTGCTTCTCTATATCATGTGAAAAATTATACTCAGATATGTCATAAATGTTGACCGCTATAATGTTAAAAAAGGACCCAACTGTTACCTAAGTTCTTAATCAATCACTTTATCAGTGGCGACTATTGCTAACAACTGTTATTTATTATTAAGAGTGGTAAAAGCAAAGTGCTGTGTGGTTAGCCTTCTCAATTAGGACTCGACATGCTTTTCCTGCGGATGACTGGAGAGTAAATGTTCTCCGCTCTGTGGGCTGTAGGGTCTGTCTCATGACAGCTCTAGTCTGCTGTTGTAGGCTAAAAGCAGCCCTAGGCCATGTGTACATGAAGGGGTGAGGCTGTGCTGTAATAAACCTATCAGCACAGGAGGCCACCCTGCGGGCCATGGTTTGCCAACCCTTGTTTTGAATGGAAAGTAATGGGAAGTTTAACCACAAGGAATCAACAGTGACTTAATGAAACTACAGGATTTAGCAGACAGATGGAAAGTGCAGTGGAAGAAAAAGCCTAAACAGAGGCAAGATTTGAGAGTGGGAAATGGCACTCCACTCCAGTACTCTTGCCTGGAGAATCCCACGGAGGGAGGAGCCTGGTAGGCTACAGCCCATGGGGTCGCAAAGAGTCGGACACGACTGAGTGACTTCACTTTCACTTTAGAGCAAGTCAGGTGTTTACTCGAGCCTAAGCTCTGACTCAATGCACAGGAATCTGAGCAAATGCTGGGAGATAGTGAAGGACAGAAGAGCCTGGCGTGCTGCAGTCCATGGGGTCGCAAAGAGTCTGACCTGACTTAGCAATGGAACAATAACAACAAGCTCCCATTCTGGCATCCTTCAAACACCTCTTCCAAGCTTGAGCATCTGGGACATGTTCTGTGAAAGGAAGCCTGGAATAATGCTACAAAAGACACTTCCGAACTCTTACCTTTCAATGCCTTGGAATCCTTGTTGAATGACAACTTTTGAGCAGGGACTCCATGAAGGATACTGTGCTTTACTGCCATGGAAGTGCAGTGGCAACTTTCAGAAGGCAGAAAAAACAAGTAATAAGGTAACTGATTTAATTGGAGGTGAGAAAAGTAATTGGAATGGAGCATAATACATAAACATCCAGCTTATAGGACATAGATATGGAATATTGAATGCAGGATTTAGGTAATTTAGTAATTTATGGAGCTGAAATAGACTCAAAAGTGAACTATGGGACTTTGGGCCAAACCACTGAACCTGTTGTGAGAAATGGATCATCTGAGTCCCTTTAGATCCAGAAGTCAATAACTGCAGATTGAATTTGGTATTGGGAGCACATCATTATTTTGGTTCTGTGTTACTTAACAGCCAGACTAAGCCCAATGTAATAATTGTTAAGAAAGGACAGTGAAATCACCTATACTATTTGAAAACTCTCTCTTTATCTCTCTAGTTTGCTTTGACTCTTTTCTCTTTTTCTTGATTGTTTTGTTCCTTTGCTTAGTGCTCTGAGGAACACATGCATTTGACTCTGAAAGGTGATGTTTATGACTTGGCTCATTGCCTTGTGTTTGAGGCTCTGACTGAACATTCTCAGCAATAGTACTTGAGTAGATTTTCAAAAACAGTAAGGTTTTCTTGTCTGTCCACTGCATGAAGGGCTTCCCAGGTGGCGCTAGTGGTAAAGAACCCACCTGCCAGTGTAGGAGACTTGAGAGACCAAGGTACATTGGCAACTTAGGCCTTAGTATAAAGCCTGCCCTCTTCAGTATGGGACACAAGTCTTTCATTGTCTGATTTTCCCACGCCCTTCAAGCTTTATATCCATCCCACATCTCTAGTCCAGGTATCTGAACCATAATTTCCAAAAAGCTCCAAACTGTTTTATTCTGCCCCCTCCCCCACAAAAAAATAATCCCCTTCACCACCTGGGTTTTGAACGAGTAGGGAATAAAGTAAAAAAGAAATATGGAATCCAAGTATGATACTTATTACTGATGGAGACCAAGATGGAATGCACATTGTTAGGTGGATTAAGTGGATTTGATAATGATAATAGTAAACTCTGGATCTGAGGAATCCTACCCACTGAAATCCAGCAGTGCTGAGCCCAGTCAGCCCTCCCTGCCCATAAACTCTTACAACACGGACAGCTTGGCTGAGCTGATCATCCCCCACTATTCTTTCTACATATCTCATCCAGGTAAATAATTTCACTCATAAGCTAAAGGAACAGAGAAAGGCTGAGATTTACACTAACTGAGCTTAANTCATAAATGTTGACTGCTATAATGTTAAAAAAGGACCCAACTGTTACCTAAGTTCTTAATCAATCACTTTATCAGTGGCGACTATTGCTAACAACTGTTATTTATTATTAAGAGTGGTAAAAGCAAAGTGCTGTGTGGTTAGCCTTCTCAATTAGGACTCGACATGCTTTTCCTGCGGATGACTGGAGAGTAAATGTTCTCCGCTCTGTGGGCTGTAGGGTCTGTCTCATGACAGCTCTAGTCTGCTGTTGTAGGCTAAAAGCAGCCCTAGGCCATGTGTACATGAAGGGGTGAGGCTGTGCTGTAATAAACCTATCAGCACAGGAGGCCACCCTGCGGGCCATGGTTTGCCAACCCTTGTTTTGAATGGAAAGTAATGGGAAGTTTAACCACAAGGAATCAACAGTGACTTAATGAAACTACAGGATTTAGCAGACAGATGGAAAGTGCAGTGGAAGAAAAAGCCTAAACAGAGGCAAGATTTGAGAGTGGGAAATGGCACTCCACTCCAGTACTCTTGCCTGGAGAATCCCACGGAGGGAGGAGCCTGGTAGGCTACAGCCCATGGGGTCGCAAAGAGTCGGACACGACTGAGTGACTTCACTTTCACTTTAGAGCAAGTCAGGTGTTTACTCGAGCCTAAGCTCTGACTCAATGCACAGGAATCTGAGCAAATGCTGGGAGATAGTGAAGGACAGAAGAGCCTGGCGTGCTGCAGTCCATGGGGTCGCAAAGAGTCTGACCTGACTTAGCAATGGAACAATAACAACAAGCTCCCATTCTGGCATCCTTCAAACACCTCTTCCAAGCTTGAGCATCTGGGACATGTTCTGTGAAAGGAAGCCTGGAATAATGCTACAAAAGACACTTCCGAACTCTTACCTTTCAATGCCTTGGAATCCTTGTTGAATGACAACTTTTGAGCAGGGACTCCATGAAGGATACTGTGCTTTACTGCCATGGAAGTGCAGTGGCAACTTTCAGAAGGCAGAAAAAACAAGTAATAAGGTAACTGATTTAATTGGAGGTGAGAAAAGTAATTGGAATGGAGCATAATACATAAACATCCAGCTTATAGGACATAGATATGGAATATTGAATGCAGGATTTAGGTAATTTAGTAATTTATGGAGCTGAAATAGACTCAAAAGTGAACTATGGGACTTTGGGCCAAACCACTGAACCTGTTGTGAGAAATGGATCATCTGAGTCCCTTTAGATCCAGAAGTCAATAACTGCAGATTGAATTTGGTATTGGGAGCACATCATTATTTTGGTTCTGTGTTACTTAACAGCCAGACTAAGCCCAATGTAATAATTGTTAAGAAAGGACAGTGAAATCACCTATACTATTTGAAAACTCTCTCTTTATCTCTCTAGTTTGCTTTGACTCTTTTCTCTTTTTCTTGATTGTTTTGTTCCTTTGCTTAGTGCTCTGAGGAACACATGCATTTGACTCTGAAAGGTGATGTTTATGACTTGGCTCATTGCCTTGTGTTTGAGGCTCTGACTGAACATTCTCAGCAATAGTACTTGAGTAGATTTTCAAAAACAGTAAGGTTTTCTTGTCTGTCCACTGCATGAAGGGCTTCCCAGGTGGCGCTAGTGGTAAAGAACCCACCTGCCAGTGTAGGAGACTTGAGAGACCAAGGTACATTGGCAACTTAGGCCTTAGTATAAAGCCTGCCCTCTTCAGTATGGGACACAAGTCTTTCATTGTCTGATTTTCCCACGCCCTTCAAGCTTTATATCCATCCCACATCTCTAGTCCAGGTATCTGAACCATAATTTCCAAAAAGCTCCAAACTGTTTTATTCTGCCCCCTCCCCCACAAAAAAATAATCCCCTTCACCACCTGGGTTTTGAACGAGTAGGGAATAAAGTAAAAAAGAAATATGGAATCCAAGTATGATACTTATTACTGATGGAGACCAAGATGGAATGCACATTGTTAGGTGGATTAAGTGGATTTGATAATGATAATAGTAAACTCTGGATCTGAGGAATCCTACCCACTGAAATCCAGCAGTGCTGAGCCCAGTCAGCCCTCCCTGCCCATAAACTCTTACAACACGGACAGCTTGGCTGAGCTGATCATCCCCCACTATTCTTTCTACATATCTCATCCAGGTAAATAATTTCACTCATAAGCTAAAGGAACAGAGAAAGGCTGAGATTTACACTAACTGAGCTTAAGGGTGGAGAAGGCAATGGCACCCCACTCCAGTACTCTTGCCTGGAAAATCCCATGGACAGAGGAGCCTGGTAGGCTGCAGTCCATGGGGTCGCTGAGTCAGACTGAGCGACTTCACTTTCACTTTTCACTTTCATGCGTTGGAGAAGGAAATGGCAACCCACTCCAGTGTTCTTGCCTGGAGAATCCCAGGGATGGCAGAGCCCAATGGGCTGCCGTCTGTGGGGTCGCACAGAGTCGGACACGACTGAAGCGACTTAGCAGCAGCAGCAGCAGAGCTGAAGGGAATGGGAATGTTAGAAGTGAAGAGGAAGGGGGATTCATGATTGGGATTTCATATACACCCATGGTGGATTCATGTCAATGTATGGCAAAACCAATAAAGTATTGTAAAGTAAAATAAAGTAAAAATTAAAAAAAAAAAAAAAAAGAAGTGAAGAGGAAGTGTTCCTCACTAACCACTGTTGATCTTGCTTCTTATCCTCTTAGCAAACACCCTTCAAGTCTTCACCCAGGCATTATCAACAAATGGGAAGCTGTTATACAAAACAGAGAGCCTAGCCTGGTGCTCTGTGACAACCTAGAGGGGCGGGATGGGGAAGGTGGAAGGGAGGCTCAAGAGGGAGGAGACATAGTTTGATTGATATATATATATACACACACACACACACACACACACACACACATATTACACACAGAGGGCTTCCCAGGTGGCACTAGTGGTAAAGAACCTGCCTGCTAATGCAGGAATGCAGGAGACGTAAGAGACGTGGGTTTCACCCCTGGGTTGGAAAGATGCCCTGGAAGAGGGCATGGCAACCCACTCCAGTATTCTTGCCTAGAGAATCCCCATGGACACAGGAGCCTGGTGGGCTACAGTCCATAGCATCTCAAAGAGTCAGACTTACCTGAAGTTACTTATCGTGCACATACACACAGACACACACACACACACAACACATGCTTAGGGCTGATTCCTGTGAATGTATGGTAGAAGTCAACATAACATTATAAAGCAATTATCCCCCAATTAAAAATTAAAATAGAGTCCTCCAATAGGCCCCATTGAAAGTGTGTGGAAGACTTAAACAAGAACTGCCTTCCTAAAAGACTCAGGTCCTTGAGGGCTGCCTCTAAAAACATTACTTTCCCACTTTCAGCACCTCTTTCCCACTCTTATTGCAACATGACTTTGATTTTTTCTTTAGGGCTCTTGTTTCCCAATATTTATAAATTTTGATAAGGCCACCAATCAAGATGCCATTCCAGGGATGGAGAGTGTTGTCTTGAGTGGAATAAGAAAAAAAAGGGGGGAAGGGCATTGAATGGAGTTGATCCATCCCAGTGTGATGCCATAAACCATGTGTTCATGCATTCTCTTGTTACCTAGATTCTTTAGGGGCTGTAGTTTCTGTGTAGACTGTTTCCAAAAATAGCCGCAAACATGCCCGTCTGCAATGTGACTGTGCGTTAGGTGACATCTAATTGCTGCACACCCTGCCTTGAATCCAGGCTGGCCTGGTACTTACTTTGGTCAATAGAAGTGCTGGGGGTGGTATCAGACCGGGGGGGATATCAGACCAGTTCTGAGCCTATGCATCTCTTCATTTTCTTTGACCCCCTCCACTTTCATTTGAACAGGCCCCAATTGTCCCCTGGGGTGAGAGACCATGTGGGGCAGAGCCTGTCCATTTCTCCCTATTAAATCGCAGGAGTAAGTGAAAAGCTAGCCAAGATCTGTGAGCTTGGCTCACAGCTCTTAGCCAACCTACAGCTGACCTCAGATGCACAGACATAGATGGCACCTCTGTTCACTCATCAAAGTTGAGCCTGACTCAGACGAGCTGACCTCTCCAGCCCAACTGCAGATGGGGGATAACAAACACCTACTGTTTTAAGGTACTGAAATTTGAATTGGTTACTTAAACAACAGTGAGTTTTTTCACAATTTTATTGAGATTTCATTGATATACAGCATTGTATACACCTTTAAGGTTTAAAACATAATGATTTAATATCAGTGCTTAGAAATAACTGAGATTGTGTGTTAGTCAGAGACTGGAAAAAGAAGTAAGTTTTTGGTAAAAGATGAAAAATCTTGGGATTCAGCTTTTCCTTTCTTTTTCCATTCAGACAGCTTCCTTAAATCCATCCAACAGAAGTTTCTTTCTTTTTGTACTTAATCTGAATTGCTGTAAATTGAGAGTCACTAGGACAACAAGGAGATCAAATCATTCCATCTTAAAGGAAATCAGCCCTGAATATTCACTGGACGGACTGATGCTGAAGCTGAAGGTCCAATACTTTGGTCACCTGATGCAAAGAGCTGACTCATTAGAAAAGATGCTGATATTGGGAAAGATTGAGAGCAGAAGGAGAAGGGGACCACAGAGGATGAGATGGTTGGATGGCATCCAACCAACTCAATGGACATGAGTTTGAACAAGTTCCAGGAGACGGTGAAGGACAGGGAAGCCTGGTGTGCTGCAGTCCATGGAGTCATAAAGAGTCAGACACAACTGAACATCAACAATGTTGCTTGAGACCAAACAAACCTAACTGAAACAAACTAGGAAGGAAGGAAGGACAAAATGGAGAGGAGGAAAAGAGGAAAGAAGGATGTCCAGCTCTTAAATAAATTCTCTTCTAGAAAAAAATTCAGACCTCTACATTTAAAGGAAAATGCATTTTCCAAACACCAGAGCATACATGAATCAGCTAGAATGCCAGTGATCATCAGACTTTAAAAAATAATATGTTCTGATGTTATAATTATTCAGTATATATATATATATAAAATCTCTCTCTCTCACACACACATATGCACACACACAGACAAATAGAGTTCCAAATGGCTATTGGTCGGAGGGCAGCAGAAAAATCAGGAGCAAACATGTACTGGAAGTTTTTGATTTATGCAGGAGTTTTCCTGTAAACAACTCACAGTTGCTGATTAAATCACTGAAAACAGATTGGATTCTGTCGGTGAGCAGGGAAACAAAAGGAAATCTATTTCTGCTGCTGGAAGCACTTATGCTATATGAACCTTAAACCAAGGTATTCTTCAGATAAACATATCCCTAATGTATTGATCAAGATCAAACTTTGAATCTCTGCAAAATTACAGAATATGTCTGGTTTTCCCCCTTTATACCCAAAGTAAAATGTTAAATAACTTCTTTGTGTCCACCAAATAGTTTTCAAGTAGTTTATACAAAAATATGCAGATGATAGATAATTAATAATTCACTCTTCACTACTCATACCTCAAATACACTCTGATAATACTGTATACTTTGAAACTGCTTTACTTCAAGTGACTTCCTACTGCCTGAAAAAAAGTGTGTAAAAATAATTATAATGATTACATTACCGTTTATTTTGGCTAAGAATACTCATGGATCTTCCCTAGAAGGTTCTAGATATTGCTATAGCAGGCTCCATTCATAGGTTCCTTGTGCCCATCCTCAAGCTTGCCACTCACTGTCTGTGTTAACACGAGGCAGATTATTCACCCATACCTGGGAGCTAGGAATTGTGCTGTCTCTTATGCTGTGGATATTAACCAAGTAAATACATTCAAAGTGTATGTGAGCACCTGGCATGTAATAAATGCAAGGCTTAATAAATAAACATGGCTTAATAAATGTTAATTATGTCAGCAACTATAATCATTGCCATCACCATCATCACAGCTCTGGATCATCGACTATTTCCCAAATTTGACTTCTCAGATCATTCCTGTAACTTATACTATTATCCTTGCTTTATGGAATTGAAAGCAAGACTCAAGTTGATGAATAATTTGTCACAGTCACTCTCCTAGAAAGACAAAGTTCAGGATCAAGCTGGGCCTTGTGGTTCCTAAGGCCATCCATCCATTTCCTCTTCACCTTCTTCCCCCCAAGTCCTCTATGTTCTGTCTAAATCAACCTCTGTGCTCAGCACTAGTGGAATATAAGCATGAATTCCTTCCAAGAAGTTGACCTTGGCATAATTCCCAACCCTGCTGCTATTGTAGGAAAAGTAGGAATTCAACACAGTGTTTATTTGGGAATCATCAGATGGCCTGGAATAATGCCCAGCTCCAGTGCTCATAACTACTATGTTAACTTAAATTATTGTGCCAACATTTCCTCGGCAGTAAAACAATGCCTACCCGATAGGCTTTTCTGGGGATTAAATGAATAACCTGAGATTAACGCAGTAGTTGGCATGTCATAAGCCCTTAATAAATGCTAGCATAAAAGGCCTATAAGTGGGGCCTCTCTTGACTGCCCAAAGACTATAATAATGGACACCAATCACCTGGGTCCTAAGTAAGGACTGCGCCATATTTGAGACAAAACTGTCCATCACCCACCTCCAAGGAATAAAGGGTTTGAGTGAGAAAACAGGTGACAGAGGTTCCCCCTTTTAAGAGAGTGTCTGTGGGGGCCATGTGCCATCTCCTGAAAACAACAAGGAAGAGGGGAGTGTTTGCCCATTACCTCAAACCAAGTGAAGGGGCTTTAAAGGAGCACTGATGTTCCTACGTAATGTGGAATTTGGGGAACACGTGGCCTTTGCCTGGGGAAGACCATAGTTGGGAGAGTTGTGGCCAGAAGTATGCCTCCCAGCCTGGGAAGGAGATGGAGTCCCATCCATGAGGCTAGAAGCCTTTTCTAGGGCACCAGATATGACAGCAAGGTTGGAAGCTAGCCTGGCATCTTTGTGGGATGGATTATTGGGAGACAAGGGCACCAGAGGAAAAGCTGGAAGTGGCCAACTAGAGGTATGGGATCATCTGTACTGAGCCTCTAGCAGGAAGACCTAAAATGAGTCCTTAAATGTGTCGCCTCAAGGAACTAAACAGAGAGTGACTATTTCATGTGTTGCAGGAACCACACTCAGCCATGTGTCTGCCCATCAGATTGGCCACTGTGTTACATCAAGCTCTTTTGGCCTATCACCCTCTCCTCTTGCATCTGATCATGGAGGCATCAGAAACCTACACTAGAGCGAGCAGGAGAGAGAAAAGTACAGAGTGAGGAAGCAAAAATGATGCTCACTTGCCCATGTAACAACCAAGGCATCCAAACTTAAAGATGGCCTGATTCAAGCAGGGGAGGGGTTGTATATTTGAATAAGGTTCAAATTTTGATGTCTGCACTGGTCTGGACATTTATGATTCTAAAGGGTCTATACTGTGACGTCACCCCAGAAACTATGGGAATAGCTTGAGACTTGATCCAGGGCAAGAAATCATAGAATCATGTAAGGATCCTTCTCACATGGGAGGGAGTTAATAAATTTCAGACTGTTAATACCTTTTGGCACCTTCCTTATTGCAGGTATAGTGGCTTCTCTCAGTGATATATTTGCAAGAATAAATTGACTATGCTTGGCTTATCTCCTCCAGTTGGGAGCAAGCTCTGAAGAGAACAAACCTTCTGAGTTCTGGGAAGTGAGTCTTACCTGGGCAGCACCTTGCTCACTCCTCCTATGGATACCCATGCAGGGACAGCATACCAGTGACAACTGGGGAAATCTGTTTAAATCAGGAATTCACTTATCTGGTGCGTTTGGCTCTCACTTTCAGCTAAGTCCTACAACCAGCCTTTCTGTGAGGGTCTCCATTTGCTTACTCTCATCTAATTTCTCAAACTGTTCAAAGCTCACACAGGGAAGAGAAGTGAGAGGCACTGGGTCTCCCGGATATACCAACAGTCCAGAGAGAGAGACTGATGAGGAGAGGTGATGAAGACTAAAGATATTCTCTGATTGTAACCAACCCAGTCCAGCCTTACTGTATACTACTGTGGCTATTACTACTTGGATTAGCACTTGTAAGAACCTACGTATGACCCCTTCCTTTGCTGCATGTTTGGGTTTGCTAAGGAAAATTTTCATCTCTGTCCTATTTCCTTTTCTGCATTCAATTCAATCACTTCCTGGTCTACAAAGCCTCTTCTAACTCACTCCACAGTATGTCCTCCACCCAAATTATGTGGTATTTCCCCATTCATTCTTACCCAGAGACTTTATCAAAGTGGCTCTTACAGTACCAGTCATACTTGCCTTTGAAATGTTTAATCCTATTGAACAGAACCAGCCTGGTCCTTCTTCATCTGTGTTTCCTCACAGCACTGCTCTCACATAAAATGGGGGTTCAGTGTTTGCTGAAACCAACTGAAATGACGCTGACTCTGTGCCATGCACAGTTCTTGGGTTCAGAAAGTTTCTGCTGAAACATCAGGCGATTCTCTGCTTCCTTCTAGTTTTTCTCATGCAAGCACTATTGCTCTCTGAATCTGTCTGTGTCACAGTTACAGAGAAAATGTAATGCTTTATATTAAATATATAGGGCTGTACCTGGTCTTAGCACTCCTATAAAAATGATTTCAGCTTCCATTTTGATTGGAAACATAACAGAAGAGACATTATTTTCCCAGTTCTTTGGCAAGAATCAGTTCAGTTCAGTTCAGTCGCTCAGTCGTGTCCGACTCTTTGCAACCCCATGAATCGCAGCACGCCAGGCCTCCCTGTCCATCACCAGCTCCCGGAGTTCACTCAGACTCACGTCCATCGAGTCAATGATGCCATCCAGCCATCTCATCCTCTGTCATCCCCTTCTCCTCCTGCCCCCAATCCCTCCCAGCATCAGAGTCTTTTCCAATGAGTCAACTCTTTGCATGAGTTGGCCAAAGTACTGGAGTTTCAGCTTTAGCATCATTCCCTCCAAAGAAATCCCAGGGTTGATTTCCTTCAGAATGGACTGGTTGGATCTCCTTGCAGTCCAAGGGACTCTCAAGAGTTTTCTCCAACACCGCAGTTCAAAAGCATCAATTCTTCGGCGCTCAGCCTTCTTCACAGTCCAACTCTCACATCCATACATGAC
>SJYH01002099.1:126594-139285 GCA_006408735.1 Sylvicapra grimmia | reverse complement strand
CACTCAGCCTTCTTCACAGTCCAACTCTCACATCCATACATGACCACAGGAAAAACCATAGCCTTGACTATACAGACCTTAGTCGGCAAAGTAATGTCTCTGCTTTTGAATATGGTATCTAGGTTGGTCATAACTTTTCTTCCAAGGAGTAAGCGTCTTCTAATTTCTTGGCTGCAGTCACCATCTGCAGTGATTTTGGAGCCCAAAATAATAAAGTCTGACACTTCCACTGTTTCCCCATCTATTTCCCATGAAGTGATGGGACCAGATGCCATGGAGGAACACTTTTATAGACAGCTGATAAAAGTTTCTGTTGGTACAACTTCAGGGGGAAATTAGAAACTTCTATTAAATTGAAATCCAAATAAAATTTGACTCAGCATTTCAGTTTGAGGAAATTATGGGTAAGCCTTCATGTATGTTCAACAGTATTCAATGCTATTTTGTTTTTTAACAGCAGCAAGTAGAATATGACCTAAAATTCTATTAATGTAAAACTAGCCAAATAAATTGGGGCTTCCCTGGTGGCTCAAATCATAAAGAATCTGCCTGCAATGTGGGAGACATGGGTTCAATCCTTGGATGAGGAGGATTCCCTGGAGAAGGGAATGGCTACCCACTCCAATATTCTTGCCAGGAGAATTCCATGGACAGAGGAGCCTGGTGGTTTACAGTCCATAAGATCGCAAAGAGTCGGACATGAATAACACATACATGCATGTCATTTGTGGGGCCTAGTGCTAAGTGAAAATGCAGAGGGTAAAAAGCAGATAAAAGTATCAAGAGAATGAGATTGTTTGATAGCATCACCGACTCAATGGACATGAAGCTGACCAAACTTGAGGAGATAGTGAAGAACAGGGAAGCCTGGCATTCTGCAGTTCATGTAATCACAAAGAGTTATACATGACTTAGTGACCAAACAATGAAAACAACCAAGTAAATCTAGATTCTTCCCTTTATGTTATATTAATCAGCCATTAAAAAGAATGAGAGAGCTCTATATACTGATTTGGAATGATCTTTATTTTATATGTTTTATATAGAGCTCTCTCGAACAACAGACTGGTTCCAAATAGGAAAAGGAGTACGTCAAGGCTGTATATTGTCACCCTGCTTATTTAACTTATATGCAGAGTACATCATGAGAAACACTGGACTGGAAGAAACACAAGCTGGAATCAAGATTGCTGGGAGAAATATCAATAACCTCAGATATGCAGATGACACCACCCTTATGGNATTCATGTCAATGTATGGCAAAACCAATACGGTATTGTAAAGTAAAATAAAGTAAAAATTAAAAAAAAAAAAATAAAACCCAAAAAAAATTAAAAAAAAAAAAAGAAAGTGACAGTGGATGGTTCCCTGGCAGCTGTAAGCTTATGAATAAATGGCCTTTGCTAAAAAAAAAAAAAAAAAAACTGATCACATGGATCACAGCCTTGTCTAACTCAATGAAAATATGAGCCATGCCAGGTATGGCCACCCAAGATGGATTGGTCATGGTGTAGAGTTCTGACAAAGCATGGTCCACTGGAGAAGGGAATGGCAAACCACTTCAGTATTCCTCCCTTAAGAACCCCATGAGCAGTATGAAAATGGAAAAAGATAGGACACTGAGAGATGAATGTCCGGGTTGGTAGGTGCCCAACATGTTACTGGAGATCAGTGGATTTAAAGAAAAAAATCCAGAAAGAATGAAGAGATGGAGCCAAAGCAAAAACAACACCCAGTTGTGGGCAGCTTATAAAGAACAGAAATTTATTTCTCACAGATCTGGAAGCTGGAGAGTCTAAGATCAAAGTACTTGTGATGTATCATAAGAGTCTGCTTCCTAGGCTCTTCTGTCTGAAACCCTACATAGCAGAAGAGATGAGATAACCCTCTTGAGCTTCTTTTATAAGGGCACTAATCCCATTCATAAGAGCTCTGCTCTCGTAGCCTGATCACTTCACAAAGTCCTACTTCCTAATATTATCACTTTTGGGGTTAGAATTTCAGTATATAAATTTTGAAATGATGAAAAAATTCAAACCATAGCTCACGTACACACATATATCTATATCTATGCTTCACAATCTACCTCCAATGCAGGAGACTCAAATTGAACAACAATTAGTACTAAGTGTAGTAGAGAAAAATATGGTCAGGCAGTGGACAAGGTTTTTCATCAGTTGGTATTCCTGGAAGTAATAACTTGAGATTGCAAATATGGTGGAAGAAAGGCCTCACTGAGAAAGTGATAGTTGATTAAAAACTGGAGGAGATGAGTGAGTGAGTCAGGCTCTAAACATTGGAAGTGAAGAGAATGAGAGAATGTTTGGATCCCAGATATATTTTGAAGTTAGAGCTGATAGTATTTGCTAATTGACTAAGAGTGGGACATTAACTGAGCATCTTTGGGAGAAGATAGAGAGTGCATATTTGGTTATATTTAACTTGAGATCAATTAAACACTTGAGTGGAGAGGTCATGGGGGCTTCCCAGGTGGCACTAGTGGTAAAAATTCCACCTGCCAATGCTGGAGACCCAGGAGACACAGGTTCGATCCCTGGGTTGGGAAGATCCCCTGGAGAAGGGCATGGCAACCCTCTCCAGTATTCTTGCCTGGAGACTCCCCATGGACAGCAGAACCTGGCATACAGTGCCCATGAGGTCATAAAGAGTCAGACATGACTGAAGCGACTTAGCATGCATGCATAGCATGGAGAGTTTCTGAGTTCAAGAAATAAGTGATGACTTGCAATTTGGAGTCATCAGCATATGAACAGGTTTAAAACCACTACAGTGGATGAAATTCCCTCGGGAATGATGTATCAAAGACAAAGAGACTAGAAACTGCCCCCTTGCATTTTTTTTTTAATTTATTTATTTATTTTTGATAGAACTGGGTCTTCGTTAGTGCGCACAGGCTTTCTCTAGTTGCTGCGAGCCGGGGCTACTCTTCATTGCAGTGCATAAGCTTCTCATTGTGGTGGCTTCTCTTGTTGCAGAGCACATGCTCTAGGTTCATGGGCTTCAGTAGTTGCAGCTCGCGGACTCTAGAGCACTGGCTCAGTAGTTGTAGCACGTGGGCTTAGTTGCTCCGTGACATGTGGAATCTTCCCAGATAAGGGACCAAATTCACCTTCCCTGCATTGGCAGGTGGAATCTCATCCACTGTATCACCAGAGAAGTCCCTTTGGATGTTTTTAACTCAGAGGCTGGGAGAAGAATAGGAAACAACAAAGAAGAATGAAAAAGGACGTCCAACAAATTGGGAAGAAAACCAGAATTGGCGTGGAAAGCTAATGGGAGACACAATTTAAAGAAGGGAAGATCAAATGTCTTGAATGTCAGTGAGAAGAAAAAGTTATTTGTTAATTCAACAAATGCTAATTGAAGACCTACTATGCACTAATCAGTCTCCTAAGTGATAAAAATAGAACCGTGAAAAAACAGATGAATATCCTTCTTTTAATGAACATCAACTAAGTTGACAAAATTCAGGATGTGGAGGTAATCGGCCCCTGAGAAAGGTCTTTTCTGTGATTGAGGTGGGGGAAGAGTTTAACTGAAATGAGATCAGGCATGAATGACAGCAATTAAAGGCAATGAGTCAAATCTTATCTTTGAGAGTTTTTGCTCTAAAAACAAAAAGAAAAATGAGAAAGAAGAGTGTAGAGGTTAAGTGTCTGTGTCAATTTGACCTAGCCATTGGTGCCTAGAAATCTATTCAAACATTAACCTAGGTGTGTCTATAAGGGTGTTTTGGATGAAATTAACACTTAAATCAGTGTGCTGATGTAAGCAGATTGCTTTCCTTAATGTTGGTGGGCTTCACCAGTCAGCTGAAGGTCTGAATGGAACAAAAAAGCTGATCCTCCTCTGAATAAACTAATAATTATTTTAAAAAAATTAAAAATAAAATAAAATAAAATAAAATTTTTTATATGCCAGCCATTGAACTGGGACTTAGGGTTTTTCCTGCCTTTGAACTTGAATTGAAACACTGGCATTTCCATAATGACCTTTGAAATGGAATCTACACTATCAGTTCTCCAGGGTTCCAGCTTACCAACAACCCCCTCTGCAAATCTTGGGGCTTGTCAGCCTCCAAGTGTGTGTTAGTCACTCAGTCGTGTCTGACTCGAGACTCTATGGACTGTAGCCCACCAGGCTCCTCTGTCCATGGGATTCTCCAGGCAAGAATACTGGAGTGGATTGCCATTTCCTTCTCCAGGGGAATCTTCCTGACCCAGAAATTGAAGCCAGGTCTCCTGCATTGCAGGTAGATTCTTTACCGACTGAGCTATAAGGGAAGCGCAATCATGTGAGACAATTCCTTAATTCTCTCTCTCTCTCCATCTCCAAATAGTAGTTGCATATACAGATAAACATATAGGTATAGTGAAAGTGCTGCACTCAATCTGCCAGCAAATTTGGAAAACTCAGCAGTGGCCACAGGACTGGAAAACGTCCGTTTTCATTCCAATTCCAAAGAAAGGCAATGCAAAAGAATGCTCCAATTACCGCACAATTGCACTCATCTCACATGCTAGTAAAGTAATGCTCAAAATCCTCCAAGCCAGGCTTCAGCAATACGTGAACCGTGAACTCCCTGATGTTCAAGCTGGCTTTAGAAAAGGCAGAGGAACCAGAGATCAAATTGCCAACATCCGCTGGATCATGGAAAAAGCAAGAGAGTTCCAGAAAAACATCTACTTCTGCTTTATTGACTATGCCAAAGCCTTTGACTGTGTGGATCACAATAAACTGTGGAAAATTCTGAAAGAGATGGGAATACCAGACCACCTAACCTGCCTCTTGAGAAATCTGTATGCAGGTCAGGAAGCAACAGTTAGAACTGGACATGGAACAACAGACTGGTTCCAAATAGGAAAAGGAGTACGTCAAGGCTGTATATTGTCACCCTGCTTATTTAACTTATATGCAGAGTACATCATGAGAAATGCTGGACTGGAGGAAACACAAGCTGGAATCAAGATTGCCGGGAGAAATATCAATAACCTCAGATATGCAGATGACACCACCCTTATGGCAGAAAGTGAAGAGGAGCTAAAAAGCCTCTTGATGAAAGTGAAAGAGGAGAGCGAAAAAGTTGGCTTAAAGCTCAACATTCAGAAAACGAAGATCATGGCATCTGGTCCCATCACTTCATGGGAAATAGATGGGGAAACAGTGGAAACAGTGCCAGACTTTATTTTTTTAGGCTCCAAAATCACTGCTGATGGTGACTGCAGCCATGAAATTAAAAGACGCTTACTCCTTGGAAGAAAAGTTATGTCCAACCTAGATAGCATTTTCAAAAGCAGAGACATTACTTTGCCGACTAAGGTCCGTTTAGTCAAGGCTATGGTTTTTCCTGTGGTCATGTATGGATGTGAGAGTTGGACTGTGAAGAAGGCTGATCGCCGAAGAATTGATGCTTTTGAACTGTGGTGTTGGAGAAGACTCTTGAGAGTCCCTTGGACTGCAAGGAGATCCAACCAGTCCATTTTGAAGGAGATCAGCCCTGGGATTTCTTTGGAAGGAATGATGCTAAAGCTGAAACTCCAGTACTTTGGCCACCTCATGCGAAGAGTTGACTCATTGGAAAAGACTCTGATGCTGGGAGGGATTGGGGGCAGGAGGAGAAGGGGACGACCGAGGATGAGATGGCTGGATGGCATCACTGACTCGATGGATGTGAGTCTGAGTGAACTCCGAGAGATGGTAATGAACAGAGAGGCCTGGCGTGCTGCGATTCATGGGGTCGCAAAGAGTCGGACACGACTGAGCGACTGAACTGAACTGATAGTTATATTTATATATATATATATGTGGCTCAGAGGTTAAAGCATCTGCCTCTGATGCGGGAGACCCAGGTTCGATCCCTGGGTCGGGAAGATCCCCTGGAGAAGGAAATGGCAATCCACTCCAGTATTCTTGCCTGGAGAATCCCACGGACGGAGAAGCCTAGTAGGTTACAGTCCACGGGGTCGCAAAGAGTCGGACACGACTGAGCGACTGAACTGAACTGATACATATTATATATACACTCATCCTATAACTTCTACTTCTCTAGAGGATCTTGACTAGCACAGAGGTAAAGGGAGGTTTGTTGGTTTGTTTAAATATGCAAGCAGTGAGAAGGCAGTGGCACCCTACTCCAGTACTCTTGCCTGGAAAATCCCATGGATGGAGGAGCCTGGTAGGCTGCAGTCCATGGGGTCGCTAAGAATCGGACACGACTGAGCGACTTCACTTTCATTTATCACTTTCATGCATTGGAGAAGGAAATGGCAACCCACTCCAGTGTTCTTGCCTGGAGAATCCCAGGGATGGAGGAGCCTTGTGGGGTGCCTTCTATGGGGTCGCACAGAGTCGGATATGACTGAAATGACTTAGCAGCAGCCACGTATTTTATTCTAATAAAGAAGACCCTGGGGAGAGGGTAAGAGAACTGATGATACTGGAAGACAGGGGAGAATAGCTGGAGTGATACTCTTGGAAAGTAGGAAAGAGGTTGGATCTGACATACAAATAGAAATACTAGCTGTACCGAGTTGAACTGGGTCCCTCGAAAAGACATGTTCAAGGCCTAACTCCCAATGCCTGAGTGACTTTACTTAGAAATAGGATCTTTGCAGATGCAATCAAGTTAAGATGTGGTCCCACTGGTTTGGGTAGATCCTAAATCCAATGACTAGTCTCCTTCTAAGAAGGTGGTATGAAGACATAATTTCTCAGGAGAAAATGCCGTGTGTCCATGGAAGCACAGCAGAATGATACATCTACCAGCTAAGAAGCACCACAGATGCTCAGCCACCACCAGAACCAACAAAGACAAAGAAGGATCCTACTCTAGAGGCTTCAGAGGGAGAGTGTTCTGCTAGCATCTTGATCTCAGACTTCTAGTCTCCAGAGATGTAAGAAAATAAACTTCTATTGTTTTAAGACACTCAGATTCTGATACTTTGTTTCAGCACCCCTAGGAAAATAATAAACTAGCCTTAATGGCATCCATAGCCATTTCAGGAAAAGGAGTGACTTAGTTATGGGGACATAAAAGTCATGTTGTGCTTAATAATAACGATCTATTTTATGGGCTCAGTGACAAAGAGCTCGGGTGGATGTCTTAGAGTGACTGTATGGACTTCAGGTATCAATCCCTTTATCCTTCCCCTTCTCCAAGTTTTTGGCCTAGAAAGCCAACACATATAGAATTTATGCAAAAGGGAAATAAATATCAGTTCTAGGCATGTTCACAAGTTATCTACAACCCCTCATCCAGTAGTCTCTGGGGAATTTTGCAATGGGGNTAGAGTGACTGTATGGACTTCAGGTATCAATCCCTTTATCCTTCCCCTTCTCCAAGTTTTTGGCCTAGAAAGCCAACACATATAGAATTTATGCAAAAGGGAAATAAATATCAGTTCTAGGCATGTTCACAAGTTATCTACAACCCCTCATCCAGTAGTCTCTGGGGAATTTTGCAATGGGGGCAAAATAAAGCTTTCTTCCCCATTTCCCCAGACTTTTCAAAAACTAACATTTAGATACAATAATAGCATGTTATTTGTTATTTTTTTTTGGCCATGCTACATGGCTTGCAAATCTTGGTTCCCTGACTAGGGATTGAACCAGGGCCCTGGTGGTGAAAGCCCCAAATCCTTTCCATTGACGTGCCAGGGAATTCACCCCAGCCCCTGCACTTTTTAGGCTGGATCTACCTACAGTGAATCATGCCTGTAGGATAATTACAGTAAATCATAAGGCTGTCAGGATATGCAGTATACTCAAAAACACACACCTGCTTCTGTAAGGCAGACTCCAGAACTTGCCAGGTATGTTAACTCCTTTGAAATGTGAGGAAGAGAGTGAAAAACGAAAGACCAGGAATGTCCCCCTTATATGTCTCTTGCAGGAGACTATGAAGTTCCCACTCTGTGAAAGCATGGAGAAAAGAGTTAGGGAGTTCTGGTCTAATAATAACGGGCCTTAAGTATCAGGCTAAGCGATTATACTTCAACTCAGTAGCAAAGATTACTCCTAGCTATGGAAATTTGCATTTCCATAATGTTGTAAGGCGCTTAATAGTACCCCAGTGGGCAAAGATACTTATGATGCTTCTTAAGTCTAATTACAATGAAGCTTAAGCCATAAAGTTATATATGAAAAAGTGTTTGAATTCTAGCCAATGCAATATTTAATAGAGCAAAATTCCAACAGAACAAAAAGTAGACATTTGCATGACTCTTTTTAAAATAAATTGTATTATTCTAGAAAATTCACAGGTTTCAGAGTATCTGTATTTAAATCCTGACTCTTTCACTCACAGATGATATTGAGCAAGACATGACACTCAATTTCATCATCTGCTAAGAAAAACTGATACTTGTTCAAATAGATCTCAGCCCCTGGTTGGGGTAATCCTATAACCAATGTCAATCCAGTGGCTCAAGTCAATCCCAGATCATTGCCTCACCAAGTGATGATGTCCTTTTATTCTCATAAATATGAAGATTTGTCTCATAAAATTCTATGATCACCCAGTTCATATGTGATCATATGAAAGCAAGATGAGAGTTTGAAAATAATATATTGATACTAATGTAATTTGTGCTGATACTGTCTCCTTTATCATGAAAGAGATTAAGCAAGAGAAATTCCAGAAAATCATCTACTTCTGCTTCATTGACTACACTAAAGCCTTTGATTGTATGGATCACAACAAACTGTGGAAAATCCTTAAAGAAATGGGAATACCAGACTACCTTACCTGCCTCCTGAGAAATCTGTATGCAGGTCAAGAAGAAACAGTTAGAATTGAACATGGATCAACAAACTGGTTCCAAATTGAGAAAGGAGTATGTCAACTCTGTATATTGTAACCTTGCTTATTTAACTTATATGCAGAGTACATAATGCAAAATGCTGGGCTGGATGAAGCACAAGCTGAATCAACACTGCCAGGAAAAATATCAATAACCTCAGATATGCATATGACACCACCCTTATGGCAGAAAGCAAAGAGGAACTAAAGAGACTCTTGATGAGTGTGAAAGAAGAGAGTGAAAAAGACGGCTTAAAACTCAACGTTCAAAAAACAAAGATCATGGCATCTGGTCCCATCCCTTCATGGCATATAGATGGGAAAACAATGGAAACAGTGACAGGCTTTATTTTCTTGGGTTCCAAAATCACTGCAGATGGTGACTGCTGCCATGAAATTAAAAGATGTTTACTCCTTAGAAGAAAAGCTATGATCAACCTAGACAGTGTATTAAAAAGCAGAGACAAAATAAATAAATAAATAAATAAATAAAAAGCAGAGACATTACTTTACCAACAAAGGTCTGTCTGGTCAAAGCTATGGTTTTTCCAGTAGTCACGTATGGATGTGAGAGTTAGAACATAAAGAAAGCTGAGCACCAAAGAATTGATGCTTTTAAACTGTGGTGTTGGAGAAGACTCTTGAGAGTCCCTTGGACTGCAAGGAGATCCAAGCAGTCAATTCTAAAGGAAATCAGTCCTGAATATTCATTAGAAGGGCTGATGCTGACACATTGGAAAAGACTCTGATGCTGGGAAAGATTGAAGGCAGGAGGAGAAGCAGACGACAGAGGACGAAATGGTTGAATGGCATCACTGACAACGAACATGAGTTTGGGCAAGCTCCAGGAGCTAGTAATGGACAGGGAAGTCTGGCATGCTGCAGTCCATGGGGTTGCAAAGAGTCGGCCATGACTGAGTGACTGAACTGAATCATGCTATCTCTTCAGTCATGTCCAACTCTTTGTGACCCTATGAATTGTAGCCTGCCAGGCTCCTCTGTCCATGGGATTCTCTAGGCAAGAATATTGGAGTGGGTTGCCATTTCCTTCTCCAGGGTATCTTCCCAACCCAGGGATCAAGCCCATGTCTCTTATCTCCTGCATTGGCAGGCGGGTTCTTTACCACTGAGCCACTGGGAAAGCAAGGTTTTTGTCTTTTTTAAATTGAGCTATATGAAATGAATAGCCAGTCCAGGTTCGATGCATGATACTGGATGCTTGGGGCTGGTGCACTGAGACGACCCAGAGGGATGGTACGGGGAGGAAGGAGGGAGGGGGGTTCAGCATGGGGAACATGTGTATACCGTGGTGGATTCATGTAGATGTATGGCAAAACCAATACAATATTGTAAAGTAAAAACAAAAAACAAACAAAAAAATAAAATAAAATTGAGCTATAGGAGTTCTTTATATATTAAGGATACAAGATCATTGCCAAATAAATGATTATAAATTATTTCTTCCAATATGTGGCCTGCCTTTTCATTTTCAAAGTTGACTTTTAATGAAGTTTTCATTTTTCATGAGGTCCAGGGTGTCAATTGATTTTCTTCTCTAAAAGCATTGCTTCTTGAATTTTAAGAAAACTTTACCTCCACCAAGAGCTAAGAGATATTTTCCCATATCCTCTTCTAGGAACTTCACAGTATTTGTTTTTACACATAGGGCTATGATTTATGCTTATGGTGTGAAGTGTGGCTAGTCATGGTACTCAGCCACTGCCCTGTCCAACTTTTTGTGGCCCCACAAACTGTAATCCACCAGGCTGTTCTCTCCATGGAATTTCCAGGCAAGGATCCTGGAGTGGGGTGCCATTTCCTACCCCAGAGGATCTTCCCTACACAGGGATCATCTCCTGCATTGGCAGCTGGATACTTTACCGCTTGTACCACCTGGGAAGTATGAAGTATAGTTAGTGAAGTGAAGTCGCTCAATCGTGTCTGACTTTTTGCAACCCGTGGACTGTAGCCCACCAAGCTCCTCCATCCCTGGGATTCTCCAGGCAAGAATACTGGAGTGGGTTGCCATTTCCTTCTCCAGGGGATCTTCCTGACCCAGGGATTGAACCCAGGTCTCCCACATTGCAGGCAGATGCTTTAACCTCTGCACCACCAGAGAAGGCCTTAAATACAAGAATCCAAGTACTAACATCAAAGATTTCAAGGGAGGAAAGAAGCCAGGTTGAAAGAAGAAGGGGGAGGATGCAGGAGAGGGGAGGCAAGAGGGGTGGCCTTACAGACATCTCCTGCCACCTACAGATGCCCAGGCATTATGGGACTTTTCTCTGGGCCTCCAGAGAAGGGAGGACTGGAACTCGGCCCTACCAGAAATCAGACCAGACCAGAACCAGAATTCGAATTCTCTGCCAAGAGGAGGTAATCAGTCTCCAATCAGGTTGAGGGCCCTTCGACCAGATTCCTGTGTCTAGGACCGGGGGACTAGAAAAACAGGGAAGGGTAGAAAGGGTTAAGGAGAGGAAAGAGAGAGGGAAGGGGAGAGAGGTCAATAGAGTCTCTTGTTCCTTACCGGTCGGGGCACTCTGGCCAGTTGTCCATGTCAGGAGGAGACCAGAGACAAAAATGTCCCAGTTGCAGCCACTGGGTCTGGTCCATTGGCAGTCAAGCTGGCCTCTGAGTACCCCGAGTGGTCAGGATGTCAGTCTCAGCAAAAAAGAGTCCCACCAGAGTCGCCATTTGTTGCAGGAAGGAGGACCCCTTCCAGGGCCCGAAACTGGGCTCTTGTCTAACACTTGGAAATGAATTGTCCGAGGAGACACATGTGCTGACAAAGCAAGAGATTTATGAAGTATAGTTAGAGACTCATATTTTTTCATAGAGAAGTTCATGTTTTCTAACACTATTATTGAAAATATTTTCCATTCTCCATTGAACTGATTTGCCATCTTAATAAAAGACCATTTGGCAAGATATTTCTGGATACATTGTCTGGTCTATTTTTGTGCTTTATGTTATGTTCCTTTGATTTATTTGCCTATGTTTATTTTCATAACACATCTTAATTATTGTGGCTTTATAATGTCTTAAAATCAGATAGTGTGTGCTCTCCTACCTTATTTGTCTTTTTCAAGATAAGTTTTAGTATAAGCTTGTCAACTTTACAAAAATTCCATGAGAACGGAATTGGAACTACACTGAATTATGTATTGATTTTGAGAAGATTGACATCTGTATTGAGTCTTCCACCCCATGAGCATAGTACTTATCATCTTTAACTTAGATAGTTCTTTAAAACTATCTTTTAGCAATAATTTCTGATTTTAAGCACATAAATCTTATTCATCTTTCCTAAATATGTTATGTTTTTAGGGATGACCTAAGTGATATTTCTTTTTAAATTTCAAATATCAACCCCTTATGAGATATACAGTTTACAAATATTTTCTCCCAGTTCATAAGTTGTCTTTTCATGTTGTTAACTGTTTCCTTTGCTATGGAGAAGCTTTTTAGTTTTATATACTGCCACTTGTTTGTTTTTGCTTTTGTTCTCTGAGCTTTTGATTTCATATTCAAAAGTCATTACCAAACCAAAGTCAGGGAGATTTTCCCTATGTTTTCTACTAGGAGTTTTAGTGATTTGGGTCTTATATTTAAGCTTTTAATCCATTTTGGTTTTATTTTTGTGTATGGTACAAGATAAAGGTTCAATTTCATTGTTTTGCATGTGGATATCTGTTACTCCTAGCAGCATTTATTGAAGAGACTATCCTTTACTCATTGTGTATTCTCAGCATCCTTGTCAAAAATCAGTTGCTCATATATGCTTGTTTGATTTCTAGGCATTCTACTCTGTTTCATTCCATTTCATTACTCTATGTGTCTGTTTTTATGCCAGTGCTGTGTTATTTTGGT
>SJYH01002099.1:116163-126260 GCA_006408735.1 Sylvicapra grimmia | reverse complement strand
AATCCTGTTATGCAGCTTAAATAAGTAAAATCATATCTAAAAATAAAGTTTAAGATAGTTAAAAGCATTTTTTTCCCAGATGTTTTTTGCAGACACGAAGAAATAAACCTGATTTTTGTGTACTGACTTTGTATTCTGAGATGTTACTGAATTCACTTATTAGGCCTCAGAGTTCTATAGTTTCCTTTGGAATTTGTAAGTATACCATCAAGTCATCAAAAGGTAGTTTTGTTACTCTTATCTCAATCTTTATGTCTTTCACCTTTGTTTTTTCTTGCCCTGCTGTACTGGCTAGGACTCTCAATACAAATATCCTCTGGCATTTATTGCAGTAAATGTTTGCTGATGGAGAATCCCCTCAGTTGTTTTTTTTTTTTTAATTCAAAAATGTTTTTATCTTTTTCTTTGGCTGCACTATGCAGCTAGGGCTTGAACCATGCTTGTAGTGGAAATATGAAGTTTTTCCAATACCTGTTGGACCACCAGGAAAGTCCCTTCTACACTATTGCTTTTTCTTGACATAGAAGTATAGCTGTAATTCCACAGTGCCCTCTTCCCCTTAGCAACATTTACCAAGCTTATCTGTCATCCCCTTATAATCCTGATGGACAAAAAAATAAAAGTATTTTTTGTTATTCTGTTAATTAATCCTAAAGAAGCAATTAATGGCAGGTACTGGTCTATGGTATTTAATACCAAGTCAGCTGGAGCGGAGAGTACTATCTGCTGCCCTTATACCATCCATCTTTACCATTCCAGTCAATCTCATACCATTTCCAGCTATTATCACCCACATAGCCTTTACCTAAGGTTTCCTCTGGCCTCCAGACCCACTCTATCCATACATATAACAATCTACAAGTGCTACAAGTGCATGTCCTCCCTCTCTCTGGAAGTAAAACTCAACAAATGATTGGATGAAATTGATAGGAATCAACAGCACCTTCCCTTTGTCTAGGATGGCTCTAAGACACACATTCTCTTCTGACACCGAGTTTCCCAGAAAATTCAAGCTCTGTTAGCCTCAGGAGTCAGTTGCTTACTCATAACCCTCTGATATCACATGAGAATTCCTTCCTGTCTCATTTACCTGGAATCAACCCCAAGTAAAAACTTGTACTTGAATCTTTGTCTCACGATCTGCTTCTGAGAGAACCCAGGTAACATGTTAAAAAAAAAAAATCTTCAACGCTTCAATCCCAAAGAAGGACTTACAAATACCTAAGCTAAACGCTAGGCTGGAAGAAGAACAAGCTGGAATCAAGATTGCCAGGAGAAATATCAATAACCTCAGATATGCAGATAACACCACCCTTATGGCAGAAAGTGAAGAGGAACTAAAAAGCCTTTTGATGAAAGTGAAAGTGGAGAGTGAAAAATTGGCATAAAGCTCAACATGCAAAAAACGAAGATCATGGCATCTCGTCCCATCACTTAATGGCATATAGATGGGAAAACAGTGGAAACAGCGTCAGACTTTATTTTGGGGGGCTCCAAACTCACAGCAGATGGTGACTGCTGCCATGAAATTAAAAGACACTTACTCCTTAGAAGAAAAATTATGACCAACCTAGATAGCATATTGAAAAGCAGAGACATTACTTTGCCAACTAAGATCCGTCTAGTCAAGGCTGTGGTTTTTCCTGTGGTCATGTATGGATGTGAGAGTTGGACTGTGAAGAAAGCTGAGCGCCGAAGAATTGATGCTTTTGAACTGTGGTGTTGGAGAAGACTCTTGAGAGTCCCTTGGACTGCAAGGAGATCCAACCAGTCCATTCTGAAGGAGATCAGCCCTGGGATTTCTTTGGAAGGAATGATGCTAAAGGTGAAACTCCAGTACTTTGGCCACCTCATGCGAAGAGTTGACTCATTGGAAAAGACTCTGATGCTGGGAGGGATTGAGGGCAGGAGGAGAAAGGGACGACAGAGGATGAGATGGCTGGATGGCATCACTGACTCGATGGAAGTGAGTGTGAGTGAACTCCAGGAGTTGGTGATGGACAGGGAGGCCTGGCGTGCTGCGATTCATGGGGGTCGCAAAGAGTCGGACACGATTGAGCGACTGAACTGAACTGACTGAAGCTATTTCCTGGTTATTAGAATATATGTTCAGGCTTACATCTAAGAATGAGTTCATGTTTTCCTAGTCATCAGCTTGAGTCTAAGTTAACAGTGGCTTTTGGTTCCCTCCCAGTGACTTGCCTCTATCTTTTGCTTTGCAACTCACTGTGAAATAGTCCTGATGCTCCTCACCATTGGATATGGAGCTTTCACAAAACCTCCTTCTGCCTCAGTAGGACTGCCATGACTGCCTGCAGAGCACACTGTAGAAATTTGGGGCTTTATTCCTGTCTTGCCCATGGATGTGGCCCTCCCACCATGCGGCTCATGGCACGGCCATCTGATTAAGCTTCCTTATAGGCAGAAATAGAAGTGAGCTGCTGGGATGGTGTCTCCCAACTCCCAGACTAAAGGTCTTAATAGTTTCCTCCAAACCCCTAGTAGAAATTCTTTCCTCTGAGTTAGCTGGGCCATGTCAGTTCACACCAAACTGCATGCTGGTCAGTCATAAAAGTGTTTGATGAATCTTTTGAGTTGCTCCTTAGTTTTTCCAGTAGTCATGTAAGGATGTGAGAGTTGGACCATAAAGAAAGCTGAGTGCCAAAGAACTGATGCTTTTGAACTGTGGTGCTGGAGAAGACTCTTTAGAGTCCCTTGGACTGCAAGGAGATCAACCAGTCCATCCTAAAGGAGATCAGTCCTGGCTGTTCATTGGAAGGACTGATACTGAAGCTGAAACCCCAATACTTTGGCCACCTGATGCAAAGAGCTGACTCATTTGAAAAGACCCTGATGCTGGGCAAGATTGAGGGCAGGTGGAGAAGGGGAAGACAGAGGATGAGATGGCATTACTGACTAGATGGACATGGGTTTGGGTGAACTCCGGGAGTTGATGATGGACAGGGAGGTCTGGCATGCTGTGGTTCATGGAGAAGGGGATGACAGAGGATAAGATGGTTGCATGGCATCACCAATGCAATGGACATGAGTTTGCGTAAACTCCGGGAGTTGGTGATGGACAGGGAAGCCTGATGTGCTGGCATTCCTGTAGGTGCATAAAGTCAGACACAACTGAGAGACTGAGAGACTGAACTGAATTGAACTGAATTTAGTTCCCAAGAGGCTTCCTTGGTGTCTTAGATGGTAAAGAATCTGCTTGAAATGCAGGAGACCTGGGTTCAATCCTTGGCCAGGAAGATCCCCTGGAGAAGGAAATGGCAACCCACTGAAGTATTCTTGCTTGGAGAATCATCCTATAGACAGTGGACCCTGGTGGGCTACAGTCCATAGGGTCACAAAGAGCCGGACATGCCTGAATGACTAACACTTTTACTCTCATGTTAGTACCCAAGTCTCAGGAAAGAAGTCCTTTTTCTCTTCTTATAAAGAAGAAAACACACCTTGTAAACCCTGCTTCCCCCAAGAATCTCTTTTTCCTCCTTTCACCCCCACCACAGCCATCTCTTTTGTGAATTAGATTAAGTCTTTGGTCCCTGTGCAATGATTTCATTGTGTAAAAGTCAAAGAATTACAGTCACATAAAATAGAAGGGCTTCCCAGGTGATATTAGTGGTAAACAACCTGCTTGCCAAAGCAGGAGACATAAGAGGCATAGGTTTCATCCCTGCATTGAGAATATCCCCTGGAGGAGGGCATCGCAACCTACTCCAGTATCCTTGCCTGGAGAATCCCCCAGACAGAGGAGCCTGGTGGGCTATAAGGGGTCACAAAGAATTGAGACACAACTGAAGCAACTTAGCATGCTTACAATAGAAGGAGGCAACAGAAGCTAACATCTTTATTCTAGAGATGAGGAACTCAACAGAAGATATCTGAGCAATTTGCTGAAAGTCTAACAGGAAGTTAGCAGCAGAACAGGGAATAGAATCTAGGTTTCCTCAATATTTGTTCAGTGCTTTTGGTATACATCAAAGAGAATATTTGTATAAAAGTGACCTACAGTCCATGAAGCATAATAAAAAATTGAATAGAGAGAATAAAGATGTCATGCATTTATTCAATAAATATCCTGAATGCTTATTATGTACTAGATACTGTTTTATATGAAACAGGAAGCAAAATAGAAAAATATCTTCACTTTCATGGAACTTATGTTTTGATGGGTGAGACAGATAATAAATAAGCCTGGAAATAAATAACGTACCTAGTACATTAAGTTGGAGAAGGCAATGGCACCCCACTCCAGTACTCTTGCCTGGAAAATCCCATGGATGGAGGAGCCTGGTAGGCTGCAGTCCATGGGGTCGCACAGAGTCGGACACGACTGAAGTGACTTAGCAGCAGAAGTACATTAAGTACCACAGTGAAAAGTCATGCAGAGAAAGGGAGTAAGGAACACACGAAGAATTAATGTGAATTATAATTTGAGAAGGAAACACTTCTCTTATGCAGTAATATCTGGAAAAAGGGCTTCCCCAATGGCTCAGTGGGTAAAGAATCTGCATGCAATGTAGGAGACACAGGAGACGCAGGTTCAGTCCCTGGGTCAGGAAGATCCCTTGAAGAAAGAAACAGCAACCCACTTCAGTATTCTTGCCTGAAAAATCTTATGGACAGAGGAGCCTGGCAAGCTACAGTTCAAAGGGTTGCAAAGAGTCAGACATGACTGAGCAATTAAGCATGCACGGACACTGGGCAAAGGCTAAATTGTTTCATACAGCTCTTCCTGCATAGAAAGCTATTCATTCACTCCTTTCCTGACCCTTCTCTCAAAGAGAATTTTTGTTACCTATCACCCACCCAGATAAGGTCTACTAGTCCTATAGTGTGTTTTGACCAGTTATATCTATCATGGTCTGAAACCATCTATTATTTGATTACTTGTTCGTGTCCTTGCCCCACCCCCAATTAACCTATCATCTTTATGAGATACAGGGGTAGTAGTTATCTGTCTTTTTGGCATTATATCACTAGCACCCAGGGAGAGATAGACTCATAATAGACTTTAAATATTTAATAAATGAATGGGTGGATACATGGATGGAGCAGAAATTAGGAGGAACATGGTGTGATTGATAGCCTCCAAAGACAGTGCCATAACACCCATCCCTCCCTCCCATTATAGACATCTGTGACAGCCTGAAAGCAGAGTAATTTCCATCCTCTGTATTCTGGGTGGGCTGTCATGACTTGGCTGTCAAAGTAACTTGGCAGAGGTGACATTGTGAGACTTCTGAGGCTATGACTCAAAAAAGTTGCAACATCATCTCACAGCTCTCAAAGCACTCATTCTGGAGAAGCAGGCCACGATGTTAAACTGACAATGTAAGACCTCCACGATGGGAAGAAGCTTAAGGTAGGCAAGGCAAGAGGCCATGTGGAAGGAGAGAAACTTGACCAGCCACAAGTGTCTCAGTCCAGCTGTGAGTCTCCAGCCCTAGCTGCCATCTGTTTGTGACCCCATGAGAGAATTCAAGCAAAACAGTTCAGCTGACTCCAGTGGTCCATGCCACGGAGGATCATAATACACTGCTGTTGTAAACCACTAAGTTTTGGAACATTTCATTGCATTATAGTGGATAACTGGCATATCTAGAAAAATAACATGTTGAGAAGCTTACCACGTCATTTGAAACATGCAACAGTCATGCAGAGTAGGGTTTCTCTGGTGGCTCAGCAGTGGAAGAATCCACCTGCCATTGCAGGAGACCCGAGTTTGATCCCTGGGTCAGGAATTTTCCCTGGAAAAGGAAATGACAACCCACTCCAGTATTCTTGCCTAGACAATCCTGTGGACAGAGAAGTCTGATGGGCTATAGTCCATGGGGTCACAGAAAACTTGGACGTGATTTATGACTAAACGACAACATACAAAATAGAAAAGGTAGGGATGAATGGACCCATTTAACATATGACAAAAGCTGAAAATCACAGAGGTTAGCAGAAAGCCAGTAAGTGGTATAACCAGGATTATATCTAGCTCTAGAATCAAAAGGAAGTCAAGAGAAAGAGAGAGGAGATGGAAACAAAAGGTGTTGGGCCTTCAGAGCAGCCTTAATCTTTTCTCAAATCCTTTTTCACTGACTTGAGCTGAAGCCAAGAGTATATAATCCATGTGGCCCCCACTGAGCTAAATAGTCCCACCCAACCCCCAGACTTATATATGAGCTATAATTTTTTTTTAAGATTCAAAGTCCTCTATGCCTGGAATAGCATTAGCCTTCATCCTCCCACTCTCCATAAGGTACACTCCTGGGAGATATGTCCTCTAACTCTTGGGTCTTTCTAGCTGCTTTTGGACCTGATCCAGTGATTTAGTAACTACCAGGAAACCCAGTAGAGCAAAAAGTTCAAAGCTACTTCCTGCTAATTAGCACAGGCAGTTTTGAGGGTCCCAGCTGTGCAATTCATTTTCATATTCAGTATCCCCAATTAGGCCAGCTCTGTCTGAAATTTCTGGAGCCACAACTTGGTAATCAGTAGATAGAGTAACCAAGTTAGCATAAGGTCAAGGTATATTTTCTTTAGAGGCTCCCTCAAGACAACACTTCAAAATAATTTACTAGGGTAAAATCTATATTTCATATTCATTATGAAAAATAATTATTCAGTCCTTGCAAGGGATGTATCAGTGTTAAAAACCTTGCCATTTCTCTTAATGCTATAAGCTAAAGAAAACACTGTAAGGTTTTGTTTCCCTGACTTGTCTGACCCCTCTTCTCATATTTTGAGATAAACTTTCCATAGATGATGAGAGCTTCCTGTCTTTTCTTTTCCTTTTAGTCAAAAGATCCTTATTGGATTGCTGACCAAAAAATCCACTTAGCTTTAAGCACCTGACATGTAGATGCTATTTCTTTTTTTTATTATTTTTTATTTTTTGTTAAAAACAAAAAAGCTCTGCTTTTCTTAATAAGTGAGTTCTAGTGCCTGGAGATTTTCAAGAAAAAGTTGAAAGATATTCCATCAAGGATATTGAGAGCAGTGTTGTCTACACTGCATATCATGATGGATGGAAATGATCTCTAGGCTTCAAAAGCTAGCTGCCCATAGTTCTATAATATTTATCTTATTAGTAATAATAGTTGACATTTACTGATGCCTCACAGAAAGCCAAGCTCTAGATTGAGAGAGGTGTTTGTTTGTTTTTTTTAATTACAAAACCTCATGAGTTTACAACATGGATGAACTTTGAAAACATTATGCTAAGTGAAAGAAATCAGACACAAAGGGCAACACATTGTATAATTCCATTTTTTAATATAAATTTATTTATTTTAATTAGAGGTTGGTTACTTTACAATATTGTATTGGTTTTGCCATATATCAACATGAATCCGCCACAGGTATACACATGTTCCCCATCCTGAATCCCCCTCCCACCTCCCTCCCCGTACCATCCCTCTGGGTCATCCCAGTGCACCAGCCCCAAGCATCCAGTATCATGCATCAAACCTGGACTGGCGATTCATTTTATATATGATATTATACATGTTTCAATGCCATTCTCCCAAATCATTCCACCCTCTTATTTTTTATTTTTATTAAACTTTTTATTTTGTATTGGAATATAGCCAATTATAGGGAGACTCTTGAGAATCCCTTGAGCAGCAATGAGATCAAACCAATTAATCTTAAGGGAGATTAACCGTGAATATTCACTGGAAGGACTGATACTGAAGCTGAACTTCCAGCATTTTGGTCATCTGATGCCAACAGATGACTCATTGGAAAAGTCCCTGATGCTGGGAAAGATCGAGGGCAGAAGGAAAAGAGGGGATCAGAGGATGACATGCTGGACCGCATCACCGATGCAATGAACTTGAACTTGGACAAACTCCAGAAGATGGTAAGGGACAGGGAGGCCTGGAGTGCTGCAATCCATGGAGTCACAAAGAGCCAGATACGACTGGGCAACTGAACAACAATAGCTGATTAACAACTTTGTGATAGTTTCAGGTGGACAAGAGAGGGATTCAGCCATACATACACATGAATCCATGTTCTCTCAAACTCCCTTCCCATCCAGGCTGCCATAATATTGGACAGAGTTCCCTATGCTTTACAGTAGGTCCCTACTGGTTATCCATTTAAGTATAGCGGTGTGTACATGTCCATCCCAAACTCCCTAACTATCCCTTCCCCTCATCCTTCCCCCTGGAAACCATAAACTTGTTCTCTAAGTCTGTGAATCGGTTTTGTTCATTTTATCCTGAACAAAATAAGTTCATTTTATCATGTCTTTTAAAATTCCACATATAAGAGATGTCTTAAAATGTTTCTGCTTCTCTGATTTACTTCCTTCAGTATGATGCTATTTCTTAAAAAAAATATTCTTTCCTGCATAAACTATACAGAAGACACCTTGATCACAGTTCCTTCCATGCAGACAGCCCCTTTAAAAGGAAATTGACACCCACAGGACCTGAAGAACTGGGTTTTGGCCAAGACAGCCAGTCCGTGGCCAAAGCAGTGCTCGGCTATCTTGCATTTAAGTGGAAAGTCAGGCTGAGCCAATCAAATGCTCTTCCTCTCTGCAATGCAAAAAGAAATTGTGAACAAAAGCAGCCTCAGCAAAGAAGCATTTGCTCAAAGCCTCAGCAGACTGAGAGGTTAGAGGGCGCATGCTGGCTCTCCAGTGAAGGAACCAAAGCGATGAATCTATAAAACAGAGAAATGAATGAAGGGTGAGAAAAGCCCACTAGCAGCAAGAGGAGGCAGGAGCACATGTAGAATGTGGGGTCGCCCACGACAGTGAATGAAACCATGCAGGTCCCTGGCACAGCCTTGGTTATTGAAGGCCCCTTGGTCTGAATCCTAGATTTGTCCCAGTCCATGTGCATCTTTACAACCTGCTTTTCACTTAAGCTGGAGAGAGTTCAGTTCTTGTTGAGAATGTTGGCAATGTGCTATGGTGTGGAACCACCTGAACCTAGCCTTAAAAATATTAAGGGAGACTGCTGTAAGATCTGGAGGTGATCTCCTAAGGGCTGGATTTGAGGAAGCATGCTCTTCCGAAGCCCCCCAGTGAGGCTGCATGGTGCACAGGTGTTTGCGTTTCTGCGTGTGTGCTCAGTTGTGTCCAAGTCACTGCGACTATTAAACAGTTAAACCGAAAGTCCAGGAACTGGTCAAAGATTTTTGCTCATGATGAGTAAAAACTTTGCGCTGAGCTTAGTCACTCAGTTGTGTCCGACTCTTTGCATCCCCATGGACTGTAGCCCACCAGGCTCCTCTCTTCATAGGATTTCCCAGGCAAGAATACTGGAGTGGGTTGCCATTTCCTTCTCCAGTGGATCTTCCCAACCCAAGGATTGAACCCACATCTCTTGCATCTCCTGAACTGGCAGGTGAGTTCTTTACCAGCTGAGTCATCCAGAGAAGCCACAAAGAGATATTTACCTAACCCAATTCAGTCTTCCCATTCAGAAAATAGAAAACCTTCATGAGCAAGAATAAGCTTGGGCTATTGTCACACAAAATGCTGAGCCATCTTACTGGCCTCTCTGAAGCTGTTGAGTTTTAGCCAGAAAAACAGTGACAGTCTCAGTGCTGAGAGGCTTCTGAGACTTTGCTGTGGTTTGTGGTATATCCCCTCATTTGCAATCCCTCCACACCTTAATGCCCCTTTCTGGCTCCTTGTAACCCAGATCCTTCAGAACCTAAAGTTTCTCCTCCATATGTTCCTTCATAGGCCCATAAGTGTAGACTTTTCATTGTTTTGTTTTTGCTTTTTTATCTATCATTTACTGTGCTAAACCACTTCAGACTGTAGACCACCAGGCTTCTCTGTCCATGGGATTTTCCCAGAAAGAATACTGGAATGGATTGCCATGCCCTCCTCCAGGAGATCTTCCCAACCCAGGGATTGAACTCACGTCTCTTACATAACCTTCATTGGCAGGTTGGTTCTTTACCACTAGCGCCACCTAGGAGCCCCCAAGACCAATTCAAATTATTATTTTTTTATCCCAAATCAATAGCAGTCTTGATTTTAATTTACTTTAAAGTCAATATGTGTTTATTATACACAATCTAAAAAATACAAAAAAAATCAGAGAAGAAACAAAATCGCC
>SJYH01002099.1:61811-97292 GCA_006408735.1 Sylvicapra grimmia | reverse complement strand
TTTTCCTCTATTTCTTTGCATTGATCGCTGAAGAAGGCTTTCTTATCTCTTCTTGCTATTCTTTGGAACTCTGCATTCAGGTGCTTATATCTTTCCTTTTCTCCTTTGCTTTTCGCCTCTCTTCTTTTCACAGCTATTTGTAAGGCCTCCCCAGACAGCCATTTTGCTTTTTTGCATTTCTTTTCCATGGGGATGGTCTTGATCCCTGTCTCCCGTACAATGTCACGAACCTCATTCCATAGTTCTTCAGGCACTCTATCTATCAGATCTAGGCCAATTCATCCATGTTATTGTATGGATCAACAATTCCTTTTTTTGCAGTTGAGCAGTATTTCAGTGTAAGATTATACCATCTTTTATTTTTCTCTCTTTATTTTCCCTAATAACGGGCATTTGAGTTTTTTTCTGTTTTGAAGCTATTATGAATAAAGTTGCTTTGTGGACTTCCGTGGTGGTGCAGTGATTAAGAACCCGCCTGCCAATGCAGGAGACACAGGTTCGATCCCTGGTCTGGTAAGATACCACACGCGGCAGAGCAACTGAGGCCCTGTGCCACAACTTGTGAGCCTGCAGCCTAGAGCCCGTGAGCCACACTACTGAGGCCATGTGCCTAAAGCATGTGCTACAGAACAAGAGAAGCCACTGCAATGAGAAGCCCGGGCACCACAACTTGAGAATAGCCCCTGCTCACCGCAATTAGAGAAAGCCTGCACACGGCAGTGAAGGCCCAGCAGAAGCAAAAGATATAAATAAATATTTTTTTTTTAAAGTAGATTTAAAAAAAAAAAAAAGAACAAAGTTGCTCTGAACATTTATTTGTACAAGGGATTTTTTACCAACATATGTAACCATCACTCTTGGGTATGTATTAGAAGTAGACTTGCAGGATCATGAGGTACATATGTATTCACTGTTATAAAAATTTCAAAATTATTTTTTTCCAAAAGTGGTCTATATCTTATATCCCCACCAACAATGCAAAAGACTTCAGGTTATCTTGCCCTCCCACTAATGTTGGGTATTGTCGTTTAAAACCTTTAACCTTTTTCATGAACATGAAATAGTATCTCACTTGGGTTTTAATTAACATCCCCTTTTGACAAATGATGTGAAGCACAGTTGCATGTGCTTATTTTCCATTTGTATGTCTTTTGAATGGATTGACTAAATTTGAGGTACCTGGAAGGAGATCCAACCAGTCCATTCTGAAGGAGATCAACCCTGGGATTTCTTTGGAAGGAATGATGGTAAAGCTGAAACTCCAGTACTTTGGCCACCTCATGCGAAGAGTTAACTTGCTGGCAAAGACTCTGATGCTGGGAGGGATTAGGAGCAGGAGGAGAAGGGAGTGACCGAGGATGAGATGGCTGGATGGCATCACCGACTCGATGTACGTGAGTCTGAGTGAACTCCGGGAGATGGTGATGAACAGGGAGGCCTGGCGTGCTGCGATTCATGGGGTCGCAAAGAGTCGGACACGACTGAGCGACTGAACTGAACTGTATCTTTATTTCTGAATTGTATTAACTCTTTATCTATTCAAGTTTTTTTTTCCCCCCAGTTGTGTTTATTGTGAACATCGCCCTCATCCACTTTGTGACTTTATTTTAAGCCTTCTTTGCGACCCCATGGACTATAGCCTACCAGGCTCCTCCGTCCATGGGACTTCCCAGACAAGAGTACTGGAGTGGGTTGCCATTTCCTTCTCCAGGGGATCTTCCTGACCCAGGGATCGAACCAGGGTCGCCTGTATTATAGGCAGACCTTTACTGTCTGAGCCACCAGGGAAGTCCTCTTAGGCCTCTTAGGGCTTCCCTGGTGCCTCAGAAGGTAAAGCGTCTGCCTGTGGTGAGGGAGACCCAGGTTTGATCCCGGGGTTGGGAGGATCTCCTCGAGACGGAAACGGCAACCCACTCCAGTATTCTTACCTGGAAAATTCCATGGACGGAGGAGTCTGGTAGGCCACAGTTCATGGGGTTGCAGAGTCGGACACAACTGAGAGACTTCACTTTAAATTTTCTTAATGTTATCTTTTAATCCAAATATTTTGTTTTAACCAGACATATTAATATTTTAAATTCAATTTTTGATTTTTGGAGTTAGTGCTTTTTGTGTCCTAGAAAAGTTTGTCCAACTCCCACATTTTATAATTTTAGCTACGATTTGTGTTCTGATCTGTCTTGAATTTAAATACCATATGAAGTGAAATACAGGTGGAGGTTTATCTATTTTCATATTACTGATATGAAATATGTTTTTATATCACTATTCAAAATTTTTTCTTGCCCTTGAATTTGCCTTGGTGTGTTTGTAGGAAATAAGTTTAGCATTCATAAAAACATTTTATAAACATCTGATCATGTCAGAATTTTTCTGTAAGCACCATCTTTCACCAAAAAAGAAATACCCTGTTTTTACACAAGTTTGAAATTTTTGTCTCTCTTACCAAAACAATACATTCTACCAAAAATGTTTAGTTAACATCTGACCGGTTTCACTTAAACTTTAGAAAGAGAAACTTCTAAATGCTTCTAGGAAGGAAAACAAGAAACAGACTATTCAAAGGATCAGGAATCAGAAAGACAATCATGTTTGCTCAAAGAAAAACTGACAGCCATGAGACAGTGAAAAATGCCTTTGAAATTGTGAAAATAAAATATTTAACTTTGGATTCTATACCTCAGACATCAACTGCAAGTGAAGATAGACTAAAGACAAGTATTCAGGTAAGTATCTTCTTAATATGTTACTTTCTTTGCACTCTCTCATAGAAGGCTGCTGAAAGTTGTTTTCATAAAAATTAGGAACCAAAGCAAAATGTAGAAGGCATGACATCCACAGCACAGAAGATGCAAATAATAGACAATGAAACTACCAGAAAAATCGTTAATGAAACTTCTAGATGTCATCTGTACAACTAAACCAGAAATCAATCAGCACAGATAAAAACAGGTCAGAAATCTCAAGGCAGCACAAAGCCTTATATAGTTCAACGCAGCAAAGTTTTCGTAGTTGAGAAAACTATGAAACTACTATGCGGAACACATTAGTTTCAAGTGCATAGATGATCACAAACAAGACAAAATATTGCACAGAGAAAATTTAAAATCACCATGCTTATTAAATGACCCAGCAATCAATAGATTTATGTGACCATGATAATTTAAATTCTCAATAATGATTAAAATCAAAGTATGATATATATACCGCAAGTAGAAGGAAAGCTGGAAAATGAACTGATGATTGATGCAGGGAAAGGAGATGTAAAAGAAAGAAAAAAAGCCTCATTTTTCCATACTAAGAACACATTACATAAAGTTTAAAAATTGTAAAAGCAATAAGCAGACATTTAGTTTTGTTATATAAACATGGAGATAAATGACAGAAGTGGCTATTCTTAGTGAGGAGAAAAGAAACTGAAAGGCATTTAAGGACAATCTCTTCCATAACTGTACTTGTAGAATGGTTTTACTTTTTATACTAAATGCCTGCATAACTGATAATATTTTTTAAACTTCTTTTTTTTTTTAAGAAAGTATCCTAAACTTAAGAATCTGGAGGGAGCTGAGTTTAAGTGGAAACACTTCCATCAACTACAAGTGTTTTTCAAAGCACCTATGGATCTCAGTTCCCTTTCTTTTAATAAAATGAAGATAATTAAGCCCATTTTGCAGTTTTAGAAGGACAAACTATGAAGCTTTCACTACTAAAATGCACATAGAAAAGTTTTTAATAATGCATTTCTCAGCGATTATCTGAGTTGTAGTTGTTAAAATGCAGGTCACTGGGACTTCCCTGGAGATCCAGTGGTTACGACTTCACCTTCTAATGCAGAGAGCGTGGGTTCAATCCCTGGTTGGGAAGCTAAGATCCCATATGTGTCATGGTCCCAAAACCAAAAACATAAAACCAAAACCATATTGTAGCAAATTTAATAAACACTTTAAAATGATCCACATCAAAAAAATATCTTAAAAAAAAATGCAGGTCCCTTCCATCATCTGTAAATCCTAAAACCTAGCCTTAATGCTCAGGGATTTGTGCATTTAGTAAAGACTTGGTTGGTTCTGATGCTCAATAGAGCTTGGGAATTAAAGGCACATGGTTTTGATCCTGGCATAGATTAGTAACCTGGGAAATTTCCTTAGACTGCCTTGGCCTCTGTTTTCAAACTTTTGGAGTAGAGTGAGATGATTCCTCCAGCCCATAAAAGCTTTAGCACTGAGCCTCCTATTGTCAGACATTCAATAAATGTGCACTCTCTCTCCCTCCATCAGTCAATTTTGACTCTGATATAAAATTATCTTGGCACATTACAGAATTAGGCAATGAAAATTAAAAAAAAACCCAGACATTGAATTGGATCCAGCTCCAATTGTACAAACTACCAACAGCTGGTTATTGAGCGACTGGTATGTGCCTAGCATTCCGTGAGATGCTGTGAGGAAAATTAGCATTTTGGGAACAGAAGTTTATGCCGTAAGAGGTCATTTTGACAGACGGCATCCATGCAAAGCCATTTTAGAACCAGACAATGTTAAAGATGGAAGGTACCTTAGAGGATTTCTGGTTAAACACCTCTATTACATACAGAAAGGGACAGGAGATCTGTATGGGCAAAATTTCCTTGAAACTGTTTAGATAATGATGGAGAAATATACCAGAATCAGGTGGAATCATTCAAAGGCTATCTTTCTTTTGAAAGTAGCAATGATTTTCAAAACAATTATTTTATATTATTATTTTTCATTTTTATTTTCTAATGAAATGTGACATGGCAACAATACATATGAGCAAAACTACTCTGTTTAAGGTAGGATTCAGATGTCTGCAGTTATCCTCTCTTGGACCCTTCATGGAACCTGTCAAAACCTGGCTATCCAAACATCACCAACATAACCTGTTGATAAGAATGAGTTTATTGCTTACAGAGGTAAAGGAGAATACCATCTTTGCAAAGATTTGGCAGTGTCTCAGCATTGGGATGGTAAGATCAGAATTCATTAAGACTTGAAAGTTTGGCTTAAGGAAAGAAAGTTTTTCAATGCAGTGACTGGATAACGATTGGCTAAGGATCATGATAAAACAACCCACAGTTTGTGGAGACTGCAAGCAGGGACTTTGAGGTGCAGGACTCAGAATTTGAGGGTGCAAGCTATCTGTTGATGCCTTCCTTTGAAGAGCCAGTGGGGTTTTTAGGAAGTTCCTGAAATGAACAATCGACTTGTTTGCTTGAGCAGAACAATTCCAGTAAAGTCAGGTGGTGTCCTGAAGACAGTAAAATAGCAAAGCCAATTTACTATGGAAAATAAAGTCTGATTTCAGTTTCAGGCTCAGGTTGAGGGGCCGGGTGATGAGTGGACAGCTTTGGTTCACAAACTCTTAGGGTTTTATCAGGCAGAGCTAAAATCTAAGCTCACCCAGACTCTGTGCCTTCACCAATCAATCCTTAATGTAGCTGACACCCAGTANCTCCTCCGTCCATGGGACTTCCCAGACAAGAGTACTGGAGTGGGTTGCCATTTCCTTCTCCAGGGGATCTTCCTGACCCAGGGATCGAACCAGGGTCGCCTGTATTATAGGCAGACCTTTACTGTCTGAGCCACCAGGGAAGTCCTCTTAGGCCTCTTAGGGCTTCCCTGGTGCCTCAGAAGGTAAAGCGTCTGCCTGCGGTGAGGGAGACCCAGGTTTGATCCCGGGGTTGGGAGGATCTCCTCGAGACGGAAACGGCAACCCACTCCAGTATTCTTACCTGGAAAATTCCATGGACGGAGGAGTCTGGTAGGCCACAGTTCATGGGGTTGCAGAGTCGGACACAACTGAGAGACTTCACTTTAAATTTTCTTAATGTTATCTTTTAATCCAAATATTTTGTTTTAACCAGACATATTAATATTTTAAATTCAATTTTTGATTTTTGGAGTTAGTGCTTTTTGTGTCCTAGAAAAGTTTGTCCAACTCCCACATTTTATAATTTTAGCTACGATTTGTGTTCTGATCTGTCTTGAATTTAAATACCATATGAAGTGAAATACAGGTGGAGGTTTATCTATTTTCATATTACTGATATGAAATATGTTTTTATATCACTATTCAAAATTTTTTCTTGCCCTTGAATTTGCCTTGGTGTGTTTGTAGGAAATAAGTTTAGCATTCATAAAAACATTTTATAAACATCTGATCATGTCAGAATTTTTCTGTAAGCACCATCTTTCACCAAAAAAGAAATACCCTGTTTTTACACAAGTTTGAAATTTTTGTCTCTCTTACCAAAACAATACATTCTACCAAAAATGTTTAGTTAACATCTGACCGGTTTCACTTAAACTTTAGAAAGAGAAACTTCTAAATGCTTCTAGGAAGGAAAACAAGAAACAGACTATTCAAAGGATCAGGAATCAGAAAGACAATCATGTTTGCTCAAAGAAAAACTGACAGCCATGAGACAGTGAAAAATGCCTTTGAAATTGTGAAAATAAAATATTTAACTTTGGATTCTATACCTCAGACATCAACTGCAAGTGAAGATAGACTAAAGACAAGTATTCAGGTAAGTATCTTCTTAATATGTTACTTTCTTTGCACTCTCTCATAGAAGGCTGCTGAAAGTTGTTTTCATAAAAATTAGGAACCAAAGCAAAATGTAGAAGGCATGACATCCACAGCACAGAAGATGCAAATAATAGACAATGAAACTACCAGAAAAATCGTTAATGAAACTTCTAGATGTCATCTGTACAACTAAACCAGAAATCAATCAGCACAGATAAAAACAGGTCAGAAATCTCAAGGCAGCACAAAGCCTTATATAGTTCAACGCAGCAAAGTTTTCGTAGTTGAGAAAACTATGAAACTACTATGCGGAACACATTAGTTTCAAGTGCATAGATGATCACAAACAAGACAAAATATTGCACAGAGAAAATTTAAAATCACCATGCTTATTAAATGACCCAGCAATCAATAGATTTATGTGACCATGATAATTTAAATTCTCAATAATGATTAAAATCAAAGTATGATATATATACCGCAAGTAGAAGGAAAGCTGGAAAATGAACTGATGATTGATGCAGGGAAAGGAGATGTAAAAGAAAGAAAAAAAGCCTCATTTTTCCATACTAAGAACACATTACATAAAGTTTAAAAATTGTAAAAGCAATAAGCAGACATTTAGTTTTGTTATATAAACATGGAGATAAATGACAGAAGTGGCTATTCTTAGTGAGGAGAAAAGAAACTGAAAGGCATTTAAGGACAATCTCTTCCATAACTGTACTTGTAGAATGGTTTTACTTTTTATACTAAATGCCTGCATAACTGATAATATTTTTTAAACTTCTTTTTTTTTTTAAGAAAGTATCCTAAACTTAAGAATCTGGAGGGAGCTGAGTTTAAGTGGAAACACTTCCATCAACTACAAGTGTTTTTCAAAGCACCTATGGATCTCAGTTCCCTTTCTTTTAATAAAATGAAGATAATTAAGCCCATTTTGCAGTTTTAGAAGGACAAACTATGAAGCTTTCACTACTAAAATGCACATAGAAAAGTTTTTAATAATGCATTTCTCAGCGATTATCTGAGTTGTAGTTGTTAAAATGCAGGTCACTGGGACTTCCCTGGAGATCCAGTGGTTACGACTTCACCTTCTAATGCAGAGAGCGTGGGTTCAATCCCTGGTTGGGAAGCTAAGATCCCATATGTGTCATGGTCCCAAAACCAAAAACATAAAACCAAAACCATATTGTAGCAAATTTAATAAACACTTTAAAATGATCCACATCAAAAAAATATCTTAAAAAAAAATGCAGGTCCCTTCCATCATCTGTAAATCCTAAAACCTAGCCTTAATGCTCAGGGATTTGTGCATTTAGTAAAGACTTGGTTGGTTCTGATGCTCAATAGAGCTTGGGAATTAAAGGCACATGGTTTTGATCCTGGCATAGATTAGTAACCTGGGAAATTTCCTTAGACTGCCTTGGCCTCTGTTTTCAAACTTTTGGAGTAGAGTGAGATGATTCCTCCAGCCCATAAAAGCTTTAGCACTGAGCCTCCTATTGTCAGACATTCAATAAATGTGCACTCTCTCTCCCTCCATCAGTCAATTTTGACTCTGATATAAAATTATCTTGGCACATTACAGAATTAGGCAATGAAAATTAAAAAAAAACCCAGACATTGAATTGGATCCAGCTCCAATTGTACAAACTACCAACAGCTGGTTATTGAGCGACTGGTATGTGCCTAGCATTCCGTGAGATGCTGTGAGGAAAATTAGCATTTTGGGAACAGAAGTTTATGCCGTAAGAGGTCATTTTGACAGACGGCATCCATGCAAAGCCATTTTAGAACCAGACAATGTTAAAGATGGAAGGTACCTTAGAGGATTTCTGGTTAAACACCTCTATTACATACAGAAAGGGACAGGAGATCTGTATGGGCAAAATTTCCTTGAAACTGTTTAGATAATGATGGAGAAATATACCAGAATCAGGTGGAATCATTCAAAGGCTATCTTTCTTTTGAAAGTAGCAATGATTTTCAAAACAATTATTTTATATTATTATTTTTCATTTTTATTTTCTAATGAAATGTGACATGGCAACAATACATATGAGCAAAACTACTCTGTTTAAGGTAGGATTCAGATGTCTGCAGTTATCCTCTCTTGGACCCTTCATGGAACCTGTCAAAACCTGGCTATCCAAACATCACCAACATAACCTGTTGATAAGAATGAGTTTATTGCTTACAGAGGTAAAGGAGAATACCATCTTTGCAAAGATTTGGCAGTGTCTCAGCATTGGGATGGTAAGATCAGAATTCATTAAGACTTGAAAGTTTGGCTTAAGGAAAGAAAGTTTTTCAATGCAGTGACTGGATAACGATTGGCTAAGGATCATGATAAAACAACCCACAGTTTGTGGAGACTGCAAGCAGGGACTTTGAGGTGCAGGACTCAGAATTTGAGGGTGCAAGCTATCTGTTGATGCCTTCCTTTGAAGAGCCAGTGGGGTTTTTAGGAAGTTCCTGAAATGAACAATCGACTTGTTTGCTTGAGCAGAACAATTCCAGTAAAGTCAGGTGGTGTCCTGAAGACAGTAAAATAGCAAAGCCAATTTACTATGGAAAATAAAGTCTCATTTCAGTTTCAGGCTCAGGTTGAGGGGCCGGGTGATGAGTGGACAGCTTTGGTTCACAAACTCTTAGGGTTTTATCAGGCAGAGCTAAAATCTAAGCTCACCCAGACTCTGTGCCTTCACCAATCAATCCTTAATGTAGCTGACACCCAGTACTAAGGATCCCAGCTTCTCTCTCTAAGAAAATAATAGTGCCTTTTGTCATCTAATCTTGTGTTTCACCTCCATACTTTCTCCCCAGCCTGCCTCACCTCCATGGATGTCTCAGTTCAGTTCAGTCACTCAGTCGTGTCCGACTCTTTGTGATCCCATGGACTGCTGCATGCCAGGATTCCCTGTCCATCACCAATTCCCAGAGCTTGCTCAAACCCTTGTCCATCTAGTCATTGATGCCATCCAACCATCTCACTTTCTTTTACTGCCTTCAGTATTTCCTAGCATCACGGTCTTCTCCAATGAGTCAGTTCTTCGAATTAGGTGGCCAAAGTATTGGAATTTCAGCTTGAGCATCAGTCTATAATGAATATTCAGGACTGATTTCCTTTAGGATTGACTAGTTTGATCTCCTTGCAGTCCAAGGGACTCTCAAGAGTCTTCTCCAACACCACATTTCAAAAGCATCAACTCTTTGGTGCTCAGCTTTCTTTATATTCCAGCTCTCACATCCATACACGACTACTAGAAAAACCATAGCTTTGACTAGACGAACCTTTGACAGCAATGTCTCTGCCTTTTAAGGTTGGTCATACCTTTTCTTCCAAGAAGCAAGTGTCTTTTAATTTCATGGCTGCAGTTACCATCTTCAGTGATTTTGGAGCCCCCAAAAATAAAGTCTGTCACTGTTTCCATTGTTTCCTCATCTATTTGCCATGAAGTGATGGGACCAGATGCCATGATTTTAGTTTTCTGAATGTTGAGTTTTAAGCCTACTTTTTCACTCTCCTCTTTCACTTTCATCAAGAGGCTCTTTAGTTCTTCTTCACTNGATTTTGGAGCCCCCAAAAATAAAGTCTGTCACTGTTTCCATTGTTTCCTCATCTATTTGCCATGAAGTGATGGGACCAGATGCCATGATTTTAGTTTTCTGAATGTTGAGTTTTAAGCCTACTTTTTCACTCTCCTCTTTCACTTTCATCAAGAGGCTCTTTAGTTCTTCTTCACTCTCTGCTATAAGGGTAGTGTCATCTCAACATCTGAGGTGATTGATATTTCTCCTGGTAAGCTTGATTCCAGCTTGTGTTTCATCCAGCCTAGCATTTCGCATGATGTACTCTGCATATAAGTTAAATAAGCAGGGTGACAATATACAGCCTTGACGTACTCCTTTTCTGATTTGGAATCAGTCTGTTACTCCATGTCCAGTTCTAACTGTTGCTTTTGGACCTGCATACAGATTTATCAGGAGGCAGGTCAGGTGGTCTGGTATTCCCATCTTTTGAAGAATTTCCCACAGCTTGTTCTGATCCACACAGTCAAAGACTTTGGTGTAGTCAATAAAGCAGAAGTAGATGTTTTTCTGGAACTCTCTTGCTTTTTTGATGATCCAGTGGATGTAGACAATTTTATCTCTGCTTCCTCTGTCTTTTCTAAATCCAGCTTGAATATCTGGAAATTAACAGTCATGGACTGCAAGGAGATCCAACCAGTCCATTCTAAATGAGATCAGCCCTGGATGTTCTTTGGAAGAACTGATGCTAAAGCTGAAACTCCAGTACTTTGCCACTTCACGGGAAGAGTTGACTCATTGGAAAAGACTGATGCTGGGAGGGATTGGGGGCAGGAGGAAAAGGGGATGACAGAGGATGAGATGGCTGGATGGCATCACCGACTCGATGGATGTGAGTTTGAGTGAACTCCAGGAAATGGTGATGGACGGGGAGGCCTGGCGTGCTGTAATTCATGGGGTCACAAAGAATCAGACATGACTGAGCAACTGAACTGAACTGAACTGTTGAAGCCTGGCTTGGAGAATTTTGAGCATTACTTTACTAGCATGTGAGATGAGTGCAATTGTGCAGTAGTTTGAACATTCTTTGGCACTGCCTCTCTTTGAGATTAAAATGAAAACTGAACTTTTCCAGTTCTGCTACCACTGCTGAGTTTTCCAAATTTACTGTAATATTGAGTGCAGCACTTTCACAGCATCATCTTTTAGGATTTATAATAGCTCAGCTGTAATTCCGTCACCTCCACTGTCTTTGTTCATAGTGATTCTTCCTAATACCTACTTGACTTTGCATTTGAGGATATCTGGCTCTAGGTTAGTGATTGCACCATTGTGATTATCTGGGTCATGACGGTTTCTTTTATATAGTTCTGTGTATTCCTGCCAGCTCTTCTTAGTATCTTCTGCTTCTGTTAGGTCCATATCATTTCTGTCCTTTTTTGTTCCCATCTTTGCATGAAATGTTCCCTTGGTATCTCTAATTTTCTTGAAGAGATCTCTAGTCTTTCCCATTCTATTGTTTCCCTCTNATCTTCTGCTTCTGTTAGGTCCATATCATTTCTGTCCTTTTTTGTTCCCATCTTTGCATGAAATGTTCCCTTGGTATCTCTAATTTTCTTGAAGAGATCTCTAGTCTTTCCCATTCTATTGTTTCCCTCTATTTCTTCACATTGATCACTGAGGAAAGCTTTCTTATCTCTCCCTGCTATTATTTGGAACTCTGCATTCAGATGCTTATATTTTTCCTTTACTTTTAGCTTCTCTTCTTTTCTCAGCTCATCCACGTATATCTGATGACCCATAACGCCTCATCAACACTCACCTCCACACTCCACTATAAATAAGACATGTATAATCCAGAATTTATAACAGAATTTATAAGTAATCAATTGTGAAAGCAGATTTCTATTTATTTGAAAAAAAAAAAAACAGAGAGAGAAAAGCAAAATAAAATATCACCTGATGAAATTTTAAAAAAGAAACCATGCATGCACTAATGGTCTAGCTTCATCATGCCCTGGCCATTCCATGACTCATGACATCTGATCCAGCCCCGAGTCCTAGACCGCAGACCGAGATCAGTCCAGAACATTTGGGAGGTGAGGTTTTATTGTCCAAGGAAAGAATTTGACACCCAGTCAGCCTACCTGATGTGAAGAACTGATTCATTGGAAAAAACCCTGATGCTGGGAAAGATTGAAGGCAGGAGGAGAAGGGGACGACAGGATGAGATGGTTGGATGGCATCATTGACTCAATGGACATGAGTTTGAGCAAGCTCAGGGAGTTCGTAATGGACAGGGAAGCCTGGCATGCTGCAGTCCATGGGGTCCCAAAGAGTCGGACATGACTGAGTGACTGAACTGAACATCTTATACCTATACTTTTGGATGATATCTTTTGTTTTGACACAAGGCCTGGCAATAACAAATACTAGGAAATATCTAAAGGCACAATTAAGACAAAAAGGTCCAAATGAACTTATTTACAAAATAGAAGCAGACTCACAGACTTAGAAGAAAAACCTATAGCTTCCAGGGAAGAACGGGAAGGGAGGGATAGATTGGGAGTTTGGGATTAACAGATACACGCTGTTATATTTAAAATAGACGCAATCAGGGCAGAAAAAGAAATAAAAGGAATCCAAATTGGAAAAGAAGAAGTAAAACTCTCACTGTTTGCAGATGACATGATCCTCTACATAGAAAATCCTAAAGACTCCACCAGAAAATTACTAGAGCTAATCAACGAATATAGTAAAGTTGCAGGATATAAAATCAACACACAGAAATCCCTTGCATTCCTATACACTAATAATGAGAAAGTAGAAAAAGAAATTAAGGAAACAATTCCATTCACCATTGCAACGAAAAGAATAAAATACTTAGGAATATATCTACCTAAAGAAACTAAAGATCTATTTATGGAAAACTATAAAACACTGATGAAAGAAATCAAAGAGGACACTAATAGATGGAGAAATATACCGTGTTCATGGATCGGAAGAATCAATATAGTGAAAATGAGTATACTACCCAAAGCAATCTACAGATTCAATGCAATCCCTATCAAGCTACCAGCGGTATTTTTCACAGAACTAGAACAAATAATTTCAAGATTTGTATGGAAATACAAAAAACCTCGAATAGCCAAAGCAATCTTGAGAAAGAAGAATGGAACTGGAGGAATCAACCTGCCTGACTTCAGGCTCTACTACAAAGCCACAGTCATCAAGACAGTATGGTACTGGCACAAAGACAGAAATATAGATCAATGGAACAAAATAGAAAGCCCAGAGATAAATCCACACACCTACGGACACCTTATCTTTGACAAAGGAGGCAAGAATATACAATGGAGTAAAGACAATCTCTTTAACAAGTGGTGCTGGGAAAACTGGTCAACCACTTGTAGAAGAATGAAACTAGATCACTTTCTAACACCACACACAAAAATAAACTCAAAATGGATTAAAGATCTAAATGTAAGACCAGAAACTATAAAACTCCTAGAGGAGAACATAGGCAAAACACTTTCCGACATAAATCACAGCAGGATCCTCTATGATCCACCTCCCAGAATACTCGAAATAAAAGCAAAAATAAACAAATGGGATCTAATTAAAATTAAAAGCTTCTGCACAACAAAGGAAACTATAAGCAAGGTAAAAAGACAGCCTTCTGAATGGGAGAAAACAATAGCAAATGAAGCAACTGACAAACAACTAATCTCAAAAATATACAAGCAACTCCTGCAGCTCAATTCCAGAAAAATAAACGACCCAATCAAAAAATGGGCCAAAGAACTAAACAGACATTTCTCCAAAGAAGACATACAGATGGCTAACAAACACATGAAAAGATGCTCAACATCACTCATTATCAGAGAAATGCAAATCAAGACCACAATGAGATACCATTTCACACCAGTCAGAATGGCTGCGATCCAAAAGTCTACAAGCAATAAATGCTGGAGAGGGTGTGGAGAAAAGGGAACCCTCTTACACTGCTGGTGGGAATGCAAACTAGTACAGCCACTATGGAGAACAGTGTGGAGATTCCTTAAAAAACTGCAAATAGAACTGCCTTATGACCCAGCAATCCCACTGCTGGGCATACACACCGAGGAAACCAGAATTGAAAGAGACACATGTACCCCAATGTTCATTGCAGCACTGTTTATAATAGCCAGGACATGGAAACAACCTAGATGTCCATCAGCAGATGAATGGATAAGAAAGCTGTGGTACATATACACAATGGAGTATTACTCAGCCATCAAAAAGAATTCATTTGACTCTGTTCTAATGAGATGGATGAAACTGGAACCTATTATACAGAGTGAAGTAAGCCAGAAAGAAAAACACCAATACAGTATACTGACACATATATATGGAATTTAAAAAGATGGCAATGATGACCCTGTATGCGAGACAGCAAAAGAGACACAGATGTATAGAACGGACTTTTGGACTCTGTGGGAGAGGGAGAGGGCGGGATGATTTGGGAGAATGGCATTGAAACATGTATACTATCATGTAAGAATGAAGCACCAGCCTATGTTCAATATAGGATACAGGATGCTCGGGGCTGGTACACGGGGATGATCCAGAGAGAGGAAATGGGGTGGGATGTGGGAGGGGGATTCAGGATTGGGATCTCATATATACCCATGGTGGATTCATGTCAATGTATGACAAAACCAATACGGTATTGTAAAGTAAAATAAAGTAAAAATTAAAAATAAAATAAAATAAAATAAAACACTAAAAAATAAATAAATAAATAAAATAGACAACCAACTATGTCCTTACACCCTCTTTTCATAACTGCCTTAAGTCTCTTCTTCAAAGGCATCAGTCCAGCACTGACACTATTGCAGTAATATCTCTTCTTGTAGTTAATGAAACTACAAGTTTCTGAGAATGGATGCATAATTTGCCCAAATTTATACAACTTATGGGGTCGCAAAGAGTCGGACATGACTGAGCCTGAGCAACTGAACTGAACTGATAAATGGTAGAGATCCTGATGAAGAACTGATGCTTTTGAACTGTAGTGTTGGAGAAGGCTCTTGAGAGTCCTTTGGACTGCAAGGAGATCCAACCAATCCTTTCTAAAGGAGATCAGTCCTGGACGTCCTTTGGAAGGAATAATGCTAAAGCTGAAACTCCAGTACTTTGGCCACCTCACGCGAAGAGTTGACTCATTGGAAAAGACTCTGATGGTGGGAGGGATGGGGGCAGGAGGAGAAGGGGACGACCGAGGATGAGATGGCTGGATGGTATCACCAACTCGATGGACGTGAGTCTGAGTGAACTCCAGGAGTTGGTGATGGACAGGGAGGCCTGGCGNTGATGGTGGGAGGGATGGGGGCAGGAGGAGAAGGGGACGACCGAGGATGAGATGGCTGGATGGTATCACCAACTCGATGGACGTGAGTCTGAGTGAACTCCAGGAGTTGGTGATGGACAGGGAGGCCTGGCGTGCTGCGATTCATGGGGTCGCAAAGAGTCGGACGCGACTGAGCGACTGAACTGAACTGAACTGAACATGGTAGAGATGCTGATGAAGACCAAAGGTCTTGACCATTAAGTCCTCTGATGACAGCACATGTTGTGAAGGAGTGAACCAAAAGATTGATCACTAGCAGGAGTTGAAAGATAAGATACCTTGGCCGGAAAGTCCAAGCCAATGGAGTGAGCCTGGAAACAGTGCCAGCACATAAAAATCAAATTACGAAAACTAGACCAAGTAAAGGTTGGATAGAGGGAAAGCCAGGTTAGATGCATGAGCCACCATCTATTAATAAAGGTAAGGACCACTATCCATAGCAATGAACCCAGAGAACTAGTGTTTTCAATCACACTCCTGCCATTTTGCCTTATAATATAAGCCATGTGTGTTGCATAAGCCATATTTTGCTGTCTTATAGACATGAACACTTGTGAATATACAACAGGCTTTGAAATTTTAGACAAAATATCTTTATTTCTCATACCTGGAGTCTTGCAAAAATAATTCAAAGTACTTCTAAATTCCCACTGAGTAGGAAAGTATTGATGTTAATAAAATTTTGAAGAAATATACCCTCCCAATAGCAGCAAAGTTCACATGTGTAAGAGTAAAGCTTAAACTTAAAGCAAGAATTCAGTTAGTCATTTGTTATCAATATATATTTTGTGAGAATCTCTTTTATACAAAGTTCCATCTAAGATATAAGTAAACGTAAGAACAGCAGAACTCCTGGGCTTAGGAAGGAATATTCCAGCTGAAAGAGTGAGACACAAAACAGGCTAAAAGTAAATTATCTCTGACAATGTCAAGTACTATGAAAATGAAAGTATTAGACTCTTTGCAACCCCATGGACTGTAGCCCACCATGCTTCTCTGTCCATGGAATTCTCCAGGCAGGAATATTAGAATGGATTGCTATTCCCTTCTCCAGGGGATCTTCACAACCCAGGGATCAAATCTGGGACCCCTGCACTGCAGGCAGATTCTTTATTGTCTGAGCCACCTGGAAGCCCTTCCTTTCATTTCATTCATTTCCAAGTACTATGAAGGAAATGAAAAAATAAAAAAGAGAGCAAAATTCTAAGTGACCAGAGGAGAAAAGTGGCTTTCCACGAGTTGTTCAAAGATGGAAGCCTACTTGGAAAGAGCATCCCATGCACTGAGGTCTGTGTGTAATTAGTCAGATGAGAGCACGCCAGAGAGAGGAAACAGCAAGTCCAGTGCTCAGGAGGCAAACCAAGCTGGGAATACAGAGCAAAGGAAAGACTGCTAGGTATAACTAAGGGAGTATAATATGACTTTTTAGGAAAAGGAGGCAGAGATCTTGTCATATTTTAAGAATTATGATATAGAGGTCAGAATTTATTTTGAGTACAAAGGAAAACCACAGAAAAACTTTAAACAGAAAAAGGGGTGATATAATCTGTAGCTACTTTTAAAATATCTCTGTAGCCACAGATTGTAGGGGAGAAAATGATGCTGTTTTATTATAATTACTGTAAACAAGAGACACTTTTGAAATTAATTTTTATTGGCACATAGCTATTTTTACAATGTTGCGTTAGTTTCTACTGTATTGCAAAATGAACCAGCCACATGTAAACGTGTATCCCCTCCCTTTTGGACTCCCTTCCCATCCAGGTCACCACAGGGCATTAAATAGAGTCTCCTGTGCTATACAGCATATTCTCATTAGTTACCTATTTTATCCATAGCATCAATATTCCTCAGCCACAAAAAGGAATGAAATTAGGTCACTTGTAGAGACATGGCTGGAACTCAGCTGCTGTGCTGGGCTTGGTCACTCAGTTGTGTCTGACTCTTTGTGAGCCCATGGACTGTAGCCCGCCAGGCTCTCCTCTGTTCACAGGGAGTCTCCACGCAAGAATACTGGAGAGGTTGCCATGCTTTCCTCCAGGGGATCTTCCGAACCCATGGATTGAACCTGGCCTGCTGCATTGCAGGCAGATTCTTTACTGTCTGAACCACCAGAGAAGCCCAAGAATACTGGAGTGGGTAGCCTATCCCTTCTTCAAGGGAACTTCCTGACCCAGAAACTGAACCAGGGTCTCCTGCATTGCAGGTGGATTCTTTACCAGGTGAGCTCATACAAGGTGAAGTAAATCATAAAGACACAGTATTGGTATGGGCTGAAGTAGGGAGGGGAAATGGAGAAACATGAATAGATTTAGGATGAATCTTGGAGGAAAATCTGCTGATGGATTAGATCAGAGGTTAACGAGATAAGTAACAAAAAATAACTTCACTCGCCGCCTTAAGCCAACAGGTGTGCTGGTGTTACACACTCAGAGAGATCAACAAGAGGAACACATTCGGGGATACGAGAGAAAGCAGCTTCTGTTTTGATGTTGTTAGGCTTGAAATTCTTTTAGATATCCAAGTGCAACAGTCAAGTAAGCTGTTAGAAAACTATTCTTGAGCTCAAGGGAGTTTTCAAGACTGAAGGCATAAAGTGGGGAGTCATCAGCTTGTTGATGTTATTTAAAGCCATAGATGAAATCATTTGGGAAAGAGTATAGATTGTTAAGAGAGGAAACAGAAACCTGCCCTGGGCACTCAACTGCTGAGATCTACAGAGAGGAGCAGAGTGTTTCCCATTGGTGCTGTACCAACAATATAAAAGCATCGCTGAAGCTGAGGGCGGAATCTTGCCCTTAAAAGCACTGCTTTATCATTCAGCAAAGTGCTCAGAGCTAAGTCAAAGAAGCAGCAGAAGACCACAGCTGGGGAGGCTAATGTGGAGTCTAAAGGAAATTTTGTTCCTTCAGGGAACAAAATTGTTTCCTATACACACACACACTTTCAAATGTTTTTTATTTTATTATTGCTCTCTATCTTATCCTATTCTGTTTTATGTACTTTTTTTATACATCATCAGAAAAAATAAGATGGGGAAAAGCTCTCTCTTCTTTCTCTCTCCCTCTATTACACACATACACACACACACACACACACACACACACACTCATCTGAAACCCAAAATGACTAGAAGAGAACATTGCATCTCAGAGCTATCAAAGATCTCAGAGAAGCTTTAGGATGTCCATTAAAGTGTCATAACATCAAAGCAAGGCAACAGTTATTACCAAGATGCACAATATCATTCAATGCTAAGGCCAAAATTTTTCTGTATTCTGGCTCATTATCAGAAAAATGTGGGTTGAGGACACAGAATGGAACAAAAAATATACAAGACAGCTTGAAAAAGATCAGAGTAGGGTAGATGGAGGATTTGTAAGCATTGAGGACAAAGAGCAGAGAAAAGCCCCTTGTATGCTCTCAGAACACACACGGTCATGGGGGAGGAGGGGTGGTGGGATACAATGCCATGAGTGCCAGGGAAGAAGTGATCACAGGCTCAGCAGACATCACAGGGTGTGCAGTACATTATTAGGTCTGAAGGTTACTAGTTAAAAGGTTACCTTACACTTAAAAAATGGGTGTGGATATTGATACTCATTTGTTATAATATTGTAGAATTATTCTCCCATATTTTCTTTCTTCTTCTAATAATTTTCCTTTCTTCTTTACTATATATTTTCATTTTAAAACATATATTTTAAAGATCTCAGGTTAATCAGTATGATATTTGAAGTATGAAGAATGTAACAAAAACAGAATGCCAACCATCTCCATTATTGCTGTAAGGGAACATTTTCAAATTATATATCTATATTTAATTATATTTATAACATATATTCTACAGATATATGTATACATTTTAGTGAAAGGGCCATCTCACATTCTTAATTTCCACTTCAGCTTGTGACTTCAAATGAGTATGTTGCAATGAGAAAAGTCAAGTGATTTCGTGTCAAAGCCACCTGGACATTAAGAAGTTGATTCAACATATAAGTTCACACCCCCATGAGAAAACATGAACGTGGGCTCATAGCTTGTCACCAAGGAATAAGATGGCTCCTTGCTCTGGGGCTTCCCTGGTGGCTCAGATGGTAAAGCGTCTGCCTGCAATGCAGGAGACCCGGGTTCGGTCCCTGGGTCAGGAAGGTCCCCTGGAGAAGGAAATGGCAAACCACTCCTGTACTCTTGCCTACAAAATTCCATGGGTGGAGGAGCCTGGTAGGCTACAGTCCACAGAGTCGCAAAGAATTGGACATGATTGAGCGACTTCACTCACTTTCTTTTCTTTTCTTGCTCTGGATCTGTGGTTGAATGCAAACATTCTGTCACGTTTGTTCACGCTTCCCTCAGAGAGTAAAATACAAGGTCAGACTCTCTGGGTTTGAAATGTATCTCTGAGATTCACATGGTACGTGGCTTTAGGCGAGTTACTCTTTTTACATTAGCCCCTATTTATGCTTCCCTGATAGCTCAGTTGGTAAAGAATCCGACTGCAATGTAGGAGACCTGGATTGGGAAGATCCCCTAGAGAAGGGAAAGGCCACCCACTCCAGTATTCTGGCCTGGAGAATTCCATGGACTGTATAGTCCATGGGGTCACAAAGAGCTGGACACAACTGAGTGACTTTCACCTTCTATTTATTCAATGTTGGGGGGCGGGGAGAAGCATGGGAGAAGAAAGAGAGGAAGGTAGAAGAGGGGAGGAGATGGAGAAAAGGAGCAGGACTTTGTTGGGTTATGAAGAGAATTGCACTTTAACATATGTGATACACTGAAAACAAAGATCCTTCAAGAGATCCTGTCATTATCATTCATTTATGCAACCAGCCTAATTGCAAACCAACTGCATACGAGCTTCTCTGTCACTGTAAGGGATACAGGGATGAGTGAAGTTGTCACTTCCAGTGTAAAACTAGTCTACCGAACAGGTACAAAAATCCTCTGTGGGCTATAGTTCCATCTACTCCTGTCATCTGAAAACATCTTGGCCTCTTTCTTGTAATTAGTGATGCCTTGATGCCTTAATAAAAAGCACCCCTTCCCCCAATGACTTGTGATCTTCCTTAAGGCAATTGATGTCAAATCAAACTACACATTCAAAACTGTAACCCCAGGATTCCTATTTCTTCACATTCAGACCACCTGACGTCCCTCCTAAGAAATCTGTATGCAGATCAAGAAGCAACAGTTAGGACTGGACATGGGAAAATGGACTGGTTCCAAATTGGGTAAGGAGTATGGCAAGGCTATATATTGTGACCTTGCTTATTTAACCTATATGCAGGGTACATGATGAGAAATGCTGGGCTGGAGGAAGCACAAGCTAGAATCAAGATTGCTAGGAGAAATATCAGTCACCTCAGATATGTAGATGATACCACCCTTATGAGAAAAAGTGAAGAAGAACTAAAAAGCCTCTTGATGAAAGTCAAAGAGGAGAGTGAAAAAGTAGGCTTAAAACTCAACATTCAGAAAACTAAGATCATGGCATCTGGTCCCATCACTTCTTGGCAAATAGATGGGGAAACAATGGAAATAGTGGCTGACTTTATTTTTCTGGGCTTCAAAATCACTGCAGATGGTAATCACAGCCATGAAATTAAAAGATGCTTACTCCTTGGAAGGAAAGTTATGACCAACCTAGACATCATATTAAAAAACAGAGATGCTACTTTGCCAACAAAGGTCCGTCTAGTCAAGGCTATGGCTTTTCCTCTGGTCATGTATGGATGTGATGCTGTTGCTGCTGGTCTAAGGACACACTTGGATAAGTGGCATTCTGGTAGTCTTCAGGTTGCCCTGTTTTAGAGTTAAAGGAGCTCTGAGTCCTCCACTCCGGTATTCTTACCTGGAGAATTCCATGGACAAAGGAGCCTGGTAGGCTACAACCTTTGGGCTCACAAAGAGTCAGACACGACTGAGCGACTAACACGCACTGAGTCCTAGAGATTTCAAAATTTGATTTATGTTAGCACATTGAGTGAAAATTCCCCATTCTGTGGATTACTCACATTAACTACATTCATAGCTACAATGCATATAGGCAGAGAGGTTAAATAAACTGTGGACAATTCTGAAAAAGATGGGAATACCAGACCATCTGACCTGCCTCTTGAGAAATCCGTATTCAGGTCAGGAAGCAACAGTTAGAACTGGACATGGAACAACAGACTGGTTCCAAATAGGAAAAGGAGTACATCAAGGTTGTATATTGTCACCTTGCTTATTTAACTTATATGCAGAGTACATCATGAGAAATGCTGGGCTGGATGAAGCACAAGCTAGAATCAAGATTGCCAGGAGAAATATCAATAACCTCAGATATGCAGATGACACCACCCTTATGGCAGAAATGAAGAAGAACTAAAGAGCCTCTTGATGAAAGTGAAAGAGGAGAGTGAAAAAGTAGGCTTAAAGCTCAACATTCATAAAACAAATCATGGCATCTGGTCCCATCATTTCATGGCAAAGTGATGGGGAAACAGTGAAAACAGTGAATGACTTTATTTTTCTGGGCTCCAAAATCACTGCAGATGGTAATTGCAGCCATGAAATTAAAAGACGCTTACTCCTTGGAAGGCAAGTCATGACCAACCTAGACATCATATTAAAAAGCAGAGATATTACTTTGCCAACAAAGGTCCATCTAGTCAAGGCTATGGTTTTTCCAGTGGTCATGTATGGATGTGAGAGTTGGACTATAAAGAAAGCTGAGCGCTGAAGAATTGATGCTTTTGAACTGTACTGTTGGAGAAGACTCTTGAGAGTCTCTTGGACTGCAAGGAGATCGAACCAGTCCATCCTAAAGGAGATTAGTCCTGGGTGTTCATTGGAAGGTCTGATGCTGAAGCTGAAACTCCAATACTTTGGCTACCTGATACGAGGAGCTGACTTATTTGAAAAGACCCTGATGCTGGGAAAGATTGAGGGCAGGAGGAGAAAGGGATGACAAGGATGAGATGATTGGATGGCATCATTGACTCGATGGACATGGGTTTGGGTGGACTGCGGGAGTTGGTGATGGACAGGGAGGCCTGGCATGCTGCGGTTCTTGGGTCACAAAGAGCTGGACACGACTGAACGACGGAACTGAACTGAACTGAAACTGAATGAGAAGCACCAATCATAAAGGTAAAGATGTTTAAATTCATAAGGCCAACCATCATCACATTTGGGCTGACCTACAAGAAAAGTTAACTAGTAATTAGTATGTGAATCAGAGAGTGTGAAATCTGAGCAAGGATGGTTGGCTCCATTGAATATGCATGCATCTCACAATTTTGTATGTGTCCTCGAATTCAAACTCGTTAGTCACCCTCTATCTCTCCGAATCTCTTTTCTCTATGACTTCATATCCAATGAACTCCTTGCCAAAACATATACGTATATTCTTTCTTCACATTTGTTAGAACAACAGAAATTCTTTATCTGGATCTTCCATTTAAAGATAGGTATATTGTTAATTAGGTATTCCCTGGTAGCTCAGCTGGTAAAGAATCAACCTGTAATGCAGCAGACCGAGGTTCGATTCCTGGGTTGGGAAGATCCCCTGGAGAAGGGAAAGTCTACCCACTCCTGTATTCTGGCCTAAAGAATTCCATGGACTGTATGTTAAATGAAATCTCTTCCTATAGAAAGAATTTTTTTTCTTTTTTGCCTTCCATACCTGAGATGCTACAACATTCCTAAAGTCACACAATCAGAATGAGCAGGGGTTTGCTCAGGGTGCCTGGGAATGGAACCCACCTCCCTTCCGTGTGCTATTTTGGAACCTTCATATTTGTGCTGCAAAGGCCCTTGAGTGACCTGAGGTCATAGAAATGTTCAGCTGAATTTTATTAAGATTACTGAATAACAATTTGCAGAAATAAATACAAATATATCAATGTCATATAGAAGGTCAGTCTAAATATTTTTTTATGATCTTACTGTGCATAGAAATATAGGTGCTATAGAGTATTTAAAACCAAAATTTGAGAAAGATGTAGACACAGTATTTGACAAATTCCTTTGTTTAAGCCACTTCAAATTAGATGTCTGTATCTCAAGATTCAAAAGAAAAAGGAAATCCATTGATGTGTAATTAAACATTTTTGAAAGGGTAAGGCTGAAGTTCTAGCACAGGAAGACTCAGGACCTCAGATGATATCATCATGTCAGCAGATGGCCACAAATAGTCTCATACTCTGAAGCCTAGCAGGGCAGAAACACATAAATAATAATTTATCACCATTTTAAAATCATTTTTACGGGTTGCTTTATTAACCATTGATTGCATTTTTTTTTTCAATTCTGAGCAAATCACACAAAGTGCAACTAGACAAATCACGCCATTACCACCTAGGGCAGGAGAAGCTGGACAGGTTCTATGTAAAAACTCTTACTACTTTAGGTCACAGGATGGGGACTCAGATGTGATTCCTATCCCAGTGTCTTCAAAAGGAATGTTAATCATTGCAAAGGGAGATGAGAGAAAAACTCTGCAAAGGAACTAAAGAAGTGAAAAAAAAATTCTTAAAAAAATAAAAAGAATGTTTTTTCTTACCTAAAAGGTGACAGACTATACCAGAAGGAGTCATTTGCATCATAAAACACTACAGAAATGAACTAGGCTGAGCCAAAGGTGTCGTGGGGCTTGCAGTCAGCAGAAATGCTCACACATTTTAATAAGTTCAAGGTTTGACTGTGTCTGGATACACTGGAATCAGCATGAATGCAGAAGTCAGAGAAAACTTATCCTGCAACAGAAAGTTTGACTGTGGGTTTCTTAATGATCTGCAGCCTCAAGCTGCACTTTTAACTGTTTGTTGGGTGACCAGAGCAAGGCAGCCTGCGTCTCTGTTTTTCCAGTGTCCGTTTGGTAAAATGGGGGTGATAATACCCATCTCTGAGTTCTTGTGAAAAGTGAGTACACTCAGGAATGCGAAGGGTCTGCTTAGTTGTCGGCTCCTCAGGTGAGTCTCCCCTGCCCCTTTCTGATATTAAAAATTAAAAAGTCATTTTAACATTGGAACATGCACACTGGACTCTTCAAGGTTTATGAATTCTATTAATATTTGTCTCTCAAATAAAAGAACAATTGGGGGGAAAATTGCATGCAGCCAAATCCATTTGAAATGGATGAGAGTTGAGCAGTAAATAATGAAGAAGAATGTAGACAGATACAAAAAGGGACTGGGACCATTTTCCCGCTAATAGGTGCCACAGACAGTTCATTACTGATAAATGCAGAATAATGATGTCTTTAATGAGTCTTTTCACGCACAAATTCATCATAAAACAAGAGGATGAGGTAAAACAAAAAGTCTTTGAATAGTATTCATGCAGCATAGAAAGCAAAGCTAATTTCACATCTCAAAAAAGAGCTACAGAGTTGACTCAATGTTCTGAGATTTAATTCATTGTGCTTATAGGCAGCTTCCTCACTTAATAGCTTTTCTTCTGATATCTCAGAGGTGAATTTCAACCTGCCACACAGTTGGGAACACTTGAAGAGCCCAGAAGTTGAAGCTGTGCTGCCCTGAGCTTGAATGCCTGTACAGACCTTTATTACTTATTTGACCTTGAGCCATTTCTATCTGGGCCCTAACTTTCTCAATAGTAGCATGAAGATACTAACAGCTCTTCTGTGTGCCTCACCCTTGGATGGTGTTATGGGTGGATTATGTTCCCTCCAAAATTCGTACATTGTTGTCCTAACCTACAGTATTTCAGAATGTAGCTGTATTTGGAGTTGGGGTCTTTAGGGAAGCTGTCAGCTACAAATTGGCACTTGCCATTGGCATTTGCCATCCACCTCTGCTGCGCTGTGCTTAGTCACCCAGTCGTGTCAGCTCTTTGCGACCCCATGGACTGTAGTCCGCCAGGCTCCTCTGACCATGGGGAGTCTCCAGGCAAGAATACTGGAGTGGGTTGCCATGCCTTTGCCAAAGGGATCTTCCCAGCCCAGGGATTAAACCCAGGTCTCCCTAATTGCAGGTGGATTCTTTACAATCTTAGACACAGGGAAGCCCAAGATACTGGAGTGGGTAGCTTATCCCTTCTCCAGGGGATCTTCCTGACCCAGGAATCGAACTGGGGTCTCCTGCATTGCAGGCCGATTCTTTATCAGCTGAGCTACCAGGGACCTCTACAAGGACTAAGCCAGGTGCTGCTGGTGGTTCAGCTGCTGATTTTCAACACCCCCTGAAAGAAGTCCAGGAAGGAGAGCAGAAATGAGTTACTCTGTGCTCTAGGAAAAACTGGCAGGACAGGTCTTCAGATAGTTAGATATATTCAGAAGCTGATTTTGTGAACCCAATTCTTGTATCTCCTCATATCTAGAGAAGCACTAAAATCCCTCACGGTGATGACTTTCTCATGACTAGCAGAAAGCTTCACGCAACTAGCAGAAATCTTCCAGAAAAGCATGTGCTTGATTGTGTCTATCCCCCTTTCAGTGAAATCACATATATACTGACCTTTCCCCAGTGCCTCTTTGGAACAGTTTCTCAGAGCTCTCTGCGGTGCTATCTCTCAGGCTATGGTCTTCATTTTACCCCCAAATAAAACTTAACTTGCAACTTTCACGTTGTGCACATTTTTTTTTAAGTTGACAAAGTAATGAGCTTAAATGAGATCATTATGGTGGACCCTGATCTGGTATGACTGGTGTCTTTATAAAAGAGGAAATCAGGACACAGACACACACAAGGAAGACCATGTGAGGACGCATGGAGAAGACAAATATCCGTAAGATGAGCATGACCTCAGAAGAAACCAAACCTGTGGACTCCTTGATCTTGAATTTCTAGCTTCCCAGAATTATTAAAACATGAATCTATCTTGAAGTCCACTAGCCTGGGATATTTTGTTACGGTGGCCCCAGCACCACCACTATAGTCACAGCCTGAGAACATCAGGTGATAATTTTTGCACACTTGCTCCATAAGTAACATACTTGAGTCTTTTTGACAGCTGCAGATGAGACTGTCAGACACAGATGCTCTATGCTCGTGTTTTCTGAATCAATAGTGCAAAACAGACACTTTAGAAGTCATGTCCACTACTTTCTCCTGCCTTCCATGTACTTTGTATGTGAGGTCTTTATGTGCAATGTTCTAAATAGTGGACTTTTCAAAGGCCACTGTTTTGGTAATGGGATCAAAGCAAGCTGAGCTCATCGGATCTACACAAGTAGGTGCCTGTGGCAAGTGGAATTCCAAGAGGGCCCCCGTGATCCCTCCACCACGCCAGTGTATATGCCCAGTATAATCTCCTACTTCTGAGAGTATGGGCTTCCCAGATGGTGCTAACAGTAAAGAATCCACCTCTGAGTTTGATCCTCAGATCAGGAAGATTCCCTGGAGGAGGAGATGGCAACCCACTCCAGTATTTTTGCCTTAAAAATTCCGTGGACAGAGGAGCCTGGGGCACAAAGAGTTGGACATGAGTGAGTGATGGAGTACTCTGAGAGTGAGTGGGACTATAGTTTGATTAAGTTAAGTCGCTCAGTCGTGTCCAGCTCTTTGCGACCCCGTGGACTGTAACCCATCAGGCTTCTCTGTCCATGGGATTCTCCAGGCAAGAATACTGCAGTGGATTGCCATTTCCTTAGGTTATGTTATATGGTAACAGTGATGAAATACTCACTCTCACAGTATTATATTATGTATGAATCTGACTTGAACGACCAAAAGGAAAGTCTCTCCAGCTTTGAAGGAGCAAGTGGCCACACTGTGAAGGAAAAATGTGATTAGGATGTGAGTTGGCTTCTAGGTGCCGAGAGCAACACAGAAAGAAAACAGGACCCTAAGTCCTGCAAATGCAAGGAACTAAATTTTTCTAAGAGCTCAGATAATTTTGGAAGATTTCCCAGACAAGAATACTGAGTGGGTTGCCATTTCTTTCTACAGAGGATCTTCCTAGCCCAGGGATGGAACCCATGTCTCCCACACTTCATGTATTACAGGAAGATTCTTTACTGCTGAGCCACTGGGGAAGCCCTTGGAAGAGGACATAGAGCCCCAGATAGGACGTAAGCTGTGTTCAGCACTTAGATTTCAGTCAGACCTAACCTAAGACCCTGAGTTGAGGACTCGGTTAATTCAGGCTCAGACTCTTGGCCCAAGGAAATCTTGAGACAATAAACTTGGTTGCTTAAAACTGCTAAGTTAATGGTAATCTGTTACTTCAGAGATAGGAAACTAATACAAAGCCAGAATGCTGGCTCTCTTCTTTCTTACACAACTTCCACGCACAGACACACTTTCACATGCAGCCACATGCACTATATTTAAGAAATTGTATCTTATTAGCATCAAGTTTTATCTCATCACAGAATTTCCTTCTTCTTTTGGTAGAGAATCATAACACTTGATGAAAGAAAAAATATTACCTCTGTCTCTCTTTGACTGTGAAGGAAAGAAAGCTTTAATATCCATAACTTCAAGTCCAGGGATAGCTTAAAGGACCAGCCACCTTGGATTATAGAACTCCTCAAGGAAAGATGCATCTATCACCAGTAGGTACTCCTAGCAAGTGATCAAGTTATCAACCAGTAAATAAAAAAGAATAAAGATAATCTAAAACTTATCTCTGTCATTTCCCATCTGAGCATGCCTAGTCTTTTGTCTCTCTAAATCCAAGGTTTCTCATCTGTAAAATGGGAACAATAGTGCCCATCTCATGAAATTTTCATCTTTTATTGAGATGCGAATCTGTCCCTTAATATTCACCATTTTAAAGTATACAATGCATTGGTTTTATGTATAAAGTTGTGTGGCTATCATCATTATTTAATTTCAGAATATTTTCATTACCCCCCACAAAAGATCCTCTTTACCCAAAAGCAATCACTCTCCATCATCCCTCACCAGTTGCTAGCAACCACTAATTTACTTTCACTCCCTGTGGACTTTTCTACTCTTGACGTTTTATATAAATGGAATTATACAATGTGTTGCCCTTTGTGTCTGATTTCTTTCACTTAGCATAATGTTTTCAAAGCTCATCCATGTTGTAACCTCATGAGGTTTTGTAATTTAAAAAACAACCTCTCTCAATCTAGAGCTTGGATTTCTGTGAGGCATCAGTAAATGTCAACTATTATTATTAATAAGGTAAATATTATAGAACTATGGGCAACTAGCTTTTGAAGCCTAGAGATCATTTTAACCCATCATGATATGCAGTGTAGACATCGCTGCTCTCAATATCCTTGATGGAATATCCTTCAACTTTTTCTTGAAAGTCTCCAGGCACTAGGAACTCACTTATTAAGAAAAGCAGACCTTTTCTATAGCTACAAGATTCTGACTATTTAATCTTTACAATGAAATAGATCCCACATTCTCTCTGCTGCTGCTGCTGCTGCTAAGTCGCTTCAGTCGTGTCCGACTCTGTGCGACCCCACAGATGGCAGCCCATTGGGCTCCGCCATCCCTGGGATTCTCCAGGCAAGAACACTGAAGTGGGTTGCCATTTCCTTCTCCAATGCATAAAAGTGAAAAGTGAAAGTGAAGTCGCTCAGTCATGTCTCACTCAGCAACCCCATGGACTGCAGCCCACATTCTCTCAACTTCTACTAATTAGTCCTTCTTAGGGTTTGAATTGTGCTTCCCCCAGGGACGGGGGAGCCTGGTGGGCTGCCGTCTACAGGGTCGCACAGAGTCAGAAATGACTGAAGCAACTTAGCAGCAGCAGCAGCAAAAACACAGTATGTTGAGCCCAACACCCAGCATATTGCAGATGTACTCAGGTCAAGAGAAGATCATCAGAGTGGACCATAACCCGACAAGACAGACATCCTTATCAAAAGGGAAATTTGGAGCCAGATACTTTGGAAGGAATGATGCTAAAGCTGAAACTCCAGTACTTTGGCCACCTCATGAGAAGAGTTGGCTCATTGGAAAAAACTCTGATGCTGGGAGGGATTGGGGGCAGGAGGAGAAGGGGACGACAGAGGATGAGATGGCTGGATGGCATCACGGACTCGATGGACGTGAGTCTGAGTGAACTCCGGGAGTTGGTGATGGACAGGGAGGCCTGGCGTGCTGCGATTCATGGGGTCGCAAAGAGTCGGACACGACTGAGCGACTGAACTTAACTGACGCACAGAAAGTTGCCATTTGAAGATTCAAGGCAGGGTGGCATTTCTATAAGCCAAGAAATAACAAGATGGCCAACAAACTACCAGAACTCAGGAGACAGACCTACTACAGACGCCCTCATGGACTCATAAGGAGTCAACCCTGCCAACCCCTTGGTCTCAGACTTCTAGTTTCAAGAACTGTGAGACAAATTTCTGTTGTTTGAGCCTCCCAGCTTATGAAACCATTAGAGCAGCCCTAGAAAAGTAATACAGCCCTGTAGCTTTTGCTCAGGTGCCTAACAGTTTGCCTTTTCCTACACACATGATGATCTTTCGAACACTTGATGTCAGCTCACCTGTTCCATCTGGAAGGCTCTTCCTCCCCAGGTTAATGGCCACGCTCGCCCAGCTGTGTGACCTGCCCTCTGCGGCAATCTCCTGCCCTTCTCTGCCTGTGCGCACAAATCAGCACAAGCTTTCTGAATGCTTGCCTTCTCTCAACTTCTGATAATTGGTCCTTCTTATGGTTTGAATAGTGCTTCCCTCAGAAAACACAGTAAGTTGAACCCAACACCCAGCACTGGGCCTTGAATAGTACATGTTTTTAATATACCAAGTAATCACTTTCGCCATTTTGTTTGAATCGTGGGGGGTCTACATGCAGAATAGGAAGGATCCATACTATTTAACTCCTGCTGGAATTGAGCAACTCAAAAAATAAGGTTGGCATAACCAAGATGAGGCTTGCTGGAGTGAAGTCCAATACTGTTCACCATCCTGGCTTCTCTCATCCTAGCCAGGCCACCATCATTTCACAATAGATTTCTGCAATCACCTCCTAACTGCTCTTCCCACTCTTATCCCTCTTACAGTTCATCATCCACCCTAAGCCAGAGCAATCTCTGTAAGACACAGATTAGATTAAGAATTAAGATCTTTGTGTACATTTTTCACTGAGAGGACACTAAAATCCTTGCCTTGGACTACAAGGTCCTACATGATACAGCCTCTGTCATCCTCTCGAGTCACACCTCCTGTCATTCTCTCCAGTCACCAGCACNACTGAGAGGACACTAAAATCCTTGCCTTGGACTACAAGGTCCTACATGATACAGCCTCTGTCATCCTCTCGAGTCACACCTCCTGTCATTCTCTCCAGTCACCAGCACGTCTCCCCAAGTCCTGAACATGCAAAGTCATTCCCACCTCTCCATCCAAACCTTCATTCAGTCCTTTCTCTTTATTGAACTCTTCCCTCTTTTTCCATTGTCTCATCTTTATGGCTAGATTCCCCGTCACTGTGGCCTCAGCTCAAATGTCCCATCCCCAGAGATGCCTCAATTCACCATCCTACCTAAATTAATGACCCCACTCTATCCCAGGGTCCTGAGGTGTGAGCACATCCATGCATGTGTATGTATAGATATGCATGTCTGCTCAGAATCTCCTATTTTCCAAAACTGATGTGTCTATGTTCATTATGTATTTTATCCAAAACATCGTTCCCAGCATTGAGAATAATGTCTGGCATATAACAGTTGCTCATTGAATACTTGTTGAAAGAAAGAATAACTATATGAATAAATTGGAGTTGGTAGAAAAAGGAGCTGGGAGATGAACTTTGGAGCAGGAACACCTCTGCATTATACACAATATGGTTGCAGTGAGGAAGTGTGCTTAACGTTCTTGGAGAGAAATTGTGGTTGGAAACCAGGCTTGCTGAGGTTGAAAGCCATTGTCATGTGCTGTGATATCTTTTCCTCCATCCTTTGAAGCTTTTGTGTAACATCCAAGAGGTTAAGAGCAAGGAATCTCATATAGAACAAGCAAGTTCAGACACTTCAGGGGTCTAAATTCACAAACACAGGGCACAGGGTGGAGCAATTCCTTTACCCTAAACATCCTTCCAGGTCCCAGGTGGGGTCTTAAATATGTCACTTGAGGAAGATGAGAAACACAGAACTATTATTTCCCAGCTCTTCTCTGTCCATCCATCTTCCAGGAGTTCCTGAAGATTTGGCAATTTTGCTCCCTGTCGACAAAACATCTGAGCCTCTTTGGAAAAAATCTGCCAGAGAGGGAAGGATTGTTAAAACAGGCACTGATAATCCTCAAACAGAGAGCCAGGAGCCTGGCCAGAGGCAGCACAGCCTCAGACAAATCAGGTCCCAATGAGATCTGCTGAGCGGGAAATGGCTCACTGCACACCACCTTATGCTTCACACCATCTGGCTCCCTGCACGCCCTTCCTTGCTGAGTTTTAATTTCCGAACCAGACGCACTGCCGCAATTATGTTTTACTTCCTTTTACGCATCCTGCTGTGGGAACACAGAAGCTTCTGGTAATTAAACGTCTACTTTGTGAACGGTGAGGAAGTCTTTGCACTTAACCGTTGTTCTATTTGCTGGAGATTCAACGGGGATAAAAGCCCAGGATTTTAGCCCTTGGATAGATCACAGGTCACCAGGGCACTGACCCATTTACTCTGGAAGCAATTTTGCGGTGAAAGAAATGGGGCATTTGGAGTTTGTGAAGTTCTGGCTAAGCCTCTTTTTACACACTGTGTGCCTTTCAACCACTCTCTGTTCAGGGAGCCAGGTTCTTTGTGATTCCCCATCCACAGAGGGAGANGCCCAGGATTTTAGCCCTTGGATAGATCACAGGTCACCAGGGCACTGACCCATTTACTCTGGAAGCAATTTTGCGGTGAAAGAAATGGGGCATTTGGAGTTTGTGAAGTTCTGGCTAAGCCTCTTTTTACACACTGTGTGCCTTTCAACCACTCTCTGTTCAGGGAGCCAGGTTCTTTGTGATTCCTCATCCACAGAGGGAGAAAACTTTGTGAAATGAAGGTAAATTTCACTAAGATAAAAGATGCCAGTATGCCTTGCGGGCATGTTTTCTAAGCTCCATCCTTTATTTCCTTTAGCATAGGACCAACTGACCCTGCTGTCCTCTGAGACCCAGAGAATTCTACCTGACACGCACACCCTTAAAAAATAAGTACAGTATTGAAAATCAGAGAATTTCACATGTTTTTTTNCTCTCTGTTCAGGGAGCCAGGTTCTTTGTGATTCCTCATCCACAGAGGGAGAAAACTTTGTGAAATGAAGGTAAATTTCACTAAGATAAAAGATGCCAGTATGCCTTGCGGGCATGTTTTCTAAGCTCCATCCTTTATTTCTTTAGCATAGGACCAACTGACCCTGCTGTCCTCTGAGACCCAGAGAATTCTACCTGACATGCACACCCTTAAAAAATAAGTACAGTATTGAAAATCAGAGAATTTCACATTTTTTTTTTATCTTCAAATGCTTATCTTTTATTTTATTTATTTATTTTTTTTTTTACTTTTTACTTTATTTTACTTTACAATACTGTATTGGTTTTGCCATATACACCCATGGTGGATTCATGTCAATGTATCACATGTTTTTTTTGTTTGTTGTTTGTTTAATTTTAATTTTTTAATACCAAAAGCATTTTGTATTGAGATATAGCTGATTGAGGATACTGTGGTAGTTTCACGTGAATAGTGAAGGAACTCAGCCACACATATACATGCACCAGTTCTCCCCCAACCCCCCTCCCATCCAAGCTGGGGCAATTACATTGAGCAGAGTTCCATGTGTTATACAATAGGTCTTTGTTGGTTATCCATTAAATATAGCAGTGTGTGCATGACCTTCCCCAAATCCCTAACTATCCCTTCTCCCCACCCCCACGATGTTTTTGGCAATTTCCGATTTATCGTGAAAATACTGGAAGATTTGTCAATGTGAAGAACACATTCATACATGGCAACAGTCACCTGGAACTGAGGCACACTTTTAGCAAAAGAGCCTGTGGACCGGGAATTTCTCAAAGTTGTAAGTACATCTTTGTCACCTAGACACCTTGTTTAAATGCAGATGATCCAGTATGGGGCCCCAGCTTGTATATTTCTATCAACTGAACTGTGAACACAGGTTGGGGTGGAGCCTGTTTGGAGGAGAGAAGCCTTGGACTGCCTGAGCACACTGCAACTCTCTTTNCAAGTGAAACCAGGTGTCATTATGGCAACACAGAATTTTAAGAGAAACCTCCTTTTAAATTTGTATAGAGAAGGAAAAAATATCGCTAGTTTGTTTCCTCCTGCCGCTTAAGAGAGATAAAATGTCTGACACTTGCAGGCTATTTCCTCCATTTGGAGACCCCTGGCCTTCCTGCCTGTTACCCTCTCACTGTGATCCAGCAACTTCTATGAAAATGAGAGCTTGCAGTCAATAACATTCATGGCAACATCATTCAATAATGTTTCACAGGCAGAAACAACTCTGATATCCGAGAAGAGTAAACTGTATAAATAAACGGTGATATAAGTAAACAATCCCACAATATGAGGAAATGCACATGCCGCTGCTGTGTGCAACTTCTTGGCGGGGTCTCCTAAACATCACAGTAGGGAAAGAACAGCTGACACAAAGGAGAACCATCTGTGTGATTCTATTACATAGAGCTCAACAGCAAGCCACACTGATCTATGCTGGTAACAATCAGGGTCATGGTTTTGATACTGACCAGGGTTCTTTGTTGTTGTTGCTCAGTTGCTAAGTCATGTCTGACTCTTTATGACCCCACGGGCTGCAGCACACCAGGGTTCTTGGTCTTCCCTAATCAGCAGAAATTGACTAGACCCAGACAAGAAACTCAGGCAAGACTTTATCAGGGTCCTGGTTGCAGTATGGAGGAGTGAGAATAAGTAGCATGCTCCTTTGCTTGCCCCCTCACTGAGAGAGCGTGAGTTTGTTTCTTACACGGAATGAGAGTAGGAACATGTCCAGGGGTCTGGTTGAGAGAGGCTTAGTTGGTTTGCTCGCCCCTCTGCTGGTACCGAGTGCAGGGGCCTTAGTCAGTACCCTGCTTCTGCTCCTGGCTCTTCAGAAGTGGCAGTAGGGGTTCTTTTTGTTTTGGTGTTTTTGTATCTTTCATCCAGATTTGCCCCAACTATATACCCACACTGTTCCTTTTTAGTCTCATACAGTTTCTTTGCATTTTGTTGCTCAAGGAGAGGTGTGTTCAGGTGCAGACTTTGCAGCACTGCGACATAGGAGCCCAGGTTCCAGCTGGTCTCTTTCCTCTTGGCAGCAGGAGCCCCTGGTGTGCGTGTGTGGTGGACAGTGTGATGGATTCCCCTAAGCCCCCTCAGATCCCATTTATCATTTCGGTACAACCAGCTCCCCCTGTCCCTCTGCAGGCCTTTCAGTGGACAGTACCTGCAGGGCTTCTTAGACCAGCCGTCCTTGTGGAGCCTTTGACTGTAAGCACAGAGGCTAGAAGGGTCTGGAGTCTGCGCTTTCTGTTCCTGCAGAGACTTTCCTGTCACTGGGAGTAAGCAAGTTCAGCCCCCAGGACACACATGGAACAATGCTGAGGCCACTCACCCCTGGGTTCTCCCACCCCAGAGTTCTCCTCTCAGCTCAGACTGAAGCGACATGGGGAGGAGGGCCTTTCACTCTGAGGACCCCTTCCTCCCCTTCCCGCATCTGTCTCCCATGGGGGCATTTCCTTAGTAATTCACTTGCAGACAATTTTTGCTTGTGGCATCTCCTTCTGGGAAACCTAGCTTGAGTCAGAAGGCAATAGCCAGCTGTTGTTGAAAAAGCTAGTTGGGCCAGAAGGATGCTGGTAATGTTGATGTGTTCACTTTAGAATAGATTATTGGACAATTATTATTTTTAGTTTTCTCCATGTACATTATTTTTTTTTATTTTATTTTTACTTTATTTTACTTTACAATACCATATTGGTTTTGCCATACATTGACATGAATCCACCATGGGTGTATATTAGCTCCCAATCCTGAATCCCCCTCCCACCTCCCACCCCATATCATCTCCCTGGATCATCCCCGTGCACCAGCCCCAAGCATCCTGTATCCTGTAT
>SJYH01002099.1:40904-53772 GCA_006408735.1 Sylvicapra grimmia | reverse complement strand
GCTGGATGGCATCATTGACTCGATGGACGTGAGTCTGAGTGAACTCCGGGAGTTGGTGATGGACAGGGAGGCCTGGTGTGCTGCGATTCATGGGGTCGCAAAGAGTCGGACATGACTGAGTGACTGAACTGAACCTTCTCTTTTCACAATTTTAAAGCAACCTAATCAAAGGCAGAAGATTACAACATGATTTTGTTTGTTTGCTTTGTTCAGTCACTAAGTTTTGTCCAATTCTTTGTGACTCCATGGACTATAGGACACCAGGCTTCCCTGTCCTTCACTGTCTCCCTGAGTTTGCTTAAATTCATGTCCATTTGGTTAATGACGCTAACCATCTTATCCACTGTCACCCTCGTTTCCTTTGGCCTTCAATCTTTCCCAGCTCAAATATACTCAAGATATTTTCCAGTGAGTCAGCTCTTCACATCAGGGGGCCAAAGTATTGGACCTTCAGCTTCATCAGCAGTCCTTTCAATGAATATTTATGGTTGATTTCCTTTAGGACTGACTGGTTTAATTTCCTTGCAGTCCAGGAAACTCTCAGAAGTCTTCTCCAGCACAATTCAAAAACATCCTTTCATGCTCAACCTTCTTTATGGTACAACTTTCACATTTGTACACAACCCGATAGAATCAGATAATCCCTAGATGACACATCATTTCATGGTAAGTATGTTCATTAATCTCTTTAGTTCACTCTAAAGAATTAAATTTCTGAATTTCACTCATCTCCCCAACACACTTCATTCAACCTTCTCTCAGTCATTTCTAGCTGTTGTTTGTTCAAAACATCCCCTCAAGCTAGTATCTCTTTCTTGCCTCCCAGGACTTACTCACGCTCTTCCCCTGCCCTTGATACTCTTCCTTCTCCTCTGGCCTGTCTTCCCCTACCTAACTCTCCTACTCATCTCTTTCCTTCCTAGTGTCATTTCCAAACTCTCTTCCTCAGGTAAGCCTACTCGATCTCCTGAATAAGAGAGCACACCCCACCCCCCATCACACCGCATTCCTAACACTGTCTAATGCTAGATGCTTGCTTGTTTTATCTCTGTAAACGTAATGTAGACAGAGGCAAGGTCTTGATTTATTGCCTGATTGAGTAAAATAAGAAACGAAAACAAACCAAATAAATTAAGAAATGAATGAACTAAGCTTTCACGTTCTCATGTGTAATCAGGGAAAAGATCCCTGCTCTGCCCTCTTTAAAGATCAGGATAGGGTGACTACCCTGATGGTTAAGAATTCAGGCAAAGAACAACTGCAGGCTAACATTTTCCTAGGAATGAATGATTTTGATTGGCTTTACAGTTCTTCTAAGGTGGCTCAGTGGTAAAGAATCTACCTGCAATGCAAGAGAGGTGAGTTTGATCCCTGCATCAGGAAGATCCCCTGGAAGAGAAAATGGCAACCCACTCCAGTGCAAAGGACATGGGTTCCCTGATCAGAGAACTGAGATCCCACCTGCTATGGGGCAACTATGACTGTACACCGCAACAAAAGATCCTTCATTCTGTAACTAAAATAAATGTTTAAAAATATCAAGATAAACATGAAGTGAGACCTATAGACAATGACAAATGAGCCTGGCAAATAAAAGGCTTTTGTTTTGTTTCTCACTGAAAAAAAAAATTTCTTTAGCAATTTCCATCTATGACAGCCTTCTTTGCTCATGAGATAAGGTTCCAAACAGTCAGTGATAACAATCATGATAGAAAGAATATTTAGAAGTTGATTTAAAACAAAATTGATCCATAGGGAAAAATGGACATTTCAGGGGACATTAGAAAAAGTAAAAGTTAAAATAAAAAATACAAACATGAGGTTGGGCTATATTTGTGAACAAGGCTCTCAGTTAACTCAGTAAATATTTATTTCCTTTTGAGTATTCTTTTGGAGTATTTAGGGAGGAGCTTGATAATGAGTTGTTTATTATGATCTAAAAGCACATGCAAAATGCAGTCATCTAATTAAGGAAGACTAAATAATAGCCCAAAAATCAGAGCCCTCCATCTATCTGAACCCCAATCCCACATCCAGCCTTGCTTGAGACACTTGAAAGCTATCAATTTACTACATGAACCATATGACACTCATACGGAAGTCAGAGCTACTGACTCCTTAAAGTGCACTAATTATCCCACAATTTTGAAAGTGAGACCATATGGAAGCTGTTTTCCTTGTGTTTCTGATTCAAAGACAAAAGACGTGAAACTGAACAAGGATTTTCTATATTCTGTGTTGCTTGCAAATGCTACTCAAAGTTCACCAAATTCACAAAATAAAAAGTGCCTAATCTCCTCCTGGTCAAAGGCTGTCTGGAATTCAAGTCCTTTGCTCAAGTCTTTTTATTTCAAGTGTCTTTTTTCCCTCTGAGCTGTGACTACTCCTACCAAGCTGAGTACAGCTAAATTAAAAATGAACTCTTCTGCCCGTTCAATTAGTTGTTGAGTCAACACAACGTGAGCAGCTGGGGAGATGCTTTAATTTGTCTTCCCAAATCCAACAGATGCCTTGGTCATCTAAGGACAAGCAGCTAATGACACAGAGCCTGTCTTCACTGGCCATGGCAGTGAGAATCCCAGGCAGGGAAGAGAAGATTTTGAAGGATGAGGAGAGACCACATCAGATATGAGGGCTCTTCCTTATTCTATCCCTATAGCAGAACTCAGTCTCCAGCTTCCAGATGGAAACAGCTTAGGATCTGAGACCGAAGTCAGCTCTACTAAATGAGGCTGCCATTCACAGAAGCACCTAAATCTAAGACTAACACTGAGTTACTTTGAAAACTGAGCCATATGATTCAGATTGGGTATAAATCTGGAAAAAATAAAAACTCTAATTTGTAAAGTTAGTATACCCCACTCCTGGGCATGTATCCAGATAAAACTATAATTCAAAAAGTTAGCTTGGGGCTGGTGCACTGGGATGACCCAGAGGGATGGTATGGGGAGGGAAGAGGATGGGGGTTTCAGGATTGAGAACACGTGTACACCCGTGGTGGATTAATGTTGATGTATGGCAAAATCAATACAGTATTGTAAAGTAAAAAAGAAAAAAAAAAAAGTTAGTGTCCATAGCAGCACTATTTACAATGATAAAGACATGGAAACAATCCAAGTGCACATCAACAGATGACTGGCTTAAGAAATTGTGTTTTTACATGTGGCTTCCCTGGAAACTCAGATGGTAAAGAATCCACTTGCAATACAGAGACCCAGGTTTGATCCCTGGGTCAGGAAGATGCCCTGGAGAAGGGAATGTCTACCCACTCCAGTATTCTTGCCTGGAGAGTTCCATGGACAGAGAAGCCTGACAGGCTACAGTCCAAGGACTTGCAAAGAGTCAGACATGACTGAAAGACTTTCACTTACTCACTCATACACATACATGTGTGTGTATATACATACACACACACATATATATAATGGAATATTACTCAATCATAAAAAAATGGATGGAATCTTGCCATTTTTAGCAACATGAGTGGACCTAGAGAATATTATACTTGGTGAAGTAAGTTAGAACAAAGACAAGTATCATATGATATCATTTATATGTGCAAAATAAAATATGATACAAATGAACTTATTTACAACACAGAAACATACTCACAGACATAGAAAACAAACTGAGAGTTATCAAAGTGGATAGTGGTGGGAGTATGGGGAGGGAGATAAGTTAGGAGTTTAGGATTAGTTGATGCAAACTACTATATATAAAACAGATAAACAACAAACTCCTATTGTATAGTATAAGAAATTATACTCAATATTTTATAATAAACCATAATGGAAAAGAACATGAAGAAGAATATATATGTAGATATATATATATATGTATATGTGTGTGTGTATATATATATATACATATCTAGATATATATATGTATAGATCCTCCCCAGTGGCTCACAGTCTGCCTGCAATGCAGGGTACCTGGATTCGATCCCTGGGTTAGGAAGATCCCCTGGAGAAGGAAATGACAACCCACTCCAGTATTGTTGCCTGGAGAATCCCATGGACATAGGAGCCTAGTGGGCTACAGTCCACGGGGTCGCAAAGAGTCGGACATGACTGAGTGACTTCACTCACTCAGACAGATATAGATATAGTCAAATATATACATATATGCATCCTGGAGGAGGGCATGGCAACCTCCCCAGTATCCTTGCCTGGAGAACACCATGGACAGAGGGGCCTGTTGGGCTATAGTCCATAGTGTTGCAAAGAGTCAGATACTACTGAAGCGACTTAACACAGCACAGTATATATATATATAATCACTTTTGTTGTGCTTTTGAACTGTGGTGTTGGAGAAGACTCTTAAGAGTCCCTTGGACTGCAACAAGATCCAACCAGTCCATTCTGAAGGAGATCAACCCTGGGATTTCTTTGGAAGGAATGATGCTAAAGCTGAAACTCCAGTACTTTGGCCACCTCATGCGAAGAGTTGACTCATTGGAAAAGACTCTGATGCTGGGAGGGATTGGGGGCAGGAGGAGAAGGGGATGACGGAGGATAAGATGGCTGGATGGCATCACTGACTCGATGGACGTGAGTCTGAGTGAACTCCGGGAGATGGTAATGAACAGGGAGGCCTGGCATGCTGCGATTCATGGGGTCGCAAAGAGTTGGACACGACTGAGCAACGGAACTGAACTGAACAGAACCACTTTTGTTGTACATCTAAAACTAACACAATATTGTCAATTAACTATACTTCAGTAAACAAACAAGCAAACAAAAGCTGAGCCAGGCTATAGGAGCATAGAGTTGAGATTATTCAGAAATGTACTGTGCTTAGTCATTCAGTCATGTCTGACTTTTTGCAACACTATGGACTGTAGCCCACCAGGCTCCTCTGTCCATGGGGATTCTCCAGGTAAGAATGCTAGGGTGGGTTGCCATGCCCTCCTCCAGGGAATCTTCCCAGCCCAGGGATCAAACCCAGGTCTCCCACATTGCAGGTGGATTCTTTACTATAAGAGCCTCTCAATGAAAGTGAAAGAGGAGAGTGAAAAAGTTGGCTTAAAATTCAACATTCAGAAAATGAAGATGATGGCATCTAATTCCATCACTTCATGGCAAATAGATGGGGAAACAGTGGAAACAGTGACAGACTTTATTTGGGGGGGGCTCCAAAATCACTGCAGATGGTGGCTGCAGCCATGAAATTAAAAGACATTTGCTCCTTGGAAGAAAAGATACTTGCTCCTATGACCAACCTAGACAGCATATTAAAAAGTAGAGACATTAGTTTGCCAACAAAGGTCCATCTAGTCAAAGCTATGGTTTTTCCAGTGGTTATATATGAAAGTGAGAGTTGGACTGTGAAGAAAGCTGAGCACCGAAGAATTGATGCTTTTGAACTGTGGTGTTGGAGAAAATTCTTGAGAGTCCCTCTCTCAAGGAGATCCAACCAGTCTATCCTGAAGGAAATCAGTTCTGAATATTCATTGGAAGGGCTGACGCTGAAGCTGAAACTTCAGTACTTTGGCCATCTGATGCAGAGAGATGACTCACTGGAAAAGACCATGATGCTGGAAAAGATTGAAGGCGGAGGAGAAAGGGACGACAGAGGATGAGATGGTTGGCCAGCATCATCGACTCAATGGACATGAGTTTGAGTAAATTCTAGGAGTTGTTGATGGACAGGGAGGCCTGGTGTGCTGCAGTCCACAGTGTCAAAAAGAGTTGGACACGACAGAATGACTGAACTGAACTGAGATGTTTAGATATTAACTATTACATTATTAATAGAATTTTTATTCTTTTGCCTTTATGCATGAACTTTGTCCTTACTAGCATACACTTGCCTGGAGGCAAAATGAGAGCTTGTCCCAGACAGAATGCAAACAGAAGGAACAAGGCCAGGCAATATGTGAGCTTTGTCATGCAAAAACAGGATTGGGCACTAAAGTGAAGGCTCTGCAAGCCAGGCAAGGGTCTTGAGAGTAAGTTTCCAAATCTTTATTTCTCCTTTGGTCTATGAACAAGACTGTCTATAGGCTCCATTGTCATCGTGGTCTCTAGCAATGCAAAGAGAGATCCTTTCACCTATAGCAGCAAGGGTGGGAAGCCAGACATTTCCTGAGAAACAGACAAGATGTGAGTACCGTGTACAGTTAAATTGTGTCTCCACAAAAGATAAGCTGAGGTTCTCAGTTCCAGGGATAGCATGTGAGTGTGACTTCATGTTGAAAGAGTCTCTACAAATTAATCCAGTTAAGATGATGTCATAATCCCATATGACTGGGTCTTTATAAATAAACAGCCATATGAAGACACAAACACAGAAAAATGCCATGTGAAGACACACAGACACAGGGAGGATGCCACGTGATGGTGGAAGCAGAGACTAATGTGGCTTATCTACAAGCCGAAGCTTGCTCACCAGCAGCCAAAGCTAAGAGAGACAAGGAAGAAGTCTCCCAGAAGGAGGACAGCTCTGATGACACCTTCATTTTGGACTTTGGACCTCCAGAACTATGAGGCAATTCATCTCTGTTGCTTCGAGCAACCCAATTTATGATAACTTTTTAGCGGAGCCCTAGGAAATTAATACAAGTACTATGGATGACAAAAAAAAAAAGGATGAAAGGAAGAAAGTAAGAGGTGAATATCTGTGTCTTTATTTCCCACTCTGGGCTTCTGCCTGAAGGATGTGGGAAAATCAGGTAACCAGGGTAGGAGTGGAGGGCCTCTCACCGAATTTCTCTGAGAACTTGGAAGAAGCCTACCTCAAAAGTCATGGGGTTCTCAAGGCAAGAAGACTGGAGAGGGTGGCCATTTCCTTCTCCAGTGGACCACGTTTTGTCAGAGCTCTTCACTATGACCTGTCTTGGATGGCCCTGCACAGCATGGCTTGTAACTTCACTGAGCTGCTTATGCAAGCCCTTTTGCCACAACAAGGCTGTGTTCCAATTGATGATTTTGAACTGTGGTGCTGGAGAAGACCCTTGAGAGTCCCTTGGACTCAAAGGAGATCAAACCAGTCAATCCTAAAAGAAACCAACTCTGAATATTCATTGGAAGACTGACGCTGAAGTTGAAGTTCCAGTTCTGGGCCACCTTCGGTGGAGTCCAAAATCAAGGCATCAGCAGAGCAGTGCTCCCTCTGGTGAGTCCTTCCTTTCTCTTAGATTCTGGTGTTTGTAAGCCAGCTCACCGGAAAAGACCCTGATGCTGGAAAAGATGGAAGTCAAAAGAAGAATCAGGAGGCAGAAGATGAGATAGTTAAACAGTACCACCAGCTCAATGGATGTGAATTTGAGCAAACTCCAGGAGATAGTGAAGGAGAGAGGACCCTAGAGTGCTGCAGTCCATGGCGTTGCAAAGAGTTGGACATGACTTACCGACTGAACAACAATACCTAACAGGTGCCCTGTAACAGGGAGGTCACAGGCGGTGCATCGGGAAAGAATCTGCCTGCTGATGTAGGAGACTCAGGTTGGAAGAGGCCTGGCAAGAGAAACCTGGTGATACAGTGTGTCTGATAGGGGAACCCAAGAGGCTTAACTTTCCCAAGGCTCCTGCTGGTGTCTCTGTCTCATTCCTAACATCCAGAAAATGCTGGAAGCAATGCTACTTTATGTTAGAATCCCGCATTTGTGGTCTTATTTATCTCCTCTTCCCAGTCTTATAGATTTGTTTTGAAGGGGTTGGGAATTCAACATCTGATTTTCCAGTGAGATAACCATTTATTAGTTGGTTAAACAATGATTGCTTTCTATCAGGACAACATTGCAATTGACAGAAGCAGGTATATAAACTGCATTTGTGGTATCAAACCTGGGTGACTGAACGAGTAGTCAAATCGTTAACGAAAATTGGTATGCCAGAAAAAGCAATCATTGTTTAATCACCCTTTGGAATTGGCACACTGATTTTTGTTAACAATATGACTATTCGTTCAGTCACCCAGGCTTGATACCACAAAGGAAGTTTATGTACCTGCCTCTGTCGATTTCAGTGTTGTCACAATAGTTCTCCAATGTGTTAAATACCCTAGCAACCCCTCTGATATCAGCTTCTTGCCTGCTTTATTCATTCAAGAAATAAGTAAAATTAATACCTAGTAACCAGGAGTCATAGTTCTAGGAATTTCAGATTTAAAAATGAGTGTAATGGAAATATCAGCTTCCATAGAGCTTTTACCACCTGACTCGCCTCTTGAGAAATCTGTATGCAGGTCAGGAAGCAACAGTTAGAACTGGACCTGAAACAACAGACTGGTTCCAAATAGGAAAAGGAGTACGCCAAGTCTGTATATTGTCACCCTGCTTATTTAACTTCTATGCAGAGTACATCATGAGAAATGCTGGACTGGAAGAAACACAAGCTGGAATCAAGATTGCCAGGAGAAATATCAATAACCTCAGATATGCAGATGACACCACCCTTATGGCAGAAAGTGAAGAGGAGCTAAAAAGCCTCTTGATGAAAGTGAAAGAGGAGAGTGAAAAAGTTGGCTTAAAGCTCAACATTCAGAAAACGAAGATCATGGCATCTGGTCCCATCACTTCATGGGAAATAGATGGGGAAACAGTGGAAACAGTGCCAGACTTTATTTTTTTAGGCTCCAAAATCACTGCTGATGGTGACTGCAGCCATGAAATTAAAAGACGCTTACTCCTTGGAAGAAAAGTTATGTCCAACCTAGATAGCATTTTCAAAAGCAGAGACATTACTTTGCCGACTAAGGTCCGTTTAGTCAAGGCTATGGTTTTTCCTGTGGTCATGTATGGATGTGAGAGTTGGACTGTGAAGAAGGCTGATCGCCGAAGAATTGATGCTTTTGAACTGTGGTGTTGGAGAAGACTCTTGAGAGTCCCTTGGACTGCAAGGAGATCCAACCAGTCCATTTTGAAGGAGATCAGCCCTGGGATTTCTTTGGAAGGAATGATGCTAAAGCTGAAACTCCAGTACTTTGGCCACCTCATGCGAAGAGTTGACTCATTGGAAAAGACTCTGATGCTGGGAGGGATTGGGGGCAGGAGGAGAAGGGGACGACAGAGGATGAGATGGCTGGATGGCATCACTGCCTCAATGGACGCGAGTCTGAGTGAACTCCGGGAGTTGGTGATGGACAGGGAGGCCTGGCATGCTGCAATTCATGGGGTCACAAAGAGTCGGACACTACTGAGTGACTGAACTGAGCTGAACTGAACAAGATTAGAAATAAATGAAATGATTATCCAGATAGATTTCTATCTGAAACTGTCATAAATGCTGTGAAAAGAAACTGCAGGGTTCTGTGAGAGATTGTAATAGGGCAACTGACCTAGAATGGGCAGTAGTCAGGAAAACCTTGCCTGAGGAAGTGACATTTGATACCAGATCCTATGAGAGAGCAGGAGTTACCTGGGTGTAGATAGGTGGTAAGAGAGTGGGAGCTTATGGTAGAAAGCTTATGTAACTGAACTTACTTACAAAACCAAAACATACCCACAGACCCTGAAAACAAACTTATGGTTACTGAAAGGGAAATGTGGGGGAGGGGATGAATTAGGAGTTTGAGATTAATATATGCACACTATTTACATAGATAATCAATAAGGACCAACTGTATAGCACAGGGAACTCTTCTCAGTATTCAGTAATAACCTACATGGGAAAGAATCTGAAAAAAGAAGGGATATATATGTATGTATGAGTCACTTGCTGTACATCTGAAACTAACACAACATTTTTAATCGACTACAATCCAATATAAAACAAAAATTAAGTTAAAAAAAGAAGCTTATATAAAGCCTGAAGGAAAAATGAGCATGGGAGGAACCTGAAAACAGACAGCAGGATATCAGGGGAGAAGGCTATAAGAGTAACAGAAAATGACTCTGGAAGGTCCACTGGGGGGTTCCATCTGGAAGACCACAGCCTCCAATCATCTGACTTCACTATCAGGTTCCTTCACTGACTTCGCTTCCCAAGAGATGGGAAGGGTCAGCATTGGAGATGATCTTATCTCTGTTCAGTGATCCTCAGCTTGGCTGTGTGTGGGCATCACCTGAGGCACTGTCTGATATCCTGGTGCTGGGTCTCAACAATGCATTTGTCCCATGCAATGCATTTGGTTACACTCTGGGCATTTCAGTTTGTAAACTTTCTTCAGGTGATTCTAGTAATCAGTCAAGACTGAAAACCACCATGATGCTTGGATGGTTAGCTACATGATGGCAAGGCTCTTCTTTTTATCCCATCTCTTAACATCCCTCACCCCTGCCCCCATATTTAGAATAGTATCTGATGTAATGCTTAATTAAGAAAGGAATGGAAGGAGGGAAGGAGACAAGGAAGGGAGGGAGGGGAATGAATGAACATTTCAAAATATATGTCCCTCTGTTTCCAATTATACTTCTATCTCTAAGTAAAATAGTTTGCCCTTGCATCTAGTATTGATATAAAGCCTACTATCTTGTAGTTATGGCTTCCCAGGTAGCACAGTGGTAGAGAATCTACCTGCCAATGCAGAAGACACAAGAAATGAGAGTTCGATCCCTGGGTCAGGAAGATCCCCTAGAGGAGGAAGTGGCAACCCACTCCAATACAACTGCCTGGAAAATTCTATGGACAGAGGAGCCTGGGGGGCTACAGTCCATGGTTGTAAAAAGCCAGACATGATTGAATGAGCACGCATGAACACTGTAGTTACAGGATCTCTCTCTCCTTCTGTTTCTCTCTGTCTCTATCTCTGTCTCTGTCTCTCTCTCTATCTACCACCCCCTAGGGGTTGGATGTGTTCATGGTTACCCACCTGAATATAACTCACAGCTTCCTTGGAAGATTGTCTGAATCTTGTGAAAATCCATTGACCAATAGAATGTCATCTGAAATTACATATGCAAGTTAAAGTTAAGTCCTCAGAGACAAACCAGGTTGCATTTCACCTTCCCTTTTCCCCTTCAAGGGTTAGAACATAGACACAGAGTTTGTGAGCCAGTTTCAACACTGTAAATGAAAGCAGCACACACTGGAAAGATAAAGCAATAAGATAATACTATGTTTGTCACAGTTTTGGCCATATGCATTTGTCAAATGCTTGGCCATATAGAAAAAACAGTCACATAAAAACTAGCTTCCCTCCAGACAAAAAAAAATAAATGTTATTGCCCATATCATTCAAGAGATAAAGAGATGAATGTATATTTTATTTAATAACCAGCCAGCAAAAGTAGCATTAGGAAAAAAAGCAATGTTATATAATAATTCAATGTAGGTTTCCCTCTAATAGTTGAACATCAATTCTTTGGAAAGCTTATGCATTTGAGGCCAATTTAGCATACAAAATATTATATTTTTATTATAGAATCTTATACTACTTCATGATCATATGTCAAATCATATTTGATATCAATTGAGCAAAAGATGAGTGGTGCCAGTGGTAAAGAACCTGCCTGCCGATCCAAGATACATGAGAGAGGCAGGCCCCTAGGCTGGGAAGAAGATCCTGCTGATCCAAGACACACGGGAGAGGCAGGTCCCTAGGCTGGGAAGAGGATCCCATGGAGGATGAAACGGTAGTCCATTCCAGTACTCGTGCCTGGCAAATCTCATGGACAGAGAGCCTGGCAGGTTACAGTCCATGTGGCTGCAAAGGGTTGAACGTGACTCAGCAGGCTCACAAGAACACACATACACTCACGAGCAAAAGATGAAAACAGATGTTGCACACCCCATGGGTGTTCACTCTACATCTTAAAAGGAGTAAGCTATGGCAGAGCATTTGTTATAACATTGAGATCCTTGTTTTCCTCCTGTGCACTTACCCTCCAACAGCCTAATGCTTCATTTCACCAAACGTTCATGAACTTCAGGTAACAGATGGATACGGAAAATGCTTTAGCTGCTCTAAAAAGGAGTTCTGGAGTTATTCTCAGGATATAGTTTTTTTGTCTTTAAATCAAGAGTATTTAAACTCTTTAAGAACAAAAAAAAAGGAAAGAAAAAATCAGGATATGTGAAGAAAGAGTGGATAAGCATCACACCAGCTGGCACACTCAGGCCTTCAGTTGTTAAATAAGCTTGTGGGAATCCTTTTCGTCTCTAAAGTGACAACTCTTCCTGCTGGGTAATATTAAATGCGCTAAGGCACCAAAGCCCACTGGACCCTTCATGTGTCTGTACCTGCAAACTTTTGCTACATCCCGGTCAGTGAAGTGGGGAAAATGCCGCATAGCTTCACTCACTCAAAAGTAGCTTCCAACAGTTCACTTTACATTTCACCTGAAACACAAATGTCATTGACAGAATAATGCCTTCCACCTCCAAAGGCCTCCATGTTCTAATCCCCAAAACCTGTGTGCATGTTATGTAACATGGCAGCAAGGGACCTTACAGATGTGATTAGATGAGGATTTTGAGATGAAGAGAGCTTAGTGCATTAGACAGGTGGGACCAGGATAATCACAGGCGTCCTTATAAGAGGAAGCAAAGAGTGTCAGGGTTGGGGAAAGAGATGTGACTATGGAAGCAGAGGTTGAAGAGATGGAGGCTGCAAGTCAAGCAATGTTGGCAACCACTAATAACTGCAAAAAGTAACCATACTGCAACGCTGCTGACACCTGATTTTAAGTCAGTGAAAGCCATTTCTGACTTCTTACAGCTAGAATTCTAAGACAACATTTTTGTGTTGTCTAAAGCTGATATATGGTGATTTGTTAAACCAGCAATAGGAAATTATCTTTTATGGAAAAACATATGAGTAAAGCTATTATTTTAAGTATTTCATACAAGTAATTCTTTTCTTGTTTGGAGACAAATAAATTTTAGAATTCACCCATTCCAGTCCATTTTAGTTCGCTGATTCCTAGAATGTCGACGTTCACCCTTGTCATCTCTTGTTTGACCACTTCCAATTTGCCTTGATTCAT
>SJYH01002098.1:486618-500485 GCA_006408735.1 Sylvicapra grimmia | reverse complement strand
TATCATGCATCAAACCTGGACTGGCAATTCGTTTCATATATGATATTATATATGTTTCAATGCCATTCTCCCAAATCATCCCACCCTCGCCCTCTCCCACAGAGTCCAAAAGACTGTTCTATACATCTGTGTCTCTTTTGCTGTCTCACATACAGGGTTATCGTTACCATCTTTCTAAATTCCATATATATGCATTAGTATACTGTATTGGTGTTTTTCTTTCTGGCTTACTTCACTCTGTATAAGTTGACCACTTTAGCACTTGAGGGTCTGAATATCCTGATGGTTAAGACAAAGAGAGAATTATAAATTATGACTCTTATATGCTGAAGCAGGAGGGTCTTAATCCATAAAGGAGTCTCATTTCTGACCAGGTTCGGAATCAATTCAGAGTTGGATGTAGATTATAGTATATGCATATCAAACTATTACGTCATTACGGACTATACCGATGTGGAGAATGTGGCTTATATCTGCATGCACACAGGCTTCCAAGACTTAATTAGAAAGACATAGCTGGCTAATCACAGGTAGCCCTGTGGTCCTTCAGGCCTCCTGGCAAGACCTGCTTTGCCATGCCACAGCGAACTGAGTCAGCAAAATATGTGTTCCCGTCATAAGAGTAAGGAGAGGGTTTCCCTGCCCCTGGTTTCACTTCTCAAAATGATCCAACCAGTTAGACTATCCACTGTCAGGCAGGAGGGTTGAGAGCGGTCAACAGCATTAAGCTGGTAGATTTCCTTCCACAAGGGGTGGGACAGACAAGTCCGCTACCCCCAACTCAAACAGGGTCCAAAGATTAAAAAACAGTTTCCTAGAAAAGCCAATTTCCCTGGCACTAAGACTTGAATTCCCAATACTATGATCTGAGCCTCCTTTTCAAAGCACTGTACCCCTTCTGTGTCCTTCAAGACCAACATCCTCCTACTGATAATAACAACCAAAATGATCTCTGGGATTCATTCACAGAATTTGAAAGGTTACTCCCCACAATCGAGGGAATATATCTTTGAATACAGGACTGTGTTGGTTACAAAGAAATGGACTATTATGGCGCAGTGTGGCAGGGCACAGAACTGGGGAAGGATGGAGAAGAAGGAAACTCAAAGCCGTGCTGTGTTATGCCATGTGAGTTCACTTGGGAGAATCCAGCTTTTCAGATTTGATAAGAACTTAACTATCATTTATTGAGGGCATCAGTCTCTCCAGTCTCTGTTATGATAGCCTTTGCTTTCGTCTTATAAAAGTCATCTAAGACCCTGACCCAGGCAAGTAGCCCTGGGGACAGCATCATGGCGGGAGATGCCTGCTCAGTTGCTTCAGTTGTGTCCGACTCTTTGCGACCCTACAGACCTCAGCCCGCCAGACTCCTCTGTCCCTGGGATTCTCCAGGCAAGATACAGGAGTGGGCTGATGTGCCCTCCCTGTAGCAGGAAACACAGGTCACAGAACAGAGTTTAATTCTCCGAAGTCCGGTTCTTTGCAATGTTACATAGCTCTTCAGAAGAGTTTGTCTTGAACCCTTCAACTATCAAATTCCCTCCAACATTTTTGCATCTGTGGACACCTCCCTAAACAAACACCAGCAACCATGAAAACTATTCCTAAAGCAGATCATCTCTCAAGAAGATGGTGGCTGTGTTTTAAGTCAAATTCAACTCAGCCATTCATTTCAGAAATTATTTTGGAAACTCCTATTATGTACTTTCATTGTTTCATCTCTAAGTTGTGTCTGACGCTTTGCAACCCCGTGGACTGTAGCCCACCAGGCCCTGTCCATGGGATTTACCAGGCGAGGAGACTGGGGGCGGGAGGGGTGGCCATCCTATTATGTGTAAGGCTTGAGAAAAGTGGGTCTTGCCTTCCAGGAGTGCTGAGTCTTCTCAGGGTTTCAGAGGCATCCATAGACCATCCCCAACAGCCCCGCAACAGAAGGCAAGCTGAGGGCTGCGATGTTGGAGAGGAGAGTCGGTGGGCTGCAGAAACACATAGGGACAGGAGCATTTTTCTACCTGGAGAAGAGATGAGTTCCAAACAAAGCCTTGCTGTAAGGATGGGAATTGTCGAGGCTCTGGTTCATCTCGTACATACGCACGTGGCTAGTGCAGACAGGGTTAATTTAAAGAATGTTGAGCTTCTGAGGCCGTGTCACTTTGTCTTCTATGCTCTATGATCTAATCCTGCCTGGAACTTCTAGACGTTTCAAGGGTCAGTAACCAACCTGTGACCTTTCAAGGGCCAGTAAGGAGGAGCCCAAGCTATCCACCATCTTCCTCTGACTTCTCTACGGTGAATGCCTGTGGATACTCCCAACACACCTCCCAGTCACATCCAGCATATGAGCTAGAGGCAGGATGGAAAGCCTGGATCAGAGTTTCTCAAGGTCAAGGATTTATCTCCTAAGGCAGGGGTCCCCAGTCTCTAGGATCTAGTGTCTAATGATCGGAGGCAGAATAATAATAATAGAAATAACATACACAACAAATATGTGTGCATGCATAGTCACTTCAGCTGTGCCCAACCCTTTGTAATCTTATAGACTTCCCCCTTGTCGGGCTCCTGGGACTCTCCAGGCAAGAATACTAGAATGGGTTGCTATGCTCTCCTCCAGGAGGATCTTCCCGACCCAGAGATCGAATCTGCATATACCACGTCTCTTGCGTTGCCAGGTGAGTTATTTACAACTCCTGCCACCTGGGAAGCCCTGATGGGTCAATTTCACCCTAAATCCCCCTGGAGGTGGCCGGCCATCCCAAGGTCACTCTTTATGGTCAGTCACCTTTCACTTGTGCGTTCAGGCAGTGTCCACAGCTGGGGTCCAGGGAATAGATTTCATTCACAAATAAGTCTTAGCAGTTTATTCAAAAGAGAAATGTTCAGAAGCATTTTCCTGAGCAAGGTCCCATGAATGCAGAGGCTTTACAGACTCTACCATCAACTCATCCCAACCAGATTCAAAAGCTGCCTCCAATCGATTACATGGACACAAGACACAAACTGAAACACATACACACAGAAGCTTGACAAGTTCCAATGCTTTTGGGGGATGCAGGGATTCCTAAAGCTGGAGCCTCCTGCTGGCTCCAAAGGAGAAGGCTGAAGTGACCATCCAGGGCAGTAGGGCTCATGCAAGCCTTGAGGAGGGCCTCAACCAGACAGTGTCTCTCTGCAAGAATGTTTTTTTTTTTTTCTGCAGATAATAGAATGCACATTGTTTCCCCTTAGAGAAAAGCATGGCCTGGACAGCATTGTGATCCAGGCTGTAATTTTCAGAATTTTAGAATGCTAATCATCACTCTGCATTAGATTTGCATAAGTATACTTAAAGGGTCTTCCTTATTAAACTTTTAAGATGAGCATTAGCATATTAATTTCTGAAAGATTTGTTACATGATATTATGCCTCCCTTATCAGTAAACAAACACAAATATTTGGATCTGGAAACACTCGTATGCTTGAGATTCATCCCTTTTGATATGAACAACAAAGAAGCTCAACAGAGAAGAGACTCCGTTTCTACGGGGTTTCAAGATGCCCCACTTTCCCACCTGAAAGTTGTTATTTGGCTCTGAGGGATTCTGGGAGGGTTTGTCATGGACCCTACCTTGTCTGGGCCTGGATCAGAAGCTCAGTGCCTGGCCCAGGTAAATCTCACCCTCAGATATAAACAATGCTAGGACCAGTATTTGCAGTCCTGAGAGAACAAGCAGATGAAAAGCTGCAAATAATTTACCGGGAACATTGTATGAGGGTCTTTGTACAAGAAAGACTATCCACGGCCTCGGCCCAGGTCTCCGCTCCCCCAGGAAGACTTCCTGGAACACAGTCCCTCAGGTTCTCTCTCCAGGAAACTTTGATCATCCTTGCTGTTGTTTAGTCGCGCAGTCTTGTCTGACTCTTTGTGACCCCAGGGACTGCAACATGCCAGACTCTGTCCTCCACTATCTCCCTGAGTTGGCTCAAATTCACATCCATCAAGTCAGTGATATGATATAACCATCTCTTCCTCTGCCACTCCCTTCTCCTTTTGCTTTCAGTCTTTTCCATCATCAGGGTCTTTTCCAGTGAGTCAGTTCTTCACATCAGGTGGCCAAAGTATCGGAGCTTCAGCTTCAGCAGCAGTTCTTCCAGTGAGTATTCAGGGCTGATTTCCTCTAGGATTGACTGGGATGATTGGTTTGGTTGTCTTCATGACACACAATCAAATGCTCACTGAACCACAGATGGTCAGAGCTGGAGAGGATCTCAAGACATCTATGCAGACTGTGGTCCCCCAGTCACTGCCCACAGACAAAGTGACCTGCAGATGTACTTGGTTTGGGTATGTAACATTTTTGGAAATATGTAATTACTCAACAGCATTTAGAACTAGGAAAATTTTTAGGTTTTTTTTTTTTTCTTTAGAACTAGACTTCTTGATTCTCTTGAAAAATAAGAAGGTCTTACAAGGCATTTTTAATTTTCTTTTGTTGACTTCTGGTTGCGCTGAGTCTTCGTTGCAGTGTGTGGGCTCTAGTCGCAGCGAGTGGGGTCTACTCTTCGCTCGGCTGCACAGGCTTCTCATTGCAGTGGCTTCTCTTTTTGTAGAACATGGGCTCTAGAGCGCAGGCTCCGTAGTGGTGGGTACATGGGCTTTATTACCCTGCGGCATGTGAGATCTTCCCAGACTAGAGATCAAACATGTGTGCCCTGCAGTGGTGGGCAGATTCTTAACCACAGGACCACCAGGGAAGTCCCAATGCCAGGCATTTTGGTTATTTTTTTAATTAATTTATTTATTTTAATTGAAGGCTAATTACTTTACAACATTCCACTGGTTTTTGCCATACATTGACATGAATCAGCCATGGGTGTACACGTGTCCCCCATCCTGAACCCCCTCCCACCTCCCTCCCCATCCCATCCTTCAGGGTCATCCCAGTGCACTGGCTTTGAGTGCCCTGCTTCACGCATAGAACTTGGAAAGTGAAAAGTGAAACTGAAGTCACTCAGTCATGTCGGACTCTTTGCGACCTCATGGACTGTAGCCTGCTAGTCTCCTCTGTCCACGGGATTCTCCAGGCAAGAATCCTAGAGTGAGTTGCCATTTCCTTCTCCAGGGGATCTTCCCAACACAGGGATCAAACCCGGGTCTCCCACACTGCAGGCAGAGTCTTTACCGTCTGAGCCACCAGAGGTTCCTGCATTGAACCTGGACTGGCGATCTGTTTCACATATGGTAATATACATGTTTCAATGCTATTCTCGCAGATCATCCCACTCTCGCCTTCTCCCACAGAGTCCAAAAGTCTGTTCTTTACATCTGTGTCTCTTCTGCTGTCTCACATATAGGGTCGTCATTACCATCTTTCTAAATTCCATATATATGTGTTAATATACTGTATTGGTGTTTTTCTTTCTGACTTACTATTATACTCTGTATAATAGGCTCCAGTTTCATCCACCTCATTAAAGCTGATTCAAACGTGTTCTTTTCAATAGCTGAGTGGCATTTTGGTTATTAAACTACAGGCTCTCCCGTGCTCTACAGCCCACACTCTGGAGGTCATGCTCCTCACCAGGAGTAGTCACCACAATGAGACACCCAAGCTCAGTAATCAAAAATACTCCCACTCAAGTAACTAGAGAAAGCCCGTGTACAGCAGCAGCAGAGACCCAGTGCAACCGAAACAGAAATAAATAATTAAAACCAAATAAATAAAGTATAGGCTCTCCGCTCCAAGCCCATTCTACCCTAATCTGGTCTGTGATGCTGGCACTGGGGCTCTGCAAACAATTCTCTTTTGCCAGCTGCTTCCCTGTTAGACTCGGCCAGTAACAGCTGTTAGAAAAAGAGAGGGTCTGGACGGCGGGACACATACCTTTCTGGGTGCTTCCTCTTCCTGTCTTTGTCACATCAGCAATGGGGTTTCTTGCTCTGGCAGAGCAGGTGGTCACAGTTGTGGTTTCTTCTACACCCTCCAAAGCAGTGCAATTGGACCCCTCACTGGGATGCAAGCTCCAGCCAGCCCACACCCCCTCCTTGCACATCTGGGTCCCCATGCTATGGGGCTCCTGCTCCTCGCTTCTAGGTTAGCACAGTAACAGAAGGATAATGAGAGCCACAAACGTGAGTCACACACGCAATTAAAACTTTTCTAGTCACTACTGTAAAAATGATACAAAGAAACAGGAGAAATTTAACTTTTACTAATCACTTTTACTCATCTCAATTTATCCAAAATGCTATCACACCTGGAAGTATACCATCAATATTAAAAGCATCATTAATGACATAATTTACATCCTTTTTAACGTAATGGAGACTTTGAATCCAGGATGCATTTTATACGTAGAGGAATTCATCATTCAGATTGGCTGCATTTCAAGCCCTCGAAAGACACTCGGAACTGGTGGCCACCGTGTTGGACGTTGCGGCCCGAGGCTGTAAGAGCCCAGTGCTCTCTGCTCAGCTGCCAGTGTAGCAGCTCCCTGCAGTTATTAAGTCAGCACTGTCTCAATGTGCTCCTTAGGCCTTTACAGTCCCCTAGACTTGCCTGGTGCCTCAGAGAGTAAATAATCTGCTTGCAATGCAGGAGACCTGGATTCTATCCCCGGGTTGGGAAGATACCCAGGAGAAGGGCATGGCAAACCATTCCAGTATTCTTGCCTGGAGAATCCCATGGACAGAGGAGCCTTGTGGACTACGGTCTATGGGGTCACAAAGAGTCGGGATACGACTGAGTGACTAAGCACAGTATCTGTTTCAGTTCAGTTCCTTTCATTTCAGTCCTGTCCAACTCTTTGTGACTCCATGGACTGCAGCACGCCAGGTTTCCCTGTCCATCACCAGCTCCCGGAGCTTGCTCAAATTCATGTCCATCGAATTGGTGATATCATCCAACCGTCATCCTCTGTCGTCCCCTTTTCCACTTGCCCTCAATCTTTCCCAGCATGAGAGTCTTTTCCAACGAGTCAGTTCTTCCAATCAGGTGGCCAAAGTATTGGAGTTTCAGCTTCAGCATCAGACCTTCCAATGAATATTCAGGACTGATTTCCTTTAGGATGGACTGGTTGGATCTCCTTGTAGTCCAAGGGCCTTTCAAGAGTCTTCTCCAGTACCACAGTTCGAAAGCATCAATTCTTTGGCACTCAGCTTTCTTTATGGCCCAAGTCTCACATCCATACATGACTAATGGAAAAACCATAGTTTTGACTAGACAGACCTTTGTAGGCAAATTGATGTCTCTGATTTTTAATATGCTGTCAAGGTTGGTCATAGCTTTTCCTTCCAAGTAGCAAATGTCTTTTAATTTCATGGCTGCAATCACCATCTGCTGTGATTTTGGAGCCCCCCAAAATAAAGATTGACACTGTTTCCACTCTTTTCCCATCTATTCCCATGAAGTGATGGGACCAGATGCCATAATCTTCGTTTTCTGAATGTTGAGCTTTACGCCAACTTTTTCACTCTCCTCTTTCACTTTCATCAAGAGGCTCTTTAGTTCTTCACTTTTTGCCACAAGGGTGGTGTCATCTGCATTTCTGAGGTTATTGATATTTCTCCCGGCAATCTTGATTCCAGCTTGTGCTTCTTCCAGCCCAGCATTTCACATGATGTACTCTGCATAGAAATTAAATAAGCAGGGTGACAATATACAGCCTTAATGTACTCCTTTTCCTATTGGAACCAGTCTGTTGTTCCATGTCCAGTTCTAACTGTTGCTTCTTGACCAGCATACAGATTTCTCAGCAGGTAGGTCTGGTGGTCTGGTATTTCCATCTCTTTCAGAATTTTCAACAGTTTATTGTGACCACACAGTCAAAGGCTTTAGTGAAGTCAATGAAACAGAAATAAATGTTTTTCTGGAACTCTCTCGCTTTTTCAATGATCCAACAGATGTTGGCAATTTGATCTCTGGTTCCTCTGCCTTTTTCTAAATCCAGCTTGAACATCTGGAAGTTCACGATTCATGTACTATTGGGTTGGAGAATTTGAGCATTACTTTACTAGCATGTGAGATGAGTACAATTGTGTGGTAGTTTGGGCATTCTTTGCAATTGCCGTCCTTTGGGATTGGAATGAAAACTGACCTTTTCCAATCCTGTGGTCACTGCTGAGTTTTCCAAATTTGCTGACATATTGAGTACAGCACTTTCACAGCATCACCTTCTAGGATTTGAAATAGCTCAACTGGAATTCCATCACCTCCACTAGCTTTGTTCATAGTGATGCTTCCTAAGGCCCACTTGACTTTGCATTCCAGGATGTTTGGCTCTAGGTGAGTGATCACACCATTGTGATTATCTAGGTCATGAAGATCTTTTTGGTATAGTTCTTCTGTATATTCTTGCCACCACTTCTTAATATCTTCTGCTTCTGTTAGTTCTATACTGTTTCTGCTCTTAATTGTACCCATCTTTGCATGAACTGTTCCCTTGGCATCTCTAGTTTTCTTGAAGAGATCTCTAGTCTTTCCCATTCTATTGTTTTCCTCTATTTCTTTGCATTGATCACTGAGGAAGGCTTTCTTATCTCTCTTTGCTATTCTTTGCAACTCTACATTCAAATGGGTATATCCTTCCTTTTCTCCTTTGCCTTTTGCTTTTCTTCCACTTTAAAACGAGTGACATGTTTGAAGTTTCCTGAGAGATCCTGACCCACATGGTACTTGAAACAACTGCTGAGCAGCATCTGCCCCTCTGGTGAGTCCAGGACTCAGTCTTTTAACCCAGAGTCCATGCATGCCAAGTCGCCTCAGTTGTGTCCAACTCTTTGAGACCCTATGGACTGTAGCCAGCCAGCCTCCTCTGTCCGTAGGATTCTCCAGGCAAGAATACTGGAATGCATAGCCATGCCCTACTCCAGGGGATCTTCCCAACCCAGAGACCAAACCCATGTCTCTTAGGTCCCCTGAATTGGCAGTTGGGTTTTTTTTTTTACCACTAGCACCACCTCAGAAGCCCCCAAGCCCACCTCTCCAGAACTCTGAGGCTGACCAGCAAATGGGTTGTGATTTATCACTCCATTGTTATGATGAAAAAGATGTTTCCAATAAATAGTTTCTCTTCCAAATTTGGAAAATAAGTGAAGAAACTGATTTGTGTGCCTAGTAAAATGTGCATGGCTTTGCCCCCCTCCACCCCTGGAAGTATAGACTCTTCCTATAGCTTTAATCTGTAAACAGTAGCAGTATTCCTTACCCAGCTCCTTCACTTAATCACACCATTCCCCTGGGCCCTCTGGGCATGTGGGACTGCAGTCCCAGTTCTGGATTGTTCTGGGTATGAGCTCTCAGAGAATGGATTATACATCCTGGGGGAAGCCAAGGACCTCCTGACTGATGAACAACTTGCCAGTTGATCATGTCACAGGCCAGAGTGAGAACGAGTAATGGTAACTATGATGATGCTTTAGCACTCACAAAGTATTGGGTTCGCCAACAAAATTTGTTCAAGTTTTTCCATAAGATATAACAGAAAAGCTCCAGTGAACTTTATGGCCCAACCAATGCCTTCGCTTGTATTATCTCATTAGCCAGATACACATCCATTGCCCGCCTGCAGCCTTGCTTCTCAGCACACTGCCGAGCCTACAGGACTCCTGCCCTTTGCAAAATAGGCCGCAGTTGTTGGGAGTGAAGACTGAAACCAGAATTCCTGGGCTGGGATTCTGGTCTAACTTCCCAGGGACAAGTTCCTTAACTTCCCTCTTTGTGCCTTGACAGCCACGTCTAAATATCAAGGATAATAATGGTGTTGACCTCATTGGGTTGGTGTGAGGACTAAATGTGTTAGAGTGTGCTCACAAGAATACCACCTGCTTGGTAAATCCTCAATAAGCATTTGAAGGAAGCAGCAGCAACAGCACCACTTTCTGGCCTGATGAGATCAGTAGGAGGAGATTAAAAATATGAATTTGAATTCAGACAAATCCATGTTCAAATCTTGGCTACTACACTTGCCAGCTGTGTTGCTTTCAGCAAATTACTTAACCTCTCGAAGCCTCAGTGTTCTCATCTATAAAACTGTAATATATGCCTCAAAGGCTTTTGCTGGGATGTTCAAGCTGGATTTAGAGAAGGCAGAGGAACCAGAGATCACTTTGCCAAGATCCATTGGATCATCAAAACAGCAGTCCCTTGGACTGCAAGGAGATACAACCAGTCCATCTTAAAGGAAATTAGTCCTGAATATTTATTGGAAGGACTGATGCTGAAGCCAAAACTCTAATACTTTGGCCATCTGATGTGAAGAACTGACTCAATGGAAAAGACCCTGATGCTGGGAAAGACTGAAGGTGGGAGGAGAAGGGTGAAGGAGTCTTTGGGCCTAGAAAAGGAAACAACAGCCTCAAAGGCCCTTGCTGAATCATCTGACTTCAGAGAAAACAAAACAGAACTTTAGGTCCCACCATGATGCTCCAGGCCAGTTGCATCTATCTGGAGCTTATCACCACCTGTCCAGAAACCTTCCATCCCCTACACCTGTCCAGAAGACTTATCACTCCCTGCCCAACTACAAATGCCATCTCAACTAAAGAATACCCAAAACATCCCACCTGATTAATATTTCCCTTATCACTTCCACAAACCTCCCTATAAATATGGAGCCTCCCTGATCCCTCTCGGCACTCTCCCTGGTTGTTAGGCCGACTGTCGCCCCTCCTTGGCTGAATACAGGTAACCTACTTCCGTTGAGGTCATCTCTCCTTTTCTGCCTCGGCCCAAACTATACCTTACAAAGGGGACAACAGAGGATGAGATGGTTGGATGACATCACCAGCTTGATGGACTTGAGTTTGAGTAAGCTCTGGGAGTTGATGATGGACAGGGAAGCCTGGAGTGCTACAGTCTATGGGGTCACAAAGAGTCGGACATGACTGAGTGACTGAACTGACTGACTGACTGAAAGTGAAGTAATACGTGGTCCACAGCATTAAGTATAAGACAAGGACTAAAAAGAAATCACGACTGAGCGACTGAACTGAAAAAGCATATTATTATCATCTTTACCACTTTTATCATTATCTTTCTTCCTAGTAAAAGACAAACATGGAAAAAACAGTCTGTTTAGATTCCCTGTATTCAAGTTCAAGGGAACCTTACAAATTGTGAAGTGTTTCCACTAGACCATGAAGGATCTTCCACTTCTCTCAACCTCTCTTCGTAAGTAAATTAAGAGATATGGGCTAAAACCCCAAAGATCTCTCAGGCTTTGAAATGTTTTCTTGTCTAGGTTCTATAAACATTCCCATGAATAGGATTTTACAATAAATTTCAGGTGCCCAGAGAGCCTTGGGAACAGAATACAGAAAGAGTAATTTGGGGATCATAGAAAAAAGGAAAGATGAAGTGATTAAAATATGGATGGATGGAGAGAGAGAGATAGATTGATAGACTGACAGATTACTAAATGCGGCAGGTTCAAAGTTTCATCTGGTGCAGCAGAATCTTAGAAGGAAGATTCAGTAAATGGAAAGAATGGGGAACCAAAAATTTACTGGACAACTACTGCACAGGTCACCTTGAACTTGCTATTTTATTTCATTGCCCACATCTTACAGTTGCATCTCAGAGATGAAGTGTCAAAAGTCACAGTACTTATAAGTGGTAGAGCATGAACTTGAACCAAGGACTATTGAACTCCAAAGCTCAAGTTATGTTTCCAAAGAGTTGAGTCTTCCAGTTCGGAGTAAAGCTGGCTGGAAGGGCAACCACAAACTTGAATCTTTAATTAGAAAAGCAAAGGCAGGATAAGAAATGGTGCGTGGTTAATTTCATACGAAATTCCTTCCCCTTCCAAGTGTGGGGGAAATGGACTAAAATGAAACTGTCATCATGGAAATAAAATCTGTGCAGCCAGCTGAGTCTAAGTGTAATATACTTTGCAATTGGCTCTTTGGAAATTTAAGCTGGATTGCTCTGTGCTGACCTCCTTAACCAATTTTAAATCTAGGCAATATTTAAAACATTTTACTCTGGGGGAAAAAAATCTTTCTCATAAAGCAATTAAAGAAGCTGAACAAGAAATAGGATGGCTTTTCTAGGAATAAAGAATGAAATTGCTTGTCCTGCATTTTCATCACTTGTTTACTCAAAATTTTTCCACCAAGGAGTTCACACAGCACAGAATTCCCCAGCATCCAACTTAATCAACTACTGGGCCCCACAGAAACCAGCTCAGCTCAAGCTAATCCTCTCATCAGTTAGATACATAATATCTTAGACCTTTCTCAGAGTGGTCCAATTGGCTTTATTATTGTTATAAGCTTGTTACTTTCATTTCCACCATTGTACAATTTAATACTCAGATCTGATACTCAGAGTCCACCAGGCAAAGGTCATGGCTTAAAGGTCAGAAAGCTTCGGGGAAGGAAAAGTTTCAGTGAAAGTACAAAGGATGGGGGGTTGCCCAGAACATCCAACAATTTCAAAAAGCTAGGCAGAGATGGACCAGTTGAGATTGTTTGTTTTATTTTATGGTTGTGGAAACTGAGCTGAAATCAAAGAAGTGACTTGCCCAGACACAACCTAGTGAGTGACAGCATCTTGACTCATAGCTTAATTGTCCATTGTCCAATTGTCCATCACTTTTTGCTGCTTTAGTCTGTGTCCTCTCATTGATGAACCTGCAGACATACCTTACAATTCCCCTCTCAGCCTCTGATTTTCCAATCTGTACCAATGCATGACATGTGAGAGAACAACTCGAAGAGATGGACATTGTGATGGATTGAATCACATCCTCCAAAAGGATTCTGAAGTCCTAAACCCTGGTACCTGTTTCCTTCAGCACTTGGTATACACCTGTATCCTCCTTTGCCTCCTTGTGTCAGTCAGCTCTGTCTGCAATAATGCTGCGTAACAAACAACCTCCAAACTCAAAGGTTTACAAGCACAAGTACTTCTTCCTTTCTATGTTGCATTTTAGCAGCAGCAGGTCAAATGCAGTGGTTCTACCAGCTTGCGATCAAGTTTGGGTCTGGTCCTCAGTTTTTTCTCATTTAAGTACCCAGACTGAGAAGCAGTCCCCCAATCAGAACCATAAAGTCCTCAGGGTTGAGGGTGGGAACACAAAAGAAAGCTAGAGAGAAAGTGTTCAATAACTCTTAAAACCTCTGTTGGGATATGGCGAATGACCACCCCCACCCCCACACACAACTCCTTAGACAAAAGCAAGTTCACACAGCCAAGTCTAACATCAAGCAGATTGCCCTTCTGAAGGAGTGAGAGTGAGTCTTTGCTGATAATAATACAACCTTCCATGCTCCTGATGTTGTAATAATGTATTTATCTTCCTGACATTGGCATTAGATTCAGTTCTTATATAATGGATGTTCATGGTGGCTTTTAGAAACTCACATTACCAGATTTCCTCACAGCTAAGGCAGCTAAGCGTGTGACTAAGGCTTCTCCCATCAGAAGGACTCACTGGAGACTTCATCAGGCACAGTATCCTGAAGAAGGCAAGACCACGAGGAAGCCATTTCAGCAAGAAGGACGTTTGACCCCCGGCACTGGCTCCAGGCTGAGAACCTCTCTTCCAGTGACAAGACCATAGAATCCGCTGGTTCAGTCCCATGGAAGAACTTGGCATTGTGACTGCCAATGTTGGCCAGTAGCTAGGCCTCCCAGAGACACTGTGTGTGCTGTGCCAAGTCGCCTCAGTCATGTCCTACTCTGTAACCCTATGGACTATGTCCCACCAGGTTCCTCTGTCCATGGGATTTCCCAGGCAAGAATACTGGACTGGGTTTCCATGCCTTCTGCCAAGGGATCTTCCTGACCCAGGGATCAAACCTGAGTTTCTTATGTGATGCATTGGCAGGCATTGGCAGGTGGGTGTTTTACTATAACACCACCTGGGAAGCCCCCCCCACCCCCCG